>JALIGW010000025.1:5320000-5852500 GCA_023053685.1 Diadophis punctatus similis
TTTTATGTCACCTCAGAACCACCACAATGTTTTAATCAAGCTTCAGCAAAAGTTATTTCTTTTCAAGTTCTTCGAAGTGGGACATTTTTAGCTTGTCCTATGACATTTTAGTTACAACATCCCAAAATATCACATTCATGCTACTATGGAAATGGGTCATATTGTTCTGTTAAGTTTGAAACACGGTGAATTAGAAGTTGTCACCCTTTTAATGCCTTATTTTTGGAGCAAGGAGCAGGGCGAAGAATTATGTGCCTCTATGCAGAAATCTCACTTTCAATGGAATTGAATTTTGAGGGACTGAGTAAGGTTGCAGTCCAAATTCTTATCTTAATAGTTCCTGAGACTACAGATTTTTAGATCATCAGCTGTTCAAATCTCACCGGCTCAAGGTTGACTCTGCCTTCCATCCTTCTGAGGTCAGTAAAATGAGGACCCAGATTGTTGGGGGCAATATGCTGAACTCTGTAAACCGCTTAGAGAGGGCTGTAAAGCACTATGAAGCGGTATATACCGTATTTTTCGGAGTATAAGACGCACCTTAGTTTTTGGGGAGAAAAATAGGGGAAAACAATCTGCCTACCAGGTATTCATCTGGCTAGTGTCCTTAGTCTGGTCAGCTTCAGCACATTATTTTATCACCTGGTTAGGACTTTAAAAAAACCTCCTTCAGAGAGAGTAACAATAAGAGCTGGGAAGATCGTTAGCACCTTGTTAGGGTTAGAAAAAAACTTATTCCGAGCAAGTAGAGCAATGGAAAAAACCCTGCAAAGACTTAGTGCTGGAAAAACATTCTTCAGAGAGAGTAACAATGAAAGAGCCTGCAAGCCGATAAGAGTTGGGAAGATAGCTAGCACCTGGTTAGGGCTAGAAAAAAATTTATTCAGAGCAAGTAGAGCAATGGAAAAAACCCTGCAAAGACTTAGTGCTGGAAAAACATTCTTCGGAGAGAGTAACAATGAAAGAGCCTGCAAGCCGGTAAGAGCTGGGAAGATAGCTAGCACCTGGTTAGGGCTAGAAAAAAAGCTTAGAAAAAGCTACATTCAGATTATAAGACGCACCCAAATCTTCAGCCACTTTTAGGAAGGAAAAAAGTGCGTCTTATACTCAGAAAAATACGGCTAAGTCTAAGTGCTATTGCTAGTGCTATTGCTATCAGGGTTATCCTATCTTCCCCATTTGCATTCCTAGAAAAATGCTCATGTGTCGTGGGGAGAGAGGTGAGTGCAGAGAGACAAAAACCAAGGCTAGCAATTTATGATGGCAGCACTTAGGATGAGTGTTGTCAGTTTAAAAAACCTTGCTGATAAAAAGTCATACATAAACAAAAGTCAATGAAAAGCATATCCAGAATTGAGGTTGTGCAATGACAGCTGCCTTGAAAACCATTAACTTTCTAGCATTTTGGAGATGCAATCAAACATAGGGAAATGAAAGCAATGCCTAATAGAAGATATTAAAATGTGGACGGTAGGTATCACTACCGAAAAAGATACACATACTGTATTAACTAAGTTATTCCCTTTCCGGTGTTGGGCAAAGTGCAGTAGTAGTAAGCCAAAGAAATTAAGGCATGAGTTTAAAAAACACATAATTAAATACAATTTACAGAAATACCATTTTTAATCACTCCATAGCTTTCTATCGTTGCAAGCTATCCATTCATGCATCCTTTCATGTATTGTTTTTTGGTTCTTTAAAATTGTCACCTCTTTTTTCAGGATCTCATTAACTCTGTCCAATCCTGGTCTTCTCCTGTTCATTCCTTTCAGCCTTCCTTATGTTTGTGTTTGACTAATTCCTTATTCTTTTTTTTAATTTTTTTTATTGTTTTTCAACTTTTAACATCACAATATTATGACGCAGATCTATACCTATTCACATCTATTGTTTGCTTATACAATGCTTATATACAGTTTCCATATATTTACAATCTTGTATCATCTTTATCATATAATCTTATTTCCTGATCCTTTGTCCTTTCTAACCCATTCATACCATTTTGACCAAATTTCATAATAGTCCGAATCGTTTTGATTTTTAAGTTCGATAGTCAGTCTGTCCATCTCTGCACATTTGTATATTTTGTCCAGTAACATATTGTCCGAAGGTATTTGACTGTTCTTCCAATTCTGTGCGTATGTAATCCTTGCAGCTGTGATGATATGTAGCATTAGGTACTGTATGTTTCTGGGATGTTGCTTTTTTATTACTCCTAATAAGAAGAGTTCCGGGGTGTGCTCCACTGTTCTTCCTGTAATGTCACTTAGCCATTTATGTACATTATTCCAGTACCATCTCGCTTCGGGACTAATTCCTTATTCATTCTGCCTGTGTGGCCTCAACATTCCTCTTTTGTACTGAGTGTTCCCTTTTCAGTTCAGTTCACTTTCACCCAGTATCCATGCAGTCTGGATCCAGTCTTGTTTATCACATATACTTAAGTATCTTATTCTCAATGGAGTCAGCTCACTTTTCCATTTCTCCTGACAACCTTCATTTGATATAACCAAGTGGGATGAGGTATGCTTTTATACACAGACGTTCTTGCTTTTTCATCAAACATAAGAGCGATAGTGGCGCAGTGGTTAGAATGCAGTATTGCAGGCTAATTTTGCTGACTGCAAGCAAGCAGTTCGACCCTGACCAGCTCAAGGTTGACTCAGCCTTTCATCCTTCCGAGATTAGTAAAACGAGGAGCCAGATTGTTGGGGGCAATATGCTGACTCTGTAAACTGCTTAGAGAGGGCTGTAAAGATCCTTACAACAAACAGTCCACAGATACTCATTGCCTTTCTGTTAGCATTTGTGAGTCTTTACATTGCTCTATTTTCTATTACCCACCTTTATTAAATTTCCATCAACAAATCCTCTGGTTTCTTTGCTATTCATGCATAACTTGCAATCATTCACTCTGTTTTTCCTGTGTAGAACAACCGTCTTGGTCTCCACTCTTTGATTCCTGCTACAGAAGTCGAGTGAATATAAAAGGAATTTTCATTGCTCGTGGTAAATGACTAGTTTCACACAGGCAGAACCATGCATTTACTGTAAGATTGTTAAAATGTTTCATGTGACAAGGATGGAGTTTCACCCTCCGTCTATATCATAATGAATTTAAAATTTTTATTGCATCGGGATGGAATATTTTATATTCCACATAAATGTCATATATTAAGTAAAATAAGACTGTATGATTTAATAAAATAAAACTTCCAACCAAAACTAAAAGCAACTTTCCTAAATAGGAAGATTGAGCTTATTTTTGCATAACTCCTGAAATCTGGCTTTTGTTTCTGAGAGGGATGCTCTTGTTTTTCATTCCGCATTTACTATTTTTCAGTACTTGCTCTAAATGTAGTAAAATCTGGTTTGCAGCGATAGAATGGTGGAAATGGAATCAATGTGGACATAGACTTCTCAATTCCTTTTGCTCATTGATCCACAATTGAGGGAGAGGTTGCGCTGAGATTTTTATTCCCAAACAATTGTCAGAAGAAACATTAAAAAAAATTCCTTCACTTTGGTACTACTGAGTTTACTAGCTATCAGCTTATCATACCTGCGTTGATGAACTTGACTAAAATGTATACGTCTACAGGCATTCCAAAGACTGCTAATTTATTACTAAATGTCCCGCTGTCAAGATACCAAAAAAACTCAGAAATCTTTCCAAAAGGAAATTGAAGTCAGATATCAGTATCAGTATCTGATAAATATTTTTCAGATGCTCAGTAAGTCGGGTTATCATATACTTTGCAGAAATGAGGCTTTACTCCATTTTAATTGTGTTAAAAACCCAATCCACAAAATACAATAAGTAAGCTTTAATCAAACCTGCCATCAAGATCTTTGACGTAAGTCAAGATTTCAGTAGATATATTTAAACATTTTATAAAATAGATATAAAAATCATTTCAAAACAATGTTCTGTAACACAGATAATGGAAAGCAAGCTGTGGCTGGCCATTCACAACACGCTCATGCCTTTGCTAAAACAAGAAGGCAATACAAAACCATTTTATAAGTTTGAGGTTGACAATCATGCTAGAGACAACTTTTAAAAAAAACATTACAATTCCCCTCTCTTCCCTGCCAAGTTATTCACAAACACCCCAGTTACAACTCTCAGTTGGAGACCCCCTTAGCTTTGAAGAACTGATTTCTGAGGATTTGATGAATCGTACCTTCCTCTCCTAAATCTCTCTCTTTTTTGCAGTCATGACACATACAGCTTTGAGACTTTTAACTACCGTATTTATCGGCGTATAACACGCAGTTTTAAAACTAAAATTACAAGCCAAAACTCTACCTGCGTGTTATACGCCGATCCCAGCTGATTCACCGCTCTGGGGGCAGCTCAAAAACGGGCGGGTGCATCCCTGCTGTTCTCCGGCCAAGCGGCCGAAGGAGCCCTGGAGCCCTGACGCCGCCCTGCATCTCGGTCTCTTGGGGCTTGTCCGGCAGCCTGCTGGGAAGGCTGCGACGCAGGGAGGGAAGGAGCTGCTATTGCCGCTCCGGCATGTCTCTGTGGCTGACCGGGGAGCCGCGTCCTTGTTAACAATGGAGAAGCTGCGCGGAGCAGAGGCGCCTGGCGAGCGAGGTGAGTGGCTACATCGGCTGCAGGCTCCTGCCCGCGTCTCCCGCCCGCCCGCCTCTCATTCTTTTAAATGCTAAGGCAAGAGGTGGGCAGGCGGGCGGGAGACGCGGGCAGGAGCCTGCCGCCGATGCAGCCACTCGCCTCGCTCGCCAGGCGCCTCTGCTCCGCGCAGCTTCTCCATTGTTAACAAGGACGCGGCTCCCCAGTCAGCCACAGAGACCTGCCGGAGCGGCAATAGCAGCTCCTTCCCTCCCTGTGTCGCAGCCTTCCCAGCAGGCTGCCGGACAAGCCCCAAGAGACCGAGATGCAGGGCGGCGTCAGGGCTCCAGGGCTCCTTCGGCCGCTTGGCCGGAGAACAGCAGGGATGCTGCCACGGTCGGGGGGACAGTCGGGTGGCTGCAGCCCCGCGGGAGACGGCAACAGAGGTTCCTTCTTTCTCCTACAGGGAGAAAGACAGAAGGAAGGAAGGAAGGAAGGAAGGAAGGAAGGAAGGAAGGAAGGAAGGAAGGAAGGAGAAAGAAGAAGACAGACAGACAGACAGACGGAAAGAAAGAAAGAAAGAAAGAAAGAAAGAAAGAAAGAAAGAAAGAAAGAAAGAAAGAAAGAAAGAAAGAAGTTAGGAAGGAAGACAGACAGAAAGAAAGAAAGAAAAAGAAAGAAAGACAGAAAGAAAGAAAGAAACAAAGAAAGAAAGAAAGAAAGAAAGAAAGAAAGAAAGAAAGAAAGAAAGAAAGAAAGAAAGAAAAAGAAAGAAGTTAGAAAGGAAGGAAGACAGAAAGAAAGAAAAAGAGATGTTAGGAAGGAAGGAAAGAAGAAGAAAGAAGACAGACAGACAGAAAGAAAGAAAGAAGTTAGGAAGGAAGGAAGACAGACAGAAAAAAAAGAAAGAAAGAAAGACAGACAGAAAGAAAGAAAGAAAGAAGGAAAAAAGAAAGAAAGAAAGAAAGAAAGAAAGAAAGAAAGAAAGAAAGAAAGAAAGAAAGAAAGAAAGAAAGATGTTAGGAAGGAAGGAAGACAGAAAGAAAAAGAAAGATGGTAGGAAAGTGAAGATGAAGAATTTTTTGGTTTCCCAGAAAGCAATTCTTTTTTCATTCAAAGAGGTGCTTTTTCATTTCATATTTGCCTTATAAGAGGAGTTAATGTTATAGTTCATGTTATAATGTTATAAATATGAATCCAACATTAAGTTCAGACATTCCAAGTCATTTATTTTTAATTAAAACATTTTTTACTCAAATTTTATTGTTAAAATGGGGGTGCGTGTTATACGCCGGTGCGTGTTATACGCCGATAAATACGGTAATATTGGAAGAGTCCTGTCATTCTGCATAAAGCAGCAAATTATGTTCAATCTACCATCAACAAGATTTCTATGGAACGAGAAGGAGGGGCCATGTTCGATGCCTGCATGCTAAAATGTTAGGAAAGATCAGCTGTTTTTTTCATGTCATCGGTCATTGCTCCTTTGACACAACATCTCTTGCAGTATCTCCCGCTTCCCAGCCTCTCCCCCGCCATCTCAGCAAACAGTTGAAAGAGCACAATGCAGAAATAAATTGCTTCACCCAACAGCTGATGCAGTGAAGATTGATGACTAAGCAACATTCTTTCTACATTCCAAGGAACTCAACCCCACATTCTTGATCCTGTTGGAATGTTGTTACTCATCCTAGGCTTAATTATATCTTTGAATGATAACTCTGTTGCTTTGTTTGGGAGTCTCAAGGACATGGGTCTTTGCAAAAGTTCTTCTAATCCAGTGGTTCCCAACCTGGGGGTCGGGACCACTTTGGGGGTCGAACGACCATTTCCCAGGGGTCGCCCCGGCATCCTCAGCTCCCCCCCCCCACTGCCACAAGCCTGGCCATATCGGCTTAACTCGCCCGAGCCCTCCGATTGGTCGGGAGAAGTGCCATTCGGTGAGAGGCGTTTGTTGTGGAAGATGATATTCCTTGTGCTCTTGCAAAGACTGGCCCGAGAATTTCTGATCTGGCATAATTACATAGTTTTTGTGATTAATCGCTATGCTTTAATTATGTTCAATTTGTAACAATGAAAATACATCCTGCATATTAGATATTTACATTACGGTTCATAACAGTAGCAAAATTACAGTTATGAAGTAGCAACGAAAATAATTTTATGGTTGGGGGTCACCACAACATGAGGAACTATATTAAGGGGTCGCGGCATTAGAAAGGTTGGGAACCACTGTTCTAATCCAAGGGCTGCCAGCCCCTTTGCACGTCATAGTTTGAGTTATGTATGTTAAGAAGATCATGAGTATGATGTTAGGCCCAGAGTTTTAGCAGCATAATATTAGGTGGATTTATTCAGAAGGAAGTCCCACTGAAATCAATGGAATCTATTTCCAGATAAGCACACTGAGAATTGCAAGCATTAAAGCTTCAGATTAGAACAAAGACGAATGATTTGTCAAGGACTGGAACAATAAATGGGGTTTGCATGACTTATAAATACAGCTGGGGAATTAGAAGGGACATGCCAATCTACTACTAAATTCTGATACCCTCTTTTTAAAAGTGATGGGAATATTTGCTTCATCCTGCCTCATTTACCTAAATCTCTCTTCTTCATAGTCACTTATGAAAGTTGCCAAGTTTTTTTTTTGCTGACACATCTTAAGGCCTAGCGCAGCATATTTGAATGTGCATGTTTGAGGTTTCCAGTGTAGTCAGGAGCCCATAGCAGGCGTGTTGTCTTAACTTGCCTAAATCAATTTCTACTTCTTTTCTTTCTAGGTCAGTTTTCCAGACGTCGAGAAAGCTGAATGGCTCAATAAGGTGAGAAGCAGTTATGCTCAGTTCCTTCCCTGGCAAGTCATGGTTGTGTGAAAATACTTACATGACTGATTTTTACTCTCTGGCAGATTCTGGCCCATGCTTGGCCCTTCTTTGGCCAATACATGGAGAAGCTTTTGGTAGAAAATATTGCCCCGAATATACGCGCTTCTAACACCCATTTGCAGACCTTCACCTTCACCAAGATTGACATGGGAGAAAAGGTAATTAATGGTCAGCAGAATAATTGATCAAAACATTGGGTGGAAAGTCAGGCATTATAATTACTGTACCCCCATCCTTGTCTGTTTCCCTTTGTCAAGAGTAGTAGACGTATCACATTACATTCTTTTTAAGCTATTGTCAGCAATGTCAGTTTAAGCTATCAGCTAAAAATAATGGAATGTACCAGCAGATTCTATCCCACCTTTCCAATAGTTGCATTCATAAGACATAATAAAACAACAATGTATAAAATAGGAGAGCATTAATCTAAAAAGTAGTACAAACTTAATTTAAAGATGCAGAGGTATTTCAAAGGTAGAGATCTTTATTGGAGGGGTATGGGCCACACTTAGCTTTTGAGTGGCAGGTTGGGAACTGGTCTCCAGAAAGTAGTAAGAGTTACTCCAAAGGGAGATACACCAATAAAGCCTTTGAGTTCAATACAAAAATCAATGAATTAGTTGCCTCTGTATACACACTGAAGCATTGCTGGGGATGGGTGGGAGTTGAAGGCTCGTGTTTCTAGATACATGATCACTTATTTAGAAGCAATGCTGCTTTTGTTTCTAGCCCCTCAAAGTCATTGGAGTCAAAGTCCACACAGGCATGAACAAGAAGCAAATCTTGCTGGACTTAAACATTAGGTGAGTTGCAAAGACTTGGTTTTGCTGCTAGCTGTCAACTTTGTTTATTGGAGTTGAAACTAAGAAAAATGATTGTCTTTTATGGAATGAATGGCAAATCACGATGATAAACTGTATTTTGGCAGCTGGGCACACAGCAGTGACAGCACCCTCTTTCCTGGAAGAAAAACACACCTTAACAGCACATTTTGTCCTGATGGAGAAAAATGAACACTGCGGAGGGAAAAATTAACTCCCTGTTCTGGGGCAAAACACACCCTTCTGCCCTTTTCTCTTTCTTCCATTAGAGACAAGCTGAGTTGTGGGCCCGGTGATTCTGTCTTTTATTGTATCTTTTTTTTCTTTATTTGATTGCTGTGAGCTGCCCAGAATCATTGAAAGTCAGCTGGCATACAGGTTTAATAAATTATTATGGTTGGTTGCACAGTCAACCAGCTGTTTAGACTGGATTTGGTATTTTTATCCACCTATTAAGTTCTTTCCAACTAATCCTCTGGGATAGACAGATGTTGTTTGATATTGTTAAAAGTGTCATTATTACCATTGCTGTTGTTGTTGTTGTTGTTAAATCTTCAGTTCGATTCACAATCTGGGACTGGTAAAAACTTAACCGTTCAGGTCCTAACCAAGGACCTAAGAGCTGTTAAGATGGTGGCTGTTATTGTTATTACTACTATTATTACTACTATTACGATGATGATGATGATGAAGATGATGAACAGATAGTACTATTTCTCTGTGCAGTAATTGCATTCCCTTTTGCAGTTACCGGTTACTGGATATCTATACAGGTAGTCCTAGCTCAGGGGTCGGCAACCTTAAACACTCAAAGAGCCATTTGAACCCATTTCCCACAAAAAAGAAAACACCGGGAGCCACAAAACCCTTTTGACATCTAAAATGAAGATAACACTGCATATATCATTTTTACCTTTATGCTGTGTATAAAAAAACTATAGTGTGTTCCATTTATGAAATCAATGACCTGCTACAGAGAAAACACATTTTTATTTCTGCATGCAACAAAAACATTTTGAACTCCGAAAAAAAAGATGGCTCAAAAAGCTCAATAAATCATGTGTCGGCGGGTGTCACACATTGGAGGTTGTGACACATATTTTGAGCGAAAGGGAGCCGCAGCAGAGGGATGAAAGAGCCACATTTGGCTCCAGAGCCGCAGGTTGCAGACCCCTGTCCTAGCTGAATGAGTAATTGGGACCTGCAATTCCATTGCCCAGCCACATGGTCAAAAGCACTACATCACATGCCAATTTATGACAACAGTTGTAGCAATCTCCGTTGCTGCTGTTAGGCAAATCCCGCACAGTCACATTGTCCCTCAGTCATATGATTACCATTTGTGACCTGCTGCCGGCTTTCCAGGAGATTTTGCTTGTGGGGAACCTGGCAGTGAAGGTTGCAAATTGCGATCATGTGGCCAGAGGATGCTACAATATTGTAATTTTGCAGGCTGGTTGCCAAGCACCAAAATCGCAATCGTGCGACTGCTGGAACATTACAATGGCTACAACTACAAGGTACCATCATAGCCTCCGCCCCCCCACCCCTCGTTCAGCACTATCATAACTCCAAGCAATCACTGAATGAATTATGGTTATTCAACAATATATATAGTATAGTATGCGAACTATGTTCAGGTGGCAGTTATGGCGGGGGAAATAAAAATAGGAAAGCACTGATAGCAGCAGCAGCCTCTGAAAAAGCTGCTCAGATGGACAGGGTTGAAGGAGATGCCGTTTTCTAGACCAGTGGTTCTCAAAACTTTTGGCTCCAGCAACTGTTTACATTCTAAAAATGATTGAGGACCACAAAATGCTTTGGTTATGAGGGTTATATCTATCAATTTTAGAAATCAAAACTGAGAATTTTAAACTATTCAATTGACTTCTCAAGCCCCATGAAAGGACCCTCCAGACATCCTTAGACCACACTTTGAGAATCACTGCTCTTGACCTTTTGTTGGTCCCTTGTGTAGTCTTGCTCCTTCGGTCCCCATATTGCTATTTTTCTCAATCTTTTCCTTCTGTGACAGCTACGTGGGTGATGTCCAGATTGACGTGGAAGTGAAGAAATTTTTCTGCAAAGCAGGAGTGAAAGGCATGCAGGTAAAGTAGACTAGGACTGAGATCTAAATCCTGGTCAAAATTGGCCTTTCTCCCAGGGAATTAGGAAAGTCTACACCTCTTGAGCATCAGATTGAGAAAGGCAAATCTGCAAACTATACAGTTCCTTATCTCGGGTTTTTAAGATTAAATAAATCACATTCCTTCTCCGAACCTGATGTTCTCTAGAAGCTTTATAAAACATCAATAATTCCTCTAATAACAGCTGCCAGGTTACTGGTGGCACAGTATTGGAAGAAGGAAGATACACCTACTATTGAAGAATGGACATTAAAAGTTACACATTTGGCTGAAATGGCTAAAATTTCATCATATCTTAAGGATCATTCAAATGAAAGATATATATTGGAATGGAACAGATGGACTGATTATACTCAAAAAAGTATCAGATTAAGAAGACCCAAATAGTTTATTAATGATAAATGTTTAATTTTTAGATTATGTCTTAAAGGTTTTGAGTAATAAGGTGTTAAAGAATTAGAAAAAATTTTGAATCAATAATTTCTTAGCATTTTTGAATTTTTGAATCAATAATTTCTTAGCATTTTGTTTTCTGAAAATTATACCTTGTGTTTTTTCTGGGAAGTCGGGGTGGTGGTGGGAGGGGGACCGGAGGGGAGGGTAAGAGGGGGGGGGAGGGGGGGAGAAAAGAGAAAAATGTTTGTACTTTGTAGTAATAAAACTTTTTAATAAAAAAATAATAATTCCTGCTCAGGCTGATCTTGGGCAGTAGATATCTCTGAATTAGTTCTTGGTGATGGCATTTATATTTCTGAAAATAGTTCCCTCTCAGAATTCTGCCATTTGCAGAATAACGCAGGAGACCTTTACTTTGGCAACACACTGTATTATTCCCAGCAATCCCATCTTGCCTTTCTTCCTCTCGGATTTTTTTTTTTTAAACATCTCTGCCCATCTGGTGTCTTTTCACCAATCTTTGAAAGGCAGCCCAACAAATTCTGGGCATTCAAGAAGGGTTTCCTCAGCTGCGTTGAACTCTTTAGAGCAATGTTTTCCCACCTCAACTACTTTAAGGTATATGAACAACTATCCCCAGAATTTCCCAGCCAATCCTGAGAGTTAAGAAACAGTGATTTAGAGAGTGAGGGTAAAAGTTAAGCCAAATAGTTTTGAGCACTGGAAGGCGAAAATGGCTGGGGATATTTCATTGATACCATTAGCTTCAGTTTCTACCATTGTTGAAAAGGAGGCTCAAATCTTGACCTACCCTGTGACATTGTGCCCCCTCCTGTTTGTCAAAGTGAACCGAATCTCTGTTGATATGGAAGGACTATCATCCTATGCTTGCTTCAGAGCTCAGAAATTGGGAATCTCATGCTTCTCTTTTCCCCTATAGCTACATGGCATGTTGAGAGTCATTCTGGAACCCCTCATCGGAGACGTCCCAATCGTAGGAGCTCTTACCCTGTTTTTCATTCGGCGGCCAGTAAGTATTCTTGTGGCATATTCCTGGTGTTTTCCGAAACTGCCAGTCAATTGTTGTTGTTATTGTTTCACGCCCATCTCAAATTTGTGATATTGGGCACCTCAAGCAGCTAAAGCAGACACAAAAACAATGGACAAAATATAGATAAAACAACAAAAGATATAAAATTATTAAAACCAGTTAAAACCATCAAACAACTTACAATCCGTACATTGCAATCCGTACAAGTATCTTGCAGATTCAACACATTGCTAGATCCCCAAGCACAATGACAGGTCCATAGCTCCAGATCCTTTCACAAAGGCAGTAGCATTGGGGCCAATCCAACCTCCATGGGATGATGTTCCAAAAGGTACGTGGTAAATACAAAGAACAAGGAATAGACAAAATTATTTTAAAAAGAAAGCTCTAAAAAAGAAACAAAAACATGCAGGGTGTATATTCATACATTACTAATCTATATTGATATGTTATTGATTCATCAGTTGTTGGTAACATCAATTTTGCAGTCCACTATTGTTGTGGCCCACCCGCAGCTTGTGTAGCCTGGGCCTTTGGAACCTTCAGTGCCTCTTGGCAGTGCTGAGAAAAGAGGGTCTACTCCTTTCCTGAATGCAAGAGCACGCATCTCCTGTTGGGTCATCCTTTTAGAGGTATTCCCTTACCAAATTCCCTTAATGCTGTGAATGATGATAGAATTTCGAATGCGCTGCCTTCACTGGAACAGTTGGGATACCCTCAGAGATGCATCTGCCTTGAAAATAGTTCATGTTGAACTGTATAGCTAAGTCAAACTCAGTACAGGAAATGTTTTTATGATATTTATTATTACGTCATAAACTGTTTTATGACAATGTTTATGTTATAAACTGTTTTATAAACTTTGCCAAATTTCAATTCCTTGGAAATCATGGGTTTTGGACACGCTCTGTAGGTCATCCCATTTGACATACCTTGGTTCAAATATTGTTGCCCTATGATGCACTGTTTTACCTGAGTTAAAGATTACAGGATTGAAAGCTTTAATAGTATATAGACACACACACACACACACACACACACACACACACACACACACACACGTGACAGTTATAAAAAGTTTTAAAAAGTTATTTAAGAAGCAAAATAAACAAAAAGGATTTTTTAAAAAAATCATAAAAAGGGAGGACATCCAGAGTGCCAAGTGTTGTTGATATCTGCATGTGTCTCAGTGATAATAGCAATAGCACTTAGACCAGTGATGGTGAACCTTTTTTGGCTCGGGTGCCAAAAGGGTGCGCGTGCGCGCGCTTGCCCACACCCATAATGCAATGCCCTCCCCCCTGCCCCTGCGCACAAACCCCCCGTGCTGCTCCCCCCCCACGCATGCGCATAGGCCTCACTGAAGCCTCCTGACTGTTTTTCGCTCTCCCCAGGATTCAGAAAAGCCTCCTGAAGCTTGGGGATGCCGAAAAATGGCCCAATGGACCAACCGGAAGTTTGGAAACGAAATGGAAGTGGAGCTGCCCTAGTTGCAGCCAGGCTCGCACACCTCAGCCCATTTCTTCTGCAGGCGGCAAAGCTTTCCTGAAGGCCTCTGTAGCCGATAACAGAGCTCCAGATCGATCTGGAGCTCTGTTATCGGCTGCAGAGGCCTTCAGAAAAGCCTTGCCGGCTGCAGAAGAAATGGGCCAAGGTGTGAGAGGCCTGGCTGCAACTGTCCAAAGCTGAAGAAGTTCCTGAAGACCTCTGACAGCAAAAAGGAGGCTGGGTGTGACGCACACAAGTGAACTTCCGGTTGGCCCATTGGGCCGTTTTCGCCGTCCCCAGGCTTCAGGAGGCTTTCCTGAAGCCTGGGGAGAATGAAAACGGCCGAAAAGAAGGCCAAAAATCAGCTGGCCAGAGCGCGCATGCGCGCTGGAGGTAACATAGGGCAACACCTTGCATACCCTCAGATATGGCTCCACGTGTCACCTTTGGCATGCATGCCATAGGTTCGCCATCACTGACTTAGACATATATCGCTTTACAGTGCTTTATAGCCCTCTCTAAGTGGTTTACAGAGTCAGCATATTGCCTCCAACAATCTGGGTCTTCATTTTACTGACCTTGGAAGGATGGAAAGCTGAATCAACCTTGAGCCTGGTGAGATTTGAACTGCCAAATTGCAGGCAGTCATCAGAAGTAGCCTGCAGTACTGCACTCTAACCACTGCATCACCATGGCTCACAATATATCAATTTCTTGCCTTCCCTATCCTCCTACCTTGGTCAATTACCCATTTGACCCATAATCATCTGTTACTGATTCCTCTGTTTGTCAGTACCCTACAAAAGTAAGTTTAACAAAGGCCAGTGTATTTTGAGTGTTAAAAATAATCTGATGCTTTTTCATAGACTCTTGATTGTACCCATTCAAATGCCATTGATTCAGGTGTTGTGGGATCAAGCAATGCTTGTGCATAAATAAAACCATTTGTAGAAGCTTTGGGTTTACATGTAGTACAGCTTCCTGATAAAACGAATACTGGAAAGTTATATGTATTTTATTAAATTCTGTCATTAGACAATCTCTCAAATAATCTGCCACAATATACAGCTTTATGAAGAGATCTTTGCAATACCTTCAATCTCAATTATTTCATTGCTATCAACCCTCTACAGTAGATCTACTACTAACTTCTACATTGCACATTTTTTCCAGGTTCTGGACATTAATTGGACAGGAATGACCAATCTATTGGACATCCCTGGACTGAGGTAAATTTATGGTGGCCCTAACTTTCTGGAAGGTTATAAGAGAAGCGCAAGAAGGACATGAACATAACTGTTCTGGAAAGACCTAGCAGTGTATTGGCCAAAACTGCTTGGGAAGGCATCTTCTGTGAGCCCAGGTTGCAGCCCGCTGTGGAGTTAAATGTGTAAGAGAGCCAAGAGTAGCAAGATTTTACAGGCTGAAGGAAAAACTTAAAAGAAGTTTTTAAGTTTGTTGAGTTTGTTGAAAGGGAATATTCTGAAAGCAGAATGGCATTGGGAGATATTGGAGGAGCTTATGTTTGCATGAGGTAACTTGTTGAGAAAGCATGATTAGCAGATTATTAAGAAGTAGCGTGACCAGCAGAATCTGTTTTCCTCAACAGCTCACTGTCTGACACAATGATCATGGACTCCATTGCCTCTTTCTTGGTTCTCCCCAACCGCTTGCTCATCCCACTGATCCCTGATCTCCATGATGCAGCTGAACTCCGTTGCCCAATTCCCAGGGTAAGGCAAAATTACTGGTGAGATGAATGTTATTGCTTGGTGAGTTAGAGTGGTGGACATGATCCTCTTTCTCCCTGCCAGGGCATTGTTCGTGTATATCTAATGGAGGCCAAGAACGTGCAGTCCAAGGATAAGTACATTAAAGGGATGATTGAGGGAAAGTCAGATCCATATGCTATTGTGCGTGTTGGAACCCAGGTCTTCACCAGCAAAGTCATGGATGAAGACCTCAATCCCAAGTGGAATGAAATGTATGAGGTAATTATCTGCCAGATAAGATGGTCATTTAAATATAAATGTTTAGGGATGCTACACGTCATGTCTAATCTCCCTTCTTATCTTAGCTTTTCCATTTCATGCAATACAACTATCATTGCTTTCCTTTCTCTGTTGGAAGAAGCACTTGTATGGCCTACACAATTAGTGGTATCTGCTCTGACTCCCCACCTCACTGTCCCTACAGTTTGTTGTACACGAGGTACCAGGGCAGGAACTGGAGGTGGAGCTGTTTGACAAAGACCCCGATCAGGATGACTTCTTGGGCAGGTGAGAAGCTGGGTGGGTTTTGGTTTCCAGTCAAGCAGGAAATTGAGAACCTAGTTGAATGGTGGTGGGTTGGAAACTGGAACTTCACTGCTGGAGATGATTGGGGACAGTATTGAAAAAATTAGAAATAGTTAAAAATCCAGGCTAAAGATCAGCAGCTTCAACCCCAGCTCAAGAAGTTGGATATAAGAGATCTGCATAAATCTGACTGCATCTTGGGCCTATTCATTAAAATCCCAGAATTGGTGGCTATGCCTTTATCAGAATCTTCTTTCTTTTCTCAGGATGAAGCTGGACTTTGGGGAGGTGTTCAGGGCTCGTGTGTTAGAGGAGGTGAGCACTGAGGAGGGAAGATGGCTGATTCATACCTAGAACCAACCATAGGGTGGTTAAACCCAACTGCAAGGGTACAGTCATGAATAGAGACTCTTCAGCTAAATGAAAACAAGGGGGACTATAAAGACTCTTGGGGGAGGGCAGAGAATAGGATGGTAGAGAGATTTTAAAAGTGTCATAGAACTTTTGTATGTGTGTGTGACAACTTGCATACCTTACAAAAGCAAAAGGGTACGACTTGAGGGTCCAGAACTGTAAACAGCCACAAAACCCTCTTCAAATGTTGCAACCAAATTGTAATTTTAATAGGAGGAAACTCCCAACCAAAGGGAGTATATTCCAGTTAACTGAATTGATTTCGTTTAAAGCGAAATTAACTTTTGTCTTTGTCCCATCTACAGAGTGTAGCCCTACTATATCACTCAAGATCAAAGTTTCGTTTTCAGCCCCCCCCCCAAAAAAAGTTATGCACCCCTGAGTTGTTATAGGAACAAATCTCTGTTGGTAAATATTAAGAGTTTTCCTATCCATAGAGAATTTCTAATTTCCTTTCTGTTTGCTTTCCTGACAGTGGTTCCCGTTACAAGATGGGGGCCAGGGTCGTGTGCATTTACGCCTGGAATGGCATACACTCATGCCAGATGTTTCCAATTTGGATCAGGTGAGTGCAAACATGTGGTTTAGTTAGGTTTATCTCACCAACAGGATGCAGTCGGTGTTAGCAGGAGGGCAGAGGTTGTCTCCTAGGCCCCTGACCTGTGGGGTGCTCAGGGTTTGGTCCTCTCGCCCATCCTGTTTAACATTTACATGAAACCGCTGGGGGAGATAATCTGTAGACACGGGGTGAGTTTTCAACGGTATGCTGATGACACCCAGCTGTACATCACCACCCCGTCTCAATTCAGGGAGGCAGTCGATGTAATGTGCCGATGCCTGGGCGATGTTAGGACCTGGATGGGGAGAAACAGACTCAAACTCAACCCCGACAAGACTGAATGGCTCTGAATATTGCCTCCTAAGGACTATGTCGACTGTCCCTCCTTGGTTCTTGAGGGAGAAAAATTAACTCCCTCGGAACAGGTTCGCAATTTGGGAGTCCTCTAGATCCACAGCTAAAATTAGACCCAACATCTTACAGCTGTGGCTAGGGGGGCTTTTGCACAGGTTCGCCTGGTGCACCAATTGTGACCATACTTGGAGAAGGAGGCGCTACTCATGGTCACTCATGCCCTTGTCACCTCCCGTTTGGACTACTGTAATGCACTCTACATGGGGCTACCCTTGAAGAGTATTCGGAGACTTTAACTGGTGCAAAATGCGGCTGCGCGTGCTGTGGTGGGTGTTTTAAGATATACCCACGTAACACCTATACTCTGCCAGTTGCATTGGCTGCCCATTGGTCTCCGGGTACAATTCAAGGTGTTGATCATCATCTTTAAAGCCCTACATGGCTTAGGACCAGGTTACCTCTGGGACCGCATTCTACCTCATACTTCCCTTCGACCGGTCAGGTCCACAGGGTGGGTCTCCTCCAGCTCCCGTCAGCCAAACAATGCCGACTGGCGGGACCTAGGGGGAGGGCCTTCTCTGTAGGGGCCCCTGCTCTCTGGAACCAACTTTCCCCAGAGATCGAATCATCCCCACCTTGCTGGCCTTCCGAAAACCCATTAAGACATGGCTCTTCCTGCAGGCAGGGTTCTGAGACAATTTTACATCTGAGGTCTCCCCCATGTATGTATGGTGTTGTATGTTTTTCTTTTTAACTTTTTTAAAAAATTGTTTTTAATTGTTTTTTATTCTCTGGTGTTCTTTAAAATGCTGTACGCCGCCCTGAGTCCTTAGGGAGTAGGGCGGCATAGAAGAACCCCAAAATAAATAAATAAATAAATAGTGGTATTTTGGGGGGTGGCAATATCTGAGACATTCCTCTTTGTGAAAATAAGAAGAGTATGCCAAGTTATTGCTTACCCTGATGGACAAAGGACTCCAGAGTCTTGGTTTTTCCTATCTAGTTACTTGAGTTCCTTTTTACTTGGAGAAGCCAAAGATTGGCGAGTCTCAAAGCTTCAAATTAGACTTTTAGAGGAAACTTTCCTTAGAGAAATATACATATTATGAGAACTAGATAGGATTCTGGATTAAATTTGGACCATTGAATTGCAAATTGACATATATTTGTATTATTTCCACAAGGCAAGCAGGGTTCTGTGGGTTGGAAGGCATGATGGGAAACGAACTGGGGAACTGGGGGAATAATCTCAGAAGAATGCCTTGATATAAACTGGTGTGAAGATGAACACAACTTTAGAAGAAAGTTTAAAATTAAAAATGGCTTGTAAACATCTTCTCTTGTTAAAACTATATTGAGAGCCACAGTTGGGTCTCTTCGGCGAGATGGGAGCTAGGATATAGGATATAGATATGCTAGGTGGTGTGCTAATTAATGCTGATTTATTTCTTATATGTTGTTTGAAGGTCCTTCAGTGGAACAAAACTATCTCCTCAAAGCCAGATCCTCCGTCAGCAGCTATCTTGATGATATATTTAGACCGAGCACAAGACTTACCAGTGAGTAGTCACAAGATAGCATCTCCTTCACAATAGGTTCTTTTATTTCACCCAAAGTCACTTTTTAATGTGAAATGGGGCAGAGCTTGGATGTGAGTTTGAAGTTGATAAGTTTGTCCTATCCCAAAATTGGAAACTCTGGGAATTGCAATGGTTGGGAAGGCATGGGCAGAGTGATGGGGCAAAGCAGCCACAAGCAAATGTGTGTGTGTTTTTTAAAAGCCACTTATTTATACATCTAATTCATATACTACCTCCATCATGTTGAACTCTAGGTATTTTATTTATAATAAAAAATATGTTCATAAATATCCTGTTGTGACCAGCAGCACTGTTTTAGCCACAGTGTTTTTCTTTCTGTGTATCTTTGTTTATATTGTAACTGATACTTAGAAATCAGTAGTCCAGGTACATAAAAGGGAGACCTGTTCCAATAAACACGAGAGATAAACTTGTAAAAGATGTTAAAGAGCTCGTTGCAATGCAACTTTGCATGATGCAGCTTTGTACAGAAAACATTCTGCCATGTGGCCTAAGTTTGATCACTTCGTAAAATTTAAAGGCCTATGCATTAGTTAATGTAGGTAGACAAAATTAACTTCAGGGTTGATCAGCTTATTAAGTCATCCAAGATTGTGTTGAGTTTCTTCTTAACTTAAGGTTCTATAAATGAAAGGTGGGGAGCTTTTTTTCTTAGGTATGTTGACCTAAAATTTTGACATAATTTAGAAATTATGTTTCTAAACACATGTCCTACTAACTATATTCTTTGTGACAACTTTTACCTCATCTCTAGCCCACCGCAGAAGCAGTTTACCTTCATCTTTAGCTGTTCTGGTTTTAAAGTTATTTAAGCCTTTCACATAAGCATTCTGTGACATAAAGCTTACTCACCTACCGTGTTTCCCTGAAAATAAGACCTAGCCTGAAAATAAGCCCTAACCCGATTTTTAGTGTGCTCCTAATATACCCCCAAAATAAGCCCTAGTTAAGGTCGTCTATCAGCTGGGGGATGTGGCCAGCAATTGCTGCCTCTAAATTGTTCAACAATGCTATAAGAACAGAGGTTCCTCCCAAGTCTTGTTTTAAGACTGGAAGAATCTACATGGAAGAAGCTGTGAGGAATGGCACATCACAGGTTGGGCGTCAAAAGTGTCTGTGCTGATACTGATCTCCCAAAAGCCTCAGTATTGCCTGTAGCAAGGAATGCTATGAGATAGAGATCCAGAATCCCTAAAGGTTCTTAGATTAATCCATCAGAATAGAGCTGGAAAGGACCTTAGAGGTCTTCTAGTCTAACCCCCTGCTTAAGCAGGAGACTCTATACCATTTCAGATATGTGGCTGCCCAGTCTTTTCTTAAAAACCTCCAGTGATGAAGCATCTACAACTTCTGAAGGCAAGCTGTTGCACGGATTAATTGTCCTTCCTCACTGTTAGGAAGTTACTCCTTAATTCCAGGTTGCTTCTCTCCTTGATTAGTTCCCATCCATTGTTTCTTGTCTTGCCTTCTGGTGTTTTGGAAAATAAGTTATCCCCCTCTTCTTTGTGGCAGACCCTCAAATACTGGAATAATGCTATCATGTCATCTCTAGTCCTTCTTTTCTCTAGACTGGCCATACCCAATTTCTGCCATCGTTCTTCCTGTTTTTGTCTCCAGGCCCTTAATCATCTTAGTTGCTCTTCTTTGCACGTTTTCCAAAGTCTCAACATCTTTTTTGTAATGTGATGACCAAAACTGGATGCAGTATTCCAGATGTGGTCTTACTAAGGATTTATAAAGCGGTACTAATACTTCACGTGATTTTGATTTTATGCCTGTTTATACAACCAAGAATTGTATTAGCTTTTTTGGCTGCTTTTTTGGGCTGTTTAAGTGGGTTAGGGTTAGGGTTAGGACTCCAAGGCCCCTCTCACAGTTACTGTTTTTGAGCCAGGTCTCACCTAATCTATACTTGTACCTTTGGTTTTTCCTGCCTAGGTATAAAACCTTGCTTTTCCCCATATTAAATTTCATGTTGTTGGATAGGGCCCATTGTTCAAGTCTGATCAAGATGTTTTTGGATCTTAAATTTGTCTTCTGGGGGGTTGGCTATTCCTCCCAGCTTAGTGTTATCTGCAAATTTGATGAGTTTCCCTTCTATTCCCTCATCTAAGTCATCTAAGATTCTCCACTATGTCCTTCCCGGATGAATACTATCATTTCTCTCCTCTTACTTTACTCAGCTGAAGAAATCTAGTAAGGAGACCAATCCTATGGTCCAGCTATCAGTTCAGGATGTCACTCGGGAGAGTCGGGTAAGGATGTTTATTTTTTTTCTAGTTGCCTTCCATTTGTAGCCATTTGATGTACTGTATGTATGTGAAAATACTGGTAGCACATTGTAGATTTACAAGGTGAAATGCATCTTGTCCCATTTCCTTCAAATTGTAACATCTCATAGAAACGGTGCATAGGTGGATTATCATCCATTCGGGTATCTGAATTCAGAGCGGTAGCAGCTTGCTTGGAGGGCTTCAGACAAATTTGAATTTTAGCATGATATTTGGGTGCCAGGTTGCTCTCTCCTCTTGTTTCACATTGGGACAGCAAAGCAGGACAAAGAGGATGAGTGAGTGCTAGAAACAAAATCTTGTGAACATTGAAAGAACTGGCAGTATTTGGCTTTGAGAAGAGTGAGGAAGGAAGGATATGTTAATGCTATTCAAATGCCAGATATTATGTTATACAGAAGAAGATCAAGACCTCCTATTAATCGTAGAATGCAGGACATAAAACAAGAGTCTGAATTACAGATAGGCAGATGCCAGTTGAATATTAGAAAAAAATGCTCTAGTAGAGAAAGCTGTTTGCCAAAAGATCTAATTCCGGAGAGAGGTCTGTCCTATCAATCAAAAGAATGCTGTTTCTAATGCTGCCTACAGAGGGCAGTAGTATTCCATTGTCATTTTTCTCCAAGTGCTACATTGTAATTTATTTATTTATTTATTTATTTATTTATTTATTTATTTATTTATTTATTTATTTATTTATTTATTTATTTATTTCCTCCTTTCTTTCTTTCTTTCTTTCTTTCTTTCTTTCTTTCTTTCTTTCTTTCTTTCTTTCTTTCTTTCTTTCTTTCTTTCTTTCTTTCTTTCTTTCTTTCTTTCTTTCTTTCGTTTCCCCTGCTAGGTTGTCTATAACACTTTCTCCCCTGTCTGGGATGATGCCTTCCGCTTTTTCCTGCAAGACCCGACTGTTGAGGACATTGATATACAGGTAAGGTTCCTATCCTCTTCCAAACCCATCCAGCCACTTTCAGCACAAAAGCAGCTGCAGAAATTCTTCTTTTTGACTCCATAGGTCAAAGATGACAACCGTCAGACCACTCTGGGCTCCATCACAATCCACTTGTCCCGCCTTTTAAGTGCTGATAATCTGACCCTGGACCAGTGGTTCCAGCTGGAAAATTCTGGACCCAACAGCCGTATCTACATGAAACTCATTATGCGGGTAAAAAGCTTTGGGTTAAGGTTGGGTTAGGACTTGGGGAATGATGCAGAGGTTTCCCTTTCATCTTCAGTTCTAGCTTTTTGTAAAAATGCAGTACATACACCAACTTGTGAAATCCACAAAGCAGTTTAATTCAAAAATGCGTTGGAAAAAACGGAGAGAGCCATTGCTTCTATACAGTTTCTGTTTTGAGTGGGAATCTCTTTTTTTTTGTTTAGCAATAGCAATAGCATTTAGACTAATATTCCGCTTCACAGTGCTCTACAGCCCTCTCTGAGTGGTTTACAGATATAAAGGAAGGAAGGAAGGAAGGAAGGAAGGAAGGAAGGAAGGAAGGAAGGAAGGAAGGAAGGAAGGAAGGAAGGAAGGACTTAGACTTATATACCACTTTATAGTGCTTTACAGCCCTCTCTAAGCAGTTTACACAATCAGCCTCTTGCCCCCAACAATCTGGGTCCTCATTTTACCCACCTTGGAAGGATTGTGATCATAAGTTGAGGACTACCTACCTATATTGCACTCCACAGGGCTGAGCAGTATATCTAGCTATATAAGCAGCCCCAGTCTTATGCTTTAATATCCAATCTGACTTGATGGTGTTGGTCCAACACCATCAAGGTTGGGCCTGGCAAGAAATGTAGTCTATTTACACAAATCTGGAAACCAGAGGCTAAATAAGATCTATTGATAGATTTATAACATTAGTTCTGCAGATCAGATTTTGGTGATAAAGAGCTGGATACAAGGTCTTTGGGATATCTCAAGTGTTTAGCAAACTTGTCACTTTAGCCATGACCTAGAATCATGCATTGAAGATCTTTGAAGATCTCTTTTGAATCTGCATGTCCGGAAATAAACTCCTATTTGTCTTAGTCCAGCTTTGTCTGGTTCTGTTCTGCCCCAGCTATGGACCAGAGAAAATGTAGCACACACGCAGTTTGTTCAAACCTATATTTAATTGATTAACCACTACTAATAAACTGGCTTAGTAGTGTTCATACACAAACAAATCTTAAAGCAGTCTTTTCTTGAAAAAACTAGTTGTTAATTAAACAGCATTAGCAGCTGGCATAAGTCCATAAAGTCATAAAGCAAAGATAAGTAATTAGTCCTGGATATCGCAGGAAGCTTACAGAGGTTGCCTGGAATCAGTACACAAGAAGTTAGCCAAAACAGATAAGCTGAGCAGAGGTTTTTCAAACAAGAGGCACACAAACGAACAAACTATCAAATGAGTTGTTTCCGTCTTTGTCATCCCTTAAATAGGCTAGGGGAGTGGCCAATTAGCCCCAAGCCTACTCCCGAGGAGACCTCCTCCTGAGTAGCCATTCCTGCCTTTTGGCAGCTCTGCATGCCCGTGCATTAAGAATAGGCTCCTCCTCTTCTTCCTCGTCACTGATGTGAGGTGCTGGAGGTTCCGAAGGCCCTGGCTGAACCTCTGCCTCTGGCACCGAGTCCTCGCCAGCCTCCTCACTGTCCGACTCAGGTGCCAACTGCACAGGCCGCTTGCGCATCACCTCATCGGCCTCGTCTCGGACGGGATTCGCTACCAGCTGCATGGGCTGCTGGCAGGTCACAACAGGCTCCATGGTTCACTCGGCTATGAGAGGCAAGAATGTCTCTTCAATAAAGGTTTTCAAGCAAGGACTGGAACCACATTTTTCAGAACTACTTGGATTTATTTCTAATATGCATTCCTGTACTAATAGTGGTTTGGATTTGATTGTTAAAATGACTTCTTCTCATTCCATAATTTGATGTGTCCAGGTTTGCAATAGGCAGATACAGCTAATGAGAGACAGATATTGCAACCTCATTATTGGGTTGAGGGTCAGCAGTTCCTCAGCTTCTCTTTGCCCGGGTGCCTATCCTGATTTTCCATGGCATACTATAATTTCTTTAGATATTATATCTGGATGCCCCTGAAGTTTGTTTCAATGCCAGACCACATCCCCCAGGAAATCTGAATGTCACAGAAAGTCCCCATCTTGGTAGCAGTGTCGATGTGCCTTCTCGGCCCACCAAGGCCAGTCCAGATGCTACTTTTGGTACTGAGGTAAGACTACACATTCTCCCCATCCAACCTTAATAGTCAGTCATGTCTTTTGGTAAGATAGGGGACCTTCTAAGGCAGTGGTCCCCAAACTTTTTGGCAACAGGGACCGATTTTGTGGAAGACAATTTTTCCATGGACCGGTCACCTCCAACTATGTACCCTGGTTCCCAACAGGCCACGGATCAGTACCAGTCCATGGCTTGGGGGTTGGGGACCCCTGTTCTAAGCTTGGAGATAGACCAGATTTGGTGTTCTTCATGGATGTTAATGAGCTAAAAATATGTAACTTGGTGATTAAGATTGTACAGACATTGAAGAACAAGCAGATCTTCAACTTGTCAAAATGACATTTCAACTCACTTTTTAAAAAGGAGAGTGTGAAATTCCCTCCTTAAGTCTTGCTATTTTTACAGAAAATGTGGACAAAGTTTTAATCATTGTAAGTTCAGTTATTCTATTCATGTTGTGACCCCCCCAAAGCCTCTTCTTAACTGATCCCAAAATAACCTAACCCAGCTGCCATGAAAACATAAATAGTTTTGCTGTTACCGTAGTCAAAATAAGAACATAAGCTTCCTGTAGTCATTTGGCTGGCACTGTGGGATCTGGCTAAAAGTCTTCTAGTCTGGTTTCCTGTTTTCTACAGTGACCAGCCAGAACTCTCCAAGAAGCCCTAAAAATAACAGCTCTCCCCAACGTGTCTGCTCTCTGAACTTGTGGGCTTCAGTTCCCAGAATTCCCTTGCCAGCTTGGTTATTGCTAAGAATCCTGGGGGTTGAAGTCCGCATAACTGGAATGGCTCAGTCACGTATGCAGACTGGTTATCTGTCTCTGAATATGAAAGACAATGGAGAAAGTAACTGTTCTTTGCAATTGTCTTTTGATAGTTATGGTAGCACAAATAAGCAGCCTTATTTGTTTGTTTGTTTAACTGTGATATTAAATTAATAAATACTATATATCAAATTAAATTAATATTTAGATTTACCATATCAATATTTATTCATAATATGTATGAGTATGAAGGAAATTACTCTTAATTAAGAGTTATATATTATTTATTTATTTATTTTAAAATTTATATACCGCCCTTCTCCGGGGACTCAGGGCGGTGAACAGCCAAGTAAAAATACAATATAAACATTAAAATATAAATCCATTTAAAAGAA
The DNA here is from genome assembly GCA_023053685.1 of Diadophis punctatus similis. Classification (NCBI taxonomy): domain Eukaryota; kingdom Metazoa; phylum Chordata; class Lepidosauria; order Squamata; family Dipsadidae; genus Diadophis; species Diadophis punctatus. The sequence goes on from JALIGW010000025.1 coordinate 5,345,274, forward strand.
AATATTCGATATGGCCCTAATTTAAGACAATATAATTAAAATTTGGTAAAATTTGATAAAATCTTAAAAACCCCAAAAACTTTTTCACGCCAGCCCGGCTTGATAAAAATAGTACGTCTTGATATAGTACGTCACATATCAATATTTATTTATAATAAGTATAAATGAAATTATTCTAGTCAAATTTATATAACAGCCACCTCACTGTCTAAGTGACTGAGCAGTATGCAAGTAAAAATCGATCCAGATAAAAATCCATACAAAAGTGAACAAAGTTTAAAAGGCCGAGAGAGAGTGGCCTCTAGCCACCAGCCACCCTGAGGGCTGTGTCTCATTCTTAGATTCCCATGCTAATTGACAGAGACAAGTCTCAACAGTCTTTTGGAAAGAGAATTTATTAGAATTTATTTATTAATTTATTAGACCATTTTTAGAAAGGTGAAACAAATAAATAAAAGGAAACAATATGCATAGTAGTAACTCTGTTCACAGCAATAGAATTTCCAAATCTGTTTGAAAGTACCGATAGATTTTTAGTTGTAGGTTGGAAGTTTCTTGCTGGTCATGTGCAACACGTAGCTTATTTAATATTTAATCCAGGATGCAGTCTGCAGCTTCAGAAGGCTATAAATCTGAAACTTGTGTCAAGCCTAATACATCCTTATGTATTTTCCACATAACAAATAGTGATTTCAAGTTATACATTTGTAATTAGAGAAACAGATTTGAGGAGTGGAGAAGGGGAGATAGATAGGCCGAGTTCCCAAGCACTGTAATTCCAGTGAATGCAATCAGAGATTTACACCTTCCTGATTGCAGTGCTTCCATTGCAGCTTGCTAGATAAAGACCTGGGAAGCTGTATCTCCGATTATGGTCTGATAGTCTTGTTATTGCCTTTTATCACTGCTTCAGATTTTGCTTCATTACAATTGCTGTGATTTTTATTCTATTGTGTTTTACCATTCTGAAGTGGGGGAAGGGAGAATATGGATCTTAATAAATAGAATAGGGATCATACTTTTAAGAAATTGTATCATAGATTTTGGATATGACATCAAAGTAGATCGGACAAAGAACCCAATGAAATCTTGTAACGGCGGCCTAACAGAACTTTTCAGGTCTGAATGTGTTTCTCCTACTCTCACTTTAGCGTTGTATGAACTAGAGCAGGGGTCAGCAACCCGTGGCTCTGGAGCCGCATGTGGCTCTTTCATCCCTCTGCTGCGGCTCCCTGTCGCTCAAAACATGCGTCACAACCGCCAATGTGCGACACCTGCCGGCACACAATTTATTGAGCTTTTCAACCCATCTTTTTTTTTTAGTTCAAAATGTTTTTGTTGCATGCAGAAATAAAAATTTGTTTTCTCTGTAGCAGTTCATTGATTACATAATGCAACACACTATAGTTTTTTTATACATAACATAAAGGTAAAAAACGATATATGCAGTGTTATCTTCATTTTAGATGTCAGAAGATTTTTGTGGCTCTCGGTGTTTTCTTTTCTGTGGGAAACGGGTCCAAATGGCTCTGAGTGTTTAAGGTTGCCGACCCCTGAACTAGAGAGAGGCCTATCTTGAAATGGTGGTGTTGATAGATCTGGCATGCCAACTGTGTCTCCTCTCACTGAATTCCAGAGTGTAATTCGCATTCACGTGCTGGAAGCGGAGAACCTAATTGCCAAGGATAATTTCATGGGTGGGATGATTAAGGGCAAGTCAGACCCTTATGTCAAGGTGCGCTTGGGAGGCCAGAAGTTTCGCAGCCGAGTCATCAAGGAAGATCTCAATCCTCGCTGGAGCGAGATCTATGAGGTGAGTATGCCAGTGGTGAAATCCAATTTTTTTTTTTACTACCGGTTCTGTGGGCGTGGCTTGGTGGGCGTGGCAGGGGAAGGATACTGCAAAATCCCCATTCCCTCCCCACTCCTGGGGGAAGGATATTGCAAAATCTCAATTCCCTCCCCACTCTGGGGCCAGCCAGGGGTGGTATTTCCCGGTTCTCCGAACTATTCAAAATTTCCGCTACCGGTTCTCCAGAACCTGTCAGAATCTGCTGGATTTCACCCCTGGACACCCCGTCTCCTTCCACGCATATATTAAAACTGTATCCGCCTCGACCTCTTATCATTGATTCCTCAAAGGGTTGGATTTGATGGGGAAATAACAATCATACTATTTTTTAGGACTATATATTTGTACTGTATCTGACCTTGTAACTGAGCTCCTATCTGGGCAGTAGAAAGTAAATAAAATATTCTTTTTCAAATATGACAGACTGAATATTGGTCAAGTCTGATTTCTGAAACACATCACGCCCGAAGTACCTTTTTCAGCAATCAGATAGTAAAGGAGTCTATTTCTGGTTCGATGTTCATTTGAATATATTTAGAACAAATCCAAACAGAACAAAGAAAAAAAATCAAATAATGGTTGGTTTAGGGATTGGTCTTGGAAATATTTCACTTCCAGCTACTAGAAACGTACTCTGAGAGCTTATGCACTGAAGACAAATTCCTTGTGTGTCCGATCACGCTTGGCCAATAAAGAATTCTATTCCATTCTGTTATTATATATGCCCATCTTTGTAGAAGCTGCCACTCATCCAAAGTTGTCTTACAGTCACAGGAGCGTTTGGAAGCCTTGCTCTGAAATGGCTTCAGAGCTGGCAACTACAGTGCCTAAAGCCAACTCTGACATCCCCTGTAACTCCAGGAGGGATTCAGTTTTTTCAGTGCTTTTTACATGCCCCAAATACCAGAACAATTCAAATCTCACTGGAAAGTAATAGGGTTTTTTTCTTTAATGTTCTCCCAGCAACAACAAAAATCAAATAACCAAAATCCAGGTAGTTTTGGATTGTCTATTTGATTATTTCCATTCCCCCCCCACCCCCATCCATGAAGCCTCTGTGCAGGAGTAATCAGGAGTAGAATATTTCTTCCACTATTTTTTCCCATTGACATGTTGAAAAGTATTTGCAAATTAGAAATCCTAAGCAGTATCATTCTCCCTGCATGATCTTAGTTTATTACCAAAACTTTAAAGAAATTATATTCATATGTAGCAAAGTAGAAACCAGGGCCAGTTGAGAAATCTCTTTTCACAACCAGCAAGATAAAGAAAAAGAATCAGCCACTGATGTGTTCATGGATGTTTTAATTTAGGGTTTGCTATTACCTCTTCTGGGTTTTTTTAAATTCCCAAATTAGCTTATAAACTTAGATTTCTTGACAGTCCCATGCAAAAGCCTTGTGTAGACTTTGAAATCAATCAAGTTTGGGTAGATATTCTCATCTGCAAAAGGGAATAAGTAGCACGCAGCTAATCCCTGCCTTCCTCACAACATGAATCTTGAGTTGATAATTGAAAGAGTGGAATGGAATGGAATGGAATGGAATGGAATGGAATGGAATGGAATGGAATGGAATGGAATAGAATTCTTTATTGGCCAAATGTGATTGGACACACAAGGAATTTGTCTCTGATGCATAAGCTCTCAGTCTACATTCAACAACAAAGTGATAGGTCGTATAGCATAGATCATAGTTGCAATCATTAATCATAAGATACAACAGTGATAAATCAGAGATACCAATAGAAAGTAGTAGGGAAGATGAGAAAGGGATGTTTCTTTATTTTATTTTACTGGATAGATATGTCTAACCATTTAATTAACTAAACGAATGACTGAATCTCAACCCTTTCTCTTTGCAAGGAAGTAGGGCCAATTTCCAGGATACGAGGTTCCACCTCCTAGCTTTTTCATTGTTGGTTTAATACACTGAATCATTCGAGAGCTGGAATCTGAGCAAATCTTGGCTTTCACTCCTATCTCATTAAAGACTCCTACTTGGATCACTGCTACCGGCTTTTCTTCTTCTGTACAGCAGCCCACTTTTTTTTCCTAGGTCATTGTGAGTAACATCCCAGGACAGGAAGTAGAGTTCGACTTGTACGACAAAGATGTCGACAGAGATGATTTCCTGGGGAGGTAAGTTTAGAACCATGGAAAAGTTGGACAAAAAAAAAAAAGGTCCCTGCTCCCTCATTCTGAATGGGAAGCCAAAGTAGGCACTTAGATATCCCAGATTCTACATGGAATAGAAGAGGGATTATTACATCTCCCTATTCCTTTCTTAAAGATTTAATCTCTCAGCCAGATTTGTCTATTCTTTTTTTCCCCTTTTTTTGGCCGAGAAAGCTAGTCCTGGGGAGTTGGGCCTCTCACTCAGCTCCCAGTAAGGTTACTTTTGATAAGGAGGAAGTGGAAGGAAGGAAGACCTTTCTTTAATGCTGTGACACTTGTAACTTTCCCCTTCCCCCAGGTGCAGGATCCCTCTGAAGCGTGTGCTAATCAACAAGTTTGTGGATGAGGTAAGATTGCGTGTGGAAGCAGATAAGGAATTGAACTGGGACTGAGGAGATCCATGTTCACGTCTACCCTTAGACTTTGTACCACTTGCTCTGTCTCAGCCCAATTTGCCTTGCGAGGATGTTCTTGTCTAGATAAAAGGAAGGAAGATTCCCATGGGAATCACCTCGAGGTCTTAAAGGAAGTATATAAATCTGACCAAGAACTAAATAAAAGGAGACTCTCTTAATGGCAGTGGGGGCATGCTGATTAGCCACCAAACACTCTTACCTCCTTCCTTGTTGCAGTGGCTCCCCTTAGAAGACGTGAAATCAGGACGCCTCCACGTGAAACTGGAGTGCCTGCCCCCTATACCCAGTGCCGCAGAGCTGGAGCAGGTAACGGAGGCTTTCAGAAAGGGAATGCCATGTGGGGTTGACTGGAATTGGGAGGTGGGGAAGAAAGTTCTTCATTTTTAAAGAGCTTAAACTATTCAGATGCAAATAACAACAGCAATGCCATTTCCACCATTTATGGTTCATTCTCAGATTTTCTTATCTAGGAGAACAAATCAGCATGTTGTGAAAGGGTTTGTTTATTTTATTTTTCTCTCTTCTTCGTTTGATGGGTTATGAAAAGCATGGTGAAAACCAGAATCAGAGGTGGTTTGTATCTGAACACCTTCATAGGGAATCAACAAAACTGTCTTCTTCTTTGGCTTTGCTTGTTTTGCCATAACTGTCATCAAAGCCAGACAGCTGAGGGATGCTGAGCTGCGAGAGGGATTATGGGTCACCCGCAGGCCCTAAACTCTGAAGTTGGGAGGAAGTGTTCTCACGGTCACCTCCCTGGCTTTGATGGTGGGTGAAGTTGAGCAACCACTTAGCAACTGATCATCACCTCAGTTTCTCCTGCTGGCAGCATATTCTCTTGCATATGAAAAGGGCTACTTTGTGATGATCCATTGCATGATATGGGTTACCAAGCAATAGCAATAGCAATAGCACTTTTCTTATATACCGCTTCATAGTGCTTTACAGCACTCTCTAAGCGGTTTACAGAGTTCAGCATATTGCCCCCAACAATCTGGGTCCTCATTTTACCCACCTCGGAAGGATGGAAGGCTGAGTCAACCTTGAGCCTAGTGAGATTTGAACAGCTGAACTGTTGAACTAGCAGTCAGCCTGCAATGGCTGCATTTAACCACTGCACCACTTCAGCTCTTACAACCAAGGCGTTGTATAATAATTGTTGCTTTGAAAGAAACACGTGGAAGAAATGAGCCCATCCACTGATTTTCTTAACAAATGTCCTCTAATGGTGGGTGGTAAAATACTTAAATATTGTCCTAACATTTGATCACCTCTTCCAGGTTCTGAGAGTAAACAGCTTGATCCAGACCCCAAAGAGTGAAGAACTGTCTTCTGCTCTCCTCTCTGTCTTCCTTGACAGAGCAACTGAATTGCCAGTGAGTACCAGGAAAATGTTTCTCCATGCACTAGATTCCTCTTAGCTCTAGGAGTGGCTATTGCAGCTAAATAATTCATGAGCAGAAACTCAGAGCTGCTGATGTCATCTGAGCAAATTAGTGGAGGAAAAACACTAGCAGAAATGAGTTTGGAACATTGTTTTTCATGGACCAGGAAAACTTGAATTCGGAGCCCCCTCAGCCATTGATTCAGAGCCTAGCTCGGTGATGGCGAACCAATGGCACGCGTGCCACAGGTGGCATGCGGAGCCATATCGGAGGGCACGCGAGGCGTTGCCCTATGTCAGCTCCAGCACGCATGCGTGCGCTGGCCAGCTGATTTTCGGCCATGGGGAAGGCCATTTTCGCCCTCCAGAGGCTTCCCTGAGGCCTCCGGAGGGCGAAAAATGGCTCAACGGGCAAACTGGAAGTCTGTTGTTCCGAACTTCCGGTTGGGCCATTTTTTGCACTCCGGAGGCTTCAGGGAAGCCTCCTGACGCCTGGGGACGGCGAAAAACGGGCCAACCAGAAGTTTGTTTCCGAACTTCCGATTGGCCCATTTGGCCATTTTTTTGCCGTCCCCGGGCTTCAGTGAGGCCTGTGCGCATGCACGGGGGCAGCAGGGGTGGGGTTGTGTGCATGTGCGGGGGGGCAGCATGGGGGTTGTGCACATGCGCAGGGGGAGGGTTGGGTGTGGGCATGTGGGCATGCTCTGGGGGAGGGTTTGGGTGTGGGCACACACCCTTTTGGCATGCAAACCAAAAAAGGTTATCCATCACTGGCCTAGCTAATCCAGTGAATAGCCCTGTTCCAAACAGCAAAAGCATTTTGGTAGCTGAACTGGAACATACTAGGAAGGATGAATGAAGTGTGATCCTTTCCCCATTTGATTGGTGTGTGTGTGTGTGTGTGTGTGTGTGTGTGTGTGTGTGTGGTGTATGTATTTGTATTCACTTGCTTTAATCTAGTCCTTCTCAGTCTCATGCCCTATGGTATACAGGTAGTCCTTGATTTAAGATTGTAAATGAGCCTGGAATTACAGTCATAAGTTGTGCCAGTTGTTAAGCAGGTCACTATGTGACTGCACCTGATACTTTGAGCTTTAGTGTGACCTTATCTAAGCAAGCAGCTTATCCCCCAAAACTAAACCGGCTCAGATCTGGTTAGGCCTTGGATGGGAGACTGCCAGGAAATTCCTAGACTATATACTGGACTGGGACGTTTTAGACCTCCTAGAAGAGGGTACTGGCAAGCCATTTCATACTGAAAAATTGTATGGATGTGTTCATGATTTCACTAGGAGCTGAGCTTGACTGGTGCAAGTCTTTATCTTATACTAGACAATGTGTGCCCCAATCGGTCATTGTTTCAAAGATAATTCCTTACCTAAACAGAGAAACAGAATGACCAAGCAGTGGGAGCACAGGTGACTTTCTGCCAGCTTCCCCATTGAGTTCCCTCATGGGCATCTGACAGGGAGCATCAACCTTCCCTTCTCCCTTCCCTTCTCTTCCTAGCAGGCAGGTAAATGGCTGCTGCTGGGTGGGAGAAGGAGGAAGGGATTGCAAGACTGGCTGGGAAATTGCCATGAAAAATTAAAAATGAAGTTCACATGACTGCAGCAGCAGCAGCCAGTAGCCTTGTGGGCAGCCACAACTTCCCCAAATTTCATTTTTTGGGGAGGTCCCGGATTTTAGACACATTCTGTAAGTTAGCCCATTTGAGGTACATTGGTTGAAAAATTGTTGCCCTCTGATGAACCATTTTGCCCAGTTAAAGGTCATGATAGTGAGAGTTTTAGTAGTATATAGATGGGGTATTGCATAGGTGGTAGTAAATTACGTTATTTATCAAGTATACTCATATAATAGAAATTCTTCCACTTCAATTCCCATGACACCCCAATGTGACAATTCTACATGCAAATACTTCTCTTTTGCTGTCCCTGTGGCGGAATACTCCTGAAATTCAGAGAGACACCAAATTAAAATTAACCACATGCTTCTGTGCACAACCAATGCACAAGAGTCTTTGTAGTGGGGCGTCCTGTGAATATCCTTAATAGCAGAATATCAACCGCTTTCTCTTTCCTATTTTGCCAGCTCCGGAAGGGATCGAAGCCGCCAAGTCCTTACATCAGCCTGTCTGTCCGTGGTATCTCCTATAAGACGAAGGTAATGACAAGGGGAAGAAGGAAACAATAATGCTGAAAGTGGGTAGTAAATCATGGCTTTAGAATAGAGTATGGGGGTAGGGAATACATCCAGGGTCTCCTTTCAGTTTTTTAGTACAATGTTGACTGAACAGTGGTGGATTTAAAATAGGAGCCAAGCAGCATTGCTGGAGGTAACAAATAAGACGCTATTATTCAGCTTAGGGATTTATGATCAGTTCCAGAAGCAGTTTGGCGTGTTCTTTCATTATCCATTTTTCGCCCACTCTTCCCTCATTTTTCCTTCCAGCAACTAGTTCAGAGGAGGGGAACATATTGCAGTTAGCAGGCAATTGCTAATTTACTACTTTCATTAGGAAACTCTCAGGGATTTTTTGCCTCTCTTTCCTTTGAGAGGACTAAGAAATACGGTAAAGTGAAGGCGGAGGGGAGAAAAAAAAGGAAGTTTCAATATGAGGGGGTTGTGGCAAAGCCAGGGTTTGTGCATTTGAACAGATGTGCAAACACACACACACACACACACACACACACACACACATTTTCTTATATAAATATTTCCTATGTAACTTGGAGGATAATGTTTTCTAGCGATAGAGCCACAAAAGATTGGATCTCTCAGCTTCCATATTAAATATGCAAAGCAATTGGTTGTTGGTTCCAAAATAAATAAAATAGGGCTGACTCAAATTGGTTATCATGTGTGTGTGTGTTTGTGTGTAACATTTTTTTGCTGATAAATGAAAATAAAGGGAGACTATTATAGATCTATTTCGAGCTATTTTGCTCTCGTCAGATAGCCATACCCGTAGTGGGATTTGAACCTGGGCAGTCTGCTTGTAAGGCAGAAGTGTTAACCTCTAGGCCAGGTTCTCTTCCCTATCAGCTCTTCGCCAGGAAAGGGTTATATATGTTTTTTCTGTTGAGTCATCCTGGTGTATGGAAGGAAACATCACAGCTTCCTTTTGCCTTTCGGCCCCTCCTGGCGCCATCCATATATATATATGCATTATATATATATATATATATATATATATATATATATATATATATATATATATATATATATATATATATGTATATGTATATGTATATGTATATGTATATGTATATGTATATGTATATGTATATGTATATGTATATGTATATGTATATGTATATATATATATATATGTGTGTGTATATATATATATATATATATATGTATATATATATATATGTATATATATATGTATATATATATATATATGTGTGTGTGTGTGTGTGTGTATATATATATATATATATATATATATATATATATATATATATATATATATATATATATATATATATATATATATATATATATATATATATATATATATATATATATATATATATATATATATATATATATATATATATAATGCATTGTGAAGGCAGAAGAACAAGTGATGGGTGAGGAAAGGGAATGCCCAAAACTCCAGATTTTACAATAGGGATTGGCACTACCACCAGTGAACGATTGCAGAAGGAGATTTTTTTAAAAAGAAATATTTGGAAACTCCACTATGCAATTGATAATTTTTAATTAAGGACCGATGGATTTTCATATAAGATTACTTAACCATGAAAGAAAAGTATTATATCAAAGAGAAAAACAGCTCTGTCTACCTCTTAAGGCGGACACATTCTGGAATATTGCCATGTTAGATCAGTCTTGATTATCTGCCCATGCTTCATTGAGTTATAACTGACTTCTTTTTCTTTTGACTGGATGTCATATTCTGTGCAAGTTCTTAAGCCATCATGTAGCAAATGCTATCTTCCTCTTCTGTTGTATTTTTTAAATGTGAGGCTTGTTTCTGGCCTTAGGTCTGCCCTCAGACAGCAGAGCCCGCGTGGGATGAAGCTTTCTCCTTCCTTATCAAGAGGCCCCATGCAGAATCCTTAGAGTTGCAGGTAGGTGTCCTGGGCACTTCTTCCCCACAAATATTCTCTTCTGCTTCACCATCCACATGTGCCAAACCAAAACAGTGGGACTCCCATTTACTTGATTATCCTACCGAAGAGAACTTTTGGATCCCTTGATTTGATAGTGGGAATTGAAACTTCAAACGTGGAAACCAAGTTGTTGAAGCAATGTGATTGTGGCATTCCACCTGCCACAACAAGAGGTGGACTGTTCTGAATATACTTCCGTTATAGGTGGGAGAATTGGCAAGTAAGTTCTCTTCGCCTTTATTAATTTTCTGATAACTTTAAGGATGATCAGAATATAACTTCTATCAGTGGCATCATGCATCAAATTCTTAACATGTAGCACCTTCAAGAATTATTTTTCCGAATGTGGCTTGGCTACTATATTAACGAAATTTTTTAAAATATTTTTTTTCTGTGAAAAAAGGACGTTAATGGAAGTAATGTTTTTTAGAGTGCTGTAGAAACTGAATGGCTAAAGTTGAGGTAGCATGTGGTTTATTTACATGCATTTGGAAGAAATGCAAAAAATGATGTGCAGCTCTGCTATCCTTTATGGTGCTTGGGAAGGCTATAGAGCAGTGATGGCGAACCTTTTTTGGTTCGCGTGCCAAAAGGGTGTGTGTGCGCGCACTAGCGCACGCACACGTGCCCACACCCATTCCCTCTCCCCCCACGCATGCGCACAACCCCCCCACGCTACCCCCTGCGCATGTGCACCCCCACCCCACCACCGCGCAAAGGCCTTACCGAAGCCTGGGACGGTGAAAAACGGCAAAACAGGCAAACCGGAAGTTCGGAAAAACGTACTTCCGGTTTGCCTGTTGGGCTGTTTTTTGCACTCCGGGGCTTCAGGAAGCTTCCCTGAACCCTCCGGAGTGCTAAAAACAGCCCAACGGAAAACCGGAAGTGTGTTTTCCGAACTTCCGGTTTGCCTGTTTCGACATATTTCGCATTCCAGGGCTTCAGGAAGCTTCCCTAAACCCTCCCGGAGTGCAAAAAACAGCCCAACGGCAAACCGGAAGTGCATTTTTCCAAACTTCCGGTTTGCCCATGGAGCTGACAGGGCAACATCTCGCGTGCCCTCTGATATGGCTCCGCGTGCCACCTGTGGCACGCGTGCCATAGGTTCGCCATCACTGCTATAGAGCATAATAGTTTAGATTTGCAAGGCTTTCATCGGATTCCCTAGAGTGGGAAACTTGCTGAAGGGACGCAGAACTGGCTCATCTTTACCCTTCAGCCAAAAACCTCAAAACAAGCTAGTCCTTGTGTTGCAAGGAATCTTTAAATTGGGAGAGGAGACTGTGAGACTCCCAATCTTTAAATTGGGAGAGGAGAGCTGAGGTGGCGCAGTGGTTAAAATGCAGCACTGCAGTTCAGCAGTTCAGCTGTTCAAATCTCACCAGGCTCAAGATTGACTCAGCCTTCCATCCTTCCGAGGTGGGTAAAATGAGGACCCAGATTGCTGGGGGCAATAGGCTGAACTCTGTAAACCGCTTAGAGTGGGCTGTAAAAGCACTATGAAGCGGTATATAAGTCTAAGTGCTATTGCTATTGTGTTCACGACCACGTTTCTCTTCTCGACCACGTTTCTCTTCTCACAGGATCTTTTAAGAGGCAAGGAGAATAACTCTTTGCAGCTTAAAGGAAAGGGAGTGGAGATTCAACTGTATCTTCTCAGAAGCTATGTTCCTTATTTTACAAGGAGGGCAGCCTCTTTCCAATTCAAAAGCCTGGAAGCTAGGAGAGGATTCCTTCTTGGATGCATACCTTCTGCACTCTGCTCCACAGCTGTATGCGTAGACCAGACCTGGGCACTCTACAGCCTGTGGGTCACATCTGGTCCTTCAACTATCCCTTTCTGGCCCAGGGCATTGGTGGGAGCAGGGTGGCGTCTCTCCACAGTAGTCCCAGTTTTTCATATGAGGCTCCTTGGGAAAATTAATTGTCCACCTGGTACAGACGGTTGCCATCTGTTTTTTTTATTTCTACTTCACAGATCAAGGATGATGGGCACAGCCTGGGTGTGCTGTCACTCCCACTGTCACAACTGCTAGATGCAGAAGAGCTCACCCTAGACCGCTGGTTCCAACTCAGCAACTCTGGTCCTGCTAGCCAGATTTTGATGCGAGTACAGCTTGGGGTAAGTGGCTGTGATGGTGTGTGGGAATGGCCTTGGGAAGCAGGAGGAAGACCCGCAGCCAGGGCAATGGTTTGATAAGAGGCAGCTCAGTCTGCATATGGGGGGGAAAGTGTGAGAAACGTTTAGAAAGGACCTTCCTTAGTTTTCCAGAGACTAAAAAGAGAGGAGGGCGTAAATGCTTTGAGTCTTGCAAGATGCTGTTAAATGTTAACCATACATTTAACCGTGGCGGCGCAGTGGTTAGAATGCAGTATTGCAAGCTAACTCACTACTCACTGCCAGGAGTTCCATCCTAACCGGCTCAAGCTTGACTCAGCCTTCCATCCTTCCGAAGTCGGTAAAATGAGGACGCAGATTGTTGGGGGCAATATGCTGACTCTGTAAACCGCCTAGAGAGGGCTGTAGAGCGCTATGAAGCGGGATATAAGTCTAAGCGCTATTGCTAAGTGCTACAATAACGATAATGCTGAGGCTCCAATTGTACTTCTTGTCTGTACTACTTCAAAGGTGTAAGAGTGGGGTTGCGGAAAGAAGCCAGTCTGGACTATGGCAGAGCAGGCTCTAAGTGTTCTGACCCAGGCATTCCCAAACCACGAAGCAGACTCCTTGTCCCGACAAAAATCCCTTTTTATTAAGTTACTGTGAATTCTTCTCATTCATATCCAGCAAAGTCTTTCAAGGGTAAATTTACAGTCACAGACCTTATCTGGCTTGGAGAGCTGCCAGGTCGATATCTTCAAAACTTGGCAAGAAGTCTCTGAGAGTCACGAACCAATTAAGCGAACTAATTGTCTCCTGCAAACTCCCATCCCCTTTCACTCCTCTTTTATTCGCTATGGGAGGGGCCATTCATTGTCCATCTGTGGCCTTACTTCCAAGTCGACTCTTGTTCCTTAGTTGTTCCCTTTGTCTGGCAGCTCTGCGCATGCACACACTGGGAACAGGCTTCAGCTGTTCGTCTGCCTCACTGATGTCTGACTCCAAAGGCTGCTGATAACTGTCATACGGCCCTGGCCCCATCTCTGCCTCCGACGCAGAGCACTCGTCAGAGCCTTCCCCAGACTCCAGGACTGGCCCATGTTCCTCCCCAACCTCCTCACTGTCCAAATCTGCTGCCAGCTCCACTGACCACTGGCGGGCCACAACACTAAGCGCCTTGCTCTCAATTCCACAGCTTCTGATTTCTCAACACTCGGGGGTGGAGGCTTTCCATGCTGCAGCAGGGGATGAATATGAGGAGAATTCCCAGAAGGGGTCAGAGACTGAGCTGTATATCAGAGAGGATGGAGATTCTGGCTCCCTGCAAGAGCTGCGCCAGCGGATCCCCCACACCAACAGGTAAGGAGGACTCCTTGCATAGAATACAGAATCCTTGCAGATGGGTGAGATGATTCCTCTTTGGGTTGAGTGCTCTACGGTCTCTTCTTGCACAAAGCCAAGTATTCTAGATCTGAAGAAATTCTCTTCTTCTCCCAAGATAATTTCTGGAGAGAATGCTGTGCTAGTCCACTGCAGCTCCAAATAAATGAAGCATACGCTACTCTGGGTTATCATCCAGTTCATGAGATGCTAGTAACGGCAGAAAACCATAAAATGTGTGTGTCTGTGCGTGCGCGCATGCGCGCGCATGCGCGTGTGTGTGCACACACACATTCCCTGGCTTCTCCCCACAATCACGGCACGGTGGCACAGTGGTTAGAATGCAATATTGCAGGCTAATTCTGCCAACTGCCAGCAGTTCAATTCTCACTAGGCTCAAGGTTGACTCAGCCTTCCATCCTTCCGAGGTGGGTAAAAGGAGGACCCAGATTGTTGGGGGCAATATGCTGAACTCTGTAAACCGCTTAGAGAGGGCTGTAAAAGCACTGTGAAGCGGTATATAAGTCTAAGTGCTAGTGCTATTTCTGCTGTAAGAAATTGACAGCTTCTTGTTTGAGATTACTACCTAGAGACTATAGTACTATATAAAAGTTGTAAATGAATAAATAAATACCTTTTATTACTTTTTAAAAAATTGGCAGTCCCTAAGCAACGGGTTGGTTTGTGTGCATCCCTGGGCATCTGTAGATGCACCTGTTACCCCTGTTCTTCCTCCGAGCCTCTGAGGCAGCCTTCAGGGGCAAAAAGGCTGCCCTGTTGTTGAATCAATGCTGAGTGTGATAGCCTGAAAAAGTAATTCCTCTCTTGAAATTCTGTTTTTCCCCTTTTCACCTGATTTTCAGCCCTAAATGTCTTTTCACACCTCTGGCTGCTGTGTTCTCAGATAATTCTCTGTTTGTGTTCTTCTTCTGTGATGTTGTGCCCATCTCCCCTGAGGAAACTCTTTAGCGGGGAGGGGAAATTGAAAGCTGACCTCCGTGAAATCCAGTCAGGGTCAACAGAACCTAGGACACACAAGGCAGTGCACTGTGGGCTTTTGAATAACCTCTTGTTAATGCAGATCGGTTGAGTGGAGCTTTTTACCAGAAAGGGAGAGACAACGCTTGCTGTTTATGTACGTAATAATTTGATGCTTTAAAAGGTGAGCTCTCTTCTGCTGTTTTGTCTTGCAGCACATTGCTCAGCTGGGCTTTGGGAATTCCAGCAAGTTTACTCCTCCCCCTGCAGTCCTCAGAGTTGCAGAAAACATTCCGGCTTTTGCTTTCAGCCCTTTTCATAGCTGCCTTACATAGGCCGCCACTGCGACCTGCCACCATTCTCATCGCCGATGCAGTTTGCTGCCTCAGTTCCACATTTCTCGTGCCACTTGGAGAACAAACCCTCCTGCCTTTACCCTCCTCCCACCATTCTATTGGTTCCGATCTTTCAAATAGCATCTTCCCGTCCATCTCTCAGTTGCCCTCAGTGTTCCTTATGGTTGCATTATGTTTCTCAAGCTGCATGTGCTACTAAGGGGTGTAATAATACTCCCCCTTTTCCTCACACCAGACCCAGGTTTTTGTTTTTGTTTTGAGTTTCTGTAACATTGCTCTGCCCTTCTGTCTTTCTGCCCTGCAGTAATTTGGAGCTAGCAGACACGCCTTTGGGACAGCTGCACATGACTGTCTGGTACAACATGGATGCAAGGAAACTTGTCGTGATCATACATGCCTGCAGGTAACAAGCGTAGGATGGATTTGTTTGAGGAAAGGAGAAACAAAAAGTGAATTTGGTACAAACCCCCAAAATGATTACTTAGATTTTTTCCTATAGCTAAAGAACATGGAGATCATTCTAAACCAGTGATGGCGAACCTTTTTTCCCTCGGGTGCCAAAAGCGCGCACGCGCACGCTATCACGCACATGCGAGTGCCCACACCCATAATTCAATGCCTGGGGAGAGCGAAAACAGCCTCCCCCGCCCCCACAGAGGTCCTCTGGAGGCT
Organism: Diadophis punctatus similis; assembly: GCA_023053685.1. Taxonomy (NCBI): domain Eukaryota; kingdom Metazoa; phylum Chordata; class Lepidosauria; order Squamata; family Dipsadidae; genus Diadophis; species Diadophis punctatus. Next base: position 5,360,737 of record JALIGW010000025.1, read on the forward strand.
GGAAACGGCCCATTTCCCAACTTCCGGTGGGCCTGGTAGGCCCATTTTTCACCCTCCACAGGCTCCAGAGGCTTCCCTGGAGCCTGGGAAGGCAAAAATGCCCCCCGCCCCCCCCTCCGGAAGCCTAAAATGCCCTCCCAGAGCCTCCGCATCAGGCAAAAATCAGCTGGCCGGCACACACATGCACTCTGGAGCTGAGCTAGGGCAACAGCTCGCGTGCCAGCAGATATGGCTCTGCGTGCCACCTGTGGCAAACGTGCCATAGGTTCGCCATCGCTGTTCTAAACCATCATTTTGGATGACATTTACCCCTAATCGCAGGCAATGTTTGCTCTGTTTTGATCACTGCCTTCTGGATGTCTAGTAGTCTGTGGAGATTCTCAGTTATCCAGCTCATAGTTGTCTCAAAGGTGCTTTTTCAAAAAACTAGACTTGGTTTTTTTTTTCTTGAGGAAAAAGAACAAAACGTTTTGCTCCTCATTCGAGATGCTTCATGATGGCAGGGGAGGGGTGGGGATGGAAGGATAGGTACTGACAGTTGAGATTGGATGGTGAGGGGATGGAAGGATAGGTTGTGGACGGATAGCGGCAGGGGGGGATGGAAGGATGCATTTCTTTGCAGTCATCTGGTCATTAGCACTCTCCCTGAGAGCTCTTAAGGTCACTTAGAGGTTTATCTTTGCCTTCAGGCTCACCTGAATCAGAGTACAATAGGTTGTGGGATCTTCTTGGAACTGTTGTACTACAAGGGCTGTGTTGTAGACTGAGGATGGGTGGTGTCTCATCCCTCCTTCTCTGTTGAGAGAAGGCTGCTCAGTGTTAACATAAATGACCTCGTTTACTCCTCTGTCAAACCAACGATCCTCTCTATCCCAAATGTGGACTTTGCTGTCTTCAAAAGACTATTAGTGGATATCTAATACTTTCCACCAACGGATTCTCTAGAAACATTATAAAAAAAAATAGTAAATCCTTCTGAAGGCAGATAATTACATCTGGGGTGATTCTGAGGACAATACAGACAGGCATAGATGGCTTTAGAGTGCGCTCTGGAAGAACACTTGTGTATGAATAGTGTGGTGGGCCGCCATCAACTCAGAAGAGGTGGCTTATGTTTTTTTTAAAAACAAATGATGATAAAATTGATGGATGAGGAGGGAAGGGGCTTGTTTTATTTAATAAGTGTGGTTTCCTCTTGTTTGAGTAGTTGATTTTCTTTACCAAGCTTATCTTAAAATGATTCCTAGCTATTTACTTTCTAAACCAGAAGTCTCCAACCTTTCCAGCTCGATGGAGCAGAGGAAACGGGAGCGGCGGGGGGGGGGGAATGGTTTAGTGCACATGCCTCTTTCACAAATGCAGCTTCGCGCACGCTCACCCACCACTTCCGCGGCCCGGTTTCTGAATGGGCTGCAGCCCAGCACTGGGCCGTGGGCTGGAGGTTGTAGACCCCTGTTCTAAACCATTTAGAAAGATTATTTGCTTTTTAAAGAGCCATTTCCTTTGACCACATTCCAGAAACCTCAAGTCAAACGGCAGGGATACTCCTGATCCCTACGTCTCTTTGATCCTGCTGCCGGACAAATCTCGTGTCACCAAGAAAAAGACTACTGTACGGAAGAAAACTCTGAATCCTGAGTTCAATGAGAAGTAAGGGAGAAATCAGCAATATGGGAGTAGGGGTATGCTTGAAAAGACCACCTTTGATGCTGGAAAGAATACATAGTAGAGATCTAGGAACCTCACTGACATAAACCGATCCTTTCGATCCATTTGCCCATTTTTAATTAGGGCAGCATTTGCTATTCCTCGTATTTTTAAAAGTGTTCATACACTGAAGGGGTTAAGCCATGATTGGAGCATGAATTCACATTTAATTAATTCATTCATTAATTCATGCAAAGTAAATGTTACTCTGGGTTTCTGTTCTTCAAGTTACTGATAGAAATTACCGTATTTTTCGGAGTATAAGACGCACCGGAGTATAAGACGCACCTTAGTCTTTGGGGAGAAAAATAGTGGGGAGGGAATTCTTCCTACCAGGTATTCATCTGGTTAGTCCTTAGCCTGGTCAGCTTCAGCACATTAGTTTGCTCGCTGGTTTTGAGGTTGGGGCTGTGCTTCTAAAGCATAGCTGGTTGTCGGAGGGAGCAGCAATTAGAAAAGCAGGCAAAGCATGGAAGATCACTTAGCTCGTGTTGGGGCTGAAAAACAGCTTCAAAAGCATGGAGGAACTTCCAGTGACTAAAGCAGGCAAAGCACGGAAGGGGTAAGAGAAGGCAGCAGCTGTTCCGGGTAGCCATTTTGGGCACCGCGCGTCAAGCATTTGGAGGCTGAAAACGCAACGTGCGAAGCCCAAAAACACAAGCCATTGTCGGTGGCAATCTCTGCAGCCAGGAAGAAGACGCGCGGAGGCCGAAGGGTAGGGGCTGGCGGGTGGGCGGGACTACATTCGGAGTATAAGACACACCCAAATTTTCAGCCTCTTTTAGGAGGGAAAAAATACTCCAAAATATTTATACTCCGAAAAATACGGTAGGTGCCATAGTCCAGGGAAATGCACACTGAGGCAACAATTCTGGTGATTAAAAGGTAAATATTAGAAGTCATTTTGTTAAATGACCCTGGCACTTATCCTTTTATTTCATTCATTACACCTCTAAGCCATCCAAAAGGTATCTAGAATCATTAAGGATTTTTAAAGGCTTCTTGAGAAAAGCAATAACAATGCATTGGTCTTGTAACAGGTTTGAATGGGATCTCTCTCTAGAAGAAGCCCAGCGGAGGAAGCTGGAGGCCTATGTTAAAAACAGTATCTCTTTTATGTCCCGAGGAGAGTCAATTGGAAAGGTATGGAACGCAGCCACTGCTGTGCTTGTACCTTTAATAGCAGTGGATCTTCTTCCAGCAGAATTCCAGCCGTGTGACTTTTCTTTCTTTGTTTCTCTTCCAGGTACACATTGACCTCTCCCAAAAGGACCTCACGCAAGGTGCTGCCCAGTGGTAAGTATAGGAGAAGAACAATTAACAAAGGATGTCTTGAATAAATACTAACTCAATTCCACTTCTATATCCCTTATTGGATCTACGGTAAGATCAGTGACCTGGCAGAAAACTGGTCTTGTAAGAGCTGCATGGTTCGGGATTTTTGGTTTTCCTCACATGTTTCCTCTTTGAAATGGGCTTCTGGGGAGCAGGGCTGGATTTTGGGGAGCTCGTTTTATTATGCAGAGTCTTATGAAAAAACGTCCACCCTAAAAGCTACAGTGATGGAGTCTCATTTTGTAACAACCCAGCTGGGAAAGCCTTGAGAGTTACAACCTCTAAGCAGCCATCTGTTGAGAGTTGTAAGATTGAAGCAAATGTCTAGTAGTTCATCCAGGTCATGGCTGTCCCCAAAGGTGCTTTTTTTTTAAACAGCAAGTGGAACTTTCTCGGTTTTTCTTGAAGGCGTTTCACTTCTGATCCAAGAAGCTTCTTCAGTTCTAACTTAAGTGGTGGGAAATAGAAAGGATTTATATGCTTTGCAGTCAGCCAATCATTAAAACTCTGAGGGTCCTTTAAGCCACCTGGGGGATAATCTATGTCCTCAGGTGGCTTATGTCTTCCCAATGACCCTCAGAATGTTAACGACTAGGCTGACTGCAAAAAGTGTAAATCCTTTCCATCCCCCACCAGTTAGTTAGAACTGAAGAAGCTTCTTGGATGAGAAGTGAAATGTCTTCAAGAAAAATCAAGAAAGTCCAGTTGCTATTTTATTAAAAAGCACATTGGGACAAGATTGAAGCAACTGCTAAGAATGGGCCATCCTTTCTCTTCCCCCACATCCTCTTCTCTGAGACCTTAACGCTACAGGAGAAGAGATACTAAGCAGGAGAAGTTGGATTAAACCTGGTGGGAAGATAGGTTCACAGGGTGTGATACGGGCTAAATCTTGCTCTGAAATTGAACTGGGGAGTAGTTAGAAAAGTATTTTGTGGATCCTCTATGGAGGATGCATGCGTCAGAGACCTATCCAAAAGGGATTTGGTTATTTCTTTTTGGACTCTGCATCCTGAGCTATTTTTCAGTTTTGCTCTTTCCTCTCTCGACAACTCGTTTCCCATCCATTCCATTATGAATGGGCTCTTTAGATTTAAAAAATTTCCCACATGCCAAGGACAAGCTGGGCATTCTTGTTCCTTCTTAATCTTTGTCAGTTGTGATAAGAATGAACGTTGCACTGAATCAGACCAAAAACTTCTCCAGTCTGGTCTTCCATTCCCATCGTGTATGTGTGTGGGAAGGCCACAAGTGGAACATAAAGCTACTTTTCGGTCCAGCAGTTTCAAAGTAACTTTCAGTAGATCCAGCAAATCTACCACCAAGCTAAAACAATACTGAAATTCATATTAAATCTGAATTCTGTGAACAGAACAAAATAAACTCCACAACCATCTTCGTTCTTTAGCATAATAGCCACCTGCAGTATCCAAAAGCAGGAACTGTCCTGGAACTTTATTTATTATTTTATTTTATTAATGGTTCTTATAGGCCGCCCAACTCCCATAGGACTTAGGGCGGCGTACAGCATAGTCTAAGAACAATATAAAACAGTAATAATAATTAAAAAGTTAAAAAAGTTAAAAAACACACCAACATTCATACATGGGGGATTGATCTCAATATCACCCCGCCTGCCGGAAGAGCCATGTTTTAATGGCTTTACGGAAGACCAGCAGGGTGGGAATAGTCCGGATCTCCGGTGGGAGTTGGTTCCAGAGATCCGGAGCCCCCACAGAGATGGCTTTCCCCCACAGGCCCGCCAACCGACATTGTTTGGTTGAAGGGACCTGGAGGAGACCGACTCTGTGGGACCTAACTGGTCGTAGGGATGTATGAGGTAGGATGCGGTCCCGAAGATAACTGCAGAGAAAGCCGCTGAGGAAATGATGGGCAGTCGGCTTACTTATCAACATTCAATAACATTAGATGCTGGTGGTCATAGTGTCAAGAAGGAAGTGTCAGACAGTAAAGATGATAGTGGCAGCAGATTGATTGAAGCCCATCCCTTTTGTAAATGTGTCAAGGTTACCATGCCACGACAGCCATTTTGTTTTTTGTTTTATGACCCTGCTGCAGAAGATGCTGGTGGTGGGAAAGGCCCTCCTTGCCAAGTAGGGAATGTTGAAAAAGTAGGGCTATTTTTACCATCCTTTCCTATAAGAAGGGCAAGAGAAATGTAAAATATGGACATATAGTTTCAAGGAAAGGGAGACGAGCTATAGGGAGAGCAATGTCATATATTGTCAGACTGTGCTTCCCTTCAAAACCCAGGAAATAAAACCCCCGACTCCATGTTGATAGAGACGAGTACTTTTACTAGGCAGAAGTGATAGCAACAAAAGAAAAGCAAGTTCTGAGGCAAAAAGTGCGCAAAGTGCATATACAAAGAATTCCAAAACCCTCCCTCATAACCCCCCTGGGCAAATCATCCAATCCCCAAGTGCCAAGGTGTCATGTGGACCCATCAGCCAACTGGAATTCCACATCTGGTCCCATGAAGCAGTTGACCTTAAGCAGGCTATAAACATGAAGAGCCGAGGTGGCGCAGTGGTTAAAGTGCAGCACTGCAGTTCAGCAGCTCAGCTGTTCAAATCTCACCGGCTCAAGGTTGACTCAGCCTTCCATCCTTCCGAGGTGGGTAAAATGAGGACCCAGATTGTTGGGGGCAATATGCTGAACTCTGTAAACCGCTTAGAGAGGGCTGTAAAGCACTATGAAGCGGTATATAAGTCTAAGTGCTATTGCTATTGCTATGTCTGTGAAGCCTGGTAGAAGTGATGAGAACTTTCCTCCCCAAGAGGCCTATTAAGAAACAAGCAGGGACATCTCCAGCCTCTTCCCCAACCCCCTCCCAAATACCTAACCCAACCCCCTCCCCCGTTATTATGGCAGCCGTAGCAAGCAGGCATCACGAAGCTTTCCTAAGCACCGGGATTCATCTCGCTTCCCTTGCCTCCAACCAAAGAGAGAACAGATCACTAGAGGTAGTCCTTGTGTTATGACCATAATGGCGCCTGCCCATTTTTTATTTTTTTATTTTATTTTTGTCTTTTAATGACCCCATAATCCCTTTCGGGGTAGAGTCAGGACAACTGAATGGAGCTGATTATTTACTGGCCGGATGCCCTTCCTGTCGCCAGTGCAGAGTTCGCAGCTGATATTTACTCAATGTGCCCAGAGAGAGAAATACCTGCCGTTACCTAGGATCGAACTCACAGCCTCCCAATTGTGAGACGAGAGCTCTACCTCTAGGCCACTGCACCACTCATAATGGAGCCTGCCCACCACAGTCATAAATTGTGAAGATTGCAAAGTGGGTTGGTCATGTGATCGACCTTGGTTTTACAACTTTTTTTTGCGGTGGTAATTAACTCATCGTTTGCTATGGGCTGGTGTTGCCAAAACACAAATACAATGCCAGTTTTTTGGCAAAACCATTTTAAAATGCAGTCACATGACCGCTGGATGCCCAAGCAGCCCTAAATGCAGCCCAGCTGCCGAGTCCCCAAAGTGCAGTCGTACAACTGGGGTGTGTGTCAGAGGTGATGGTCAGCAGGTTCTGACCTGTTCTGGAGAACCGGTAGCGGAAATTTTGAGTAGTTTGGAGAACCAGTAAATACCACCTCTGACTGGCCCCACCCCATCTATTCTCTGCCTCCCGAGTCCCAGCTGATTGGGAGGAAATGGGGATTTTGCAGTAACCTTCCCCTGGAGTGGGAAGGGAATGGAGATTTTACAGTATCCTTCCCCTGCTACGCCACCAAGCCACGTCCACCAAGCCACACCCACAGAACCGGTAGTAAATTTTTTTGAATCCCATCACTGGTGTGTATGTGTGTGTGAGAGAGACTTCAGAACTTTGAATCCAGGTCATATGTACCACCCATATGACCATAGGACTGTTGTAACTTCGAACAGTTGCTAAGTGACAGGTCATAAGCCGAGGACTACCTGCATTCCCATACATAAGAAAATGGGAGAACAAGAAGCAGAAAATCTGCTTTCCCAGGCAACTTGGTTTACAATTTGAGATGGCTTTCGGGGGATTTTTTTCTTCTTCTCCCAAACATCAGACAAGGCTTTGCTTATCTTGCAGGTACGATTTAAAAGATGACAAAAGCAGCTCCTAGTCTCCATAGTGCCTCCGCGATCCAAGGACTTGAGCTGGCATGAAGACCCCCTACCACCACCACTGCTGCCGCCATCCTTCACTGCAAGACTCAAGGCTCATCTTCCGCTGGATGGGCTTTTTCAGTGTTTTTGCTTTCTTAAGCAATCGTAGAATTGTGTTTCTTAAATCATCTTTTTCCGTGTGAAACCAATAGGGGTAAAGAAATCACCCCTGATTGGATTTTTTGTGTGTGAAGGGAAGATGGACAAAGATTCACCTTCTGCATTCACTTTGCATGCTTCTCTTGGCACTGAAAACCATACGCTGCCTTTTCTCGTGACCAAAGAAATGGGCCTTTTTCATGTTTCTTTTTTTTTTTTCTTTCTCTGTTGGGGATGGTGTTTTCCTTATAGCTGTCTTGCGAGCTGTGGCTTTCAGCAGCTAAAAAGATCAAGGGCTGCCTGAACTGAAGTCAGGGCATTAGGTGAAAAGATACAAGGAAGACAACCTGGAAGGGCCAAGTATTTCTCCTAGAAGATAATGGGCAAATGACTTCCTTTGAAACAAAGGTTTTCAAATAGGGCCATGGGTGTCTTCAAAGAGGAGACCGATCAGTTATTTAGAAAGGGAACACAGCAGTGATAAAGGAGATTAGAGTTCTAATTCTCCTGGTAGGGCTCTCAAATGCCATTTTCCGGAACAAGGGAACGAAAAAGTGGAGAAATGCAGTGGCCAAACCATTATTATTTGCCATGTTTATATTTTTCCCACATTGGGGGGAATCCATGCCTGAGCACTATGCATTTAGCGGATACTCCAAGAGGGGGTATCCCATCCCATCTCTTTGCAAATCCTCATGTACTGTGATAGCAGATGATTATTTCACCATGCCTTTCTCGTTCTTTCTGCTTCTGAATTTTTTTTTAAATCGAATCCGTTTTGTGTTTTCTTCTTGGCTTGTTCCACTCTGTCCAGCCAATCCAAAAGGGCAGATTGCTTTCTTTATGGATGCCGCTGCTTTAGTTGCTGTTTTTAATATGAATGTTGTTTGGTGCCTTCTTGCATTCTGGTCTTCGATCTGGTGTGGAGAGCAAAGCTCTCCAGCTGCACCAAGTTCTAGGACGGTGTGCATGCTGTCGCAAGGAAATTCTTAATCTGTACTCCAAAACAGATTTACAAAGCCTATCTACCTATATACAGTGATATTTGCATGATCTGCATTTTGATGACTTCCAAACTACTTTGTACAGTAAGAAGAAAGATCGGTACAGAAACTGTGAGGAGATGATGCTTCAAGGAGCCACAAAAATCACAAGAAATGAGATGGCCGGAAAAGACTTGTGCTGATTTCCAAATTATATGGCATGATTTTTCTTAGCTAGCATGGATAAATTTTTCAGATTTGCTACTGGGCTTTCCACATATGTACAACTAAAGCATTTTAACTCCCCCCCACACACACTGATAAATCACTGCTTGCAAATTTGCAACACTCTGCCATATTACAGTGCCATAGTACATTGGCAGGGATGGCAGCTGAGTTGAATTCCTCTTTTAAAAAGAAAACCAACTATTTTTATCCCAGTCATCCAACCATTCTCCTCTGGTGGGGAAAATGTGTGTGCAGCCTGCTCCTGGCATGACTTAGCAGCTGCATTGGAGTTGGTTTTATGGAAGTTTGTTTTTTGTTATGAAAAGGAACATAACCGCATGTTATGTTCTAGAGATGGTTTTTAAAGATCATGCTCGTAGCCCTTGGAAGCCAAAACCCAGTAAGATGCCTCTGATGGTAGAAGTTGAATTCTTCTCCTGTTGTGGGTCTTACAATGTGGAGCTGGTGGGCGGATCTGGAAAGCAAACCTTTATTGTACTCTGACAATAAAGGTTTGAATTGAAAAAAAGTGGACTTCCCAAAGCATCTCCTTGGCTCTGCTACCTTGATGTTCCACAGTCTGTTCCACTGAGCAGATTCTCTCCCAATTACCCACACACACACACACATACACACTCCGTCAAATCAGAGGTGGGGTTCAGACGGTTCAGACCGGTTCAGGTGAACCGGTAGTAGCGGCCTGCGGGTGGGCGCACGCTTACATTTTCGGTGCTGGCCGAACCGGTAGGTAAATTTATGTGAAGCCCACCTCTGGTTAAATTCCCAATCGCTCTCCGTGCATTTCTTCTATTCACACGCTGTTGCCTCTCATCTCTGAAAAAAAACCAACAACCTAAGACTGCTCTTTGTAATTTATAAATAGATTTTTTAAAATTGCTTATATCTCTTTGTACAATCATAGCGAATGTATCAGACACAACAAATACACCTCTCCACTGGATCTGGTGGTGCCGCCCCCACAGGTTTGCTGGCAGAGTCTGCCCGTTGGGGGATTGAATCGCCCACTGCCTTCCATGCCAAACCAAGCTTGCTGTCTTCTTCAAGCAGGCTTTAACCATGCAAGTGTGTTGCTGGTTCTTTGTGCCTCTCATTAGCCACTGCTGTAATTTGTTGTAGCAAATAAACAAAGAGGAAAATGTGATTGTGCTTCATGAGGCTTTATTTAATCCCCTCTGCCTCCAAGGGGGTGGAAAGAAGGAAGCTGAAGAATAAAGACATCATTTTGAGCCTTTCAACTTTCAAACGCTTTGCCGACATTTGAATTGTTGCCTCATGTTTGGGCAATGTGGTTCAAAGGAGGCGGCAAAATACATTTACAGGTATTTTCATCTAATGGTGGGGTTGCTTCCTGCACTGTGTTCCTCACACTTTGTGATGTGGGTGAAGAAGCCAGGTGATGGTCCAGTTTTGGGCTATGAGGCAATTTACATATGGCAAGTTCCTAATATTTTAATGTCAGTGATTGCAGCTTATGTTCCCAACAGACTAATTGCCCTATCTTGGATTAATTACACTAATCACTGATTACCATTCCTAATGTTTTTTTTAAATGGACACAAAAACACACCTCTCTATTATAAAAAGGCCTATTTAGAGGCATGATACAAGGCCCAACATCTGCATAATGGCACCCAATTGCCTTCTCTCTTACTGCCACCACAGATGGAGGTTATTCAAGGAACAACTGAAACCTGAACATGACATTGTCAGATATAGATAGCTTAAAGCTACTCTTATTGCCATTGCTCTTGCTACCCGCTGCATAAGCTTTTTTTAAAAATCTACAGAAAAATATTCATTAGAAAAGCTGGTATTGTGAGAAGTCCGTCTATGACGGACATGTGCTAACTGTCCCATTTTATTGCAGAGCAACAGCTGATTGTATGGCAAAAATAGGATGGTGCTAGTCTAAAAAAAAAGATAAAACAGAATACTACATTTTTAAAAAAAAATTGGCTATTGAGCTATGCCCTTATTTTATTAATAAGGAAAGGTGGCATTAAAATCATGTATTTATATTTGCATTGATGAAAACCCATTCTGAACATCTTCTATCAGAAAGTTGAGATATGGACAACATTGTTTAATGAATTACTATATTGTGGTACCCTCACTTTGATCTAAACTTAGGAAATTGAAATAATGTGTGAAGTTTACAGGATCTGAATTCTAGAAGTAGGAACACATTTTACTATTTAAAATTCTTACTACCCTACATTTTTTGAATACTTGGGTATATCTTGCAGATTTTTGGCTGCTAATCACAAAAATAAGCTGTGATTTAAACTATCATGGGCTGCTTTTATAGAAATCTTCAGTTTTTACACAATGGCAGTGTACATCCTTCAGTATCCATTGGCTATGTGCACACATGAAAGAAACATACAAAAACATAGAACTGTTGTTGAAGCATATCCAGTACACCCAAGTACAACTGGATTATCTGTGGAGCAACTGGAATCCATCAATGCTGGCTGACTAATGTTCGATACTGCAGTGAGATGCATCAGACGCCAATTACAAAAATCAGCAATAAACTACTTTTGGCCCTGTTGAATTCACGCAGCATGTCAGAAACATGCAATTAGATCCCTTATAGTCATTAAAAGTTAATTCCATATTTCTCACTATTCCCTCATGATACGGTCATTCTGAAATTATATTTGTGTTCAGTTCGAAGAGGGCTATCATCCCCGCCAAAAGTTTTTCAGGAAGCAAAACTTGTGGAAAAAAATATTGTCCCATCAGAAACTCCACGGCACACATTTCACTTCCTGAGATTGCCTGTTCACTTTCCCCTGCTCGTTAATCTTACTCATTAGTCATTTTGATACTTTAATGCTCAGTTCATTGCATGAAACTGAGTACACGAGAGCTTATGACATGCACATCTTTCAGCTCTCATTACTCTGAAAACTTCAGCGTTCACTTCCTACCTATCCCAACAAAGGAAATGCCTGAATGTATTTGACAGAGTTTAAAATAGTGTAATTTCTCTTGAGAACAGTATGTCTATGGCTTAGCTAGCTGGAACTGCTGCAGTTTCTTTGATGTGTACAGATAATGCATGCATTTTGTTCTGTGGCTGGCATGATGTCAAAGCAGGTGATTTAATTCCTATTCTGTAAGGAAAGAGAACATGTGCCCTTTAACAGCAGATGCCATCTCTCCACCCCACCACCCAATTTCGACTTAATAAGAACCTTGCCGGAATAATCCCCACCCTTTTCCATGCCTACCCTGAAGGTCATCTTCTCCCAACTGGCATCCCAACACTTAGCTAGCTTGGTGTCAATACTTGGAAGCGAGTTCAGTTTCTAGTTCTGAGATCCAACCTTGAGTTCTCTGCATCTCTTCTTACTGATGGTACATCTCGCAAATAGAACAAACTCAAGAAGAATCTGCAACCGTTCTGCAACATGACCTCTAGATAAGAGGAGTCAGTGTTGTTGATGCTTGCTTATCAAGGGTAAGACTTAGAACCATCAGTTTAGCCATGATTCGAAGTTAGAACAGCAGTGAAAAAAGTGACCTCTGGCCAATCCTCACACTTAAAACCAGTGGTGGGTTCCTACCGGTGCGGTGTGGAGCGCAGCTCCGGTAGGAGCCCAGCGATGACATCATTTTCTGTCGCTTCTTCACGTCCTGAGCTGTCGGGAAACAGTCCTCCCACCCGCCCTTGTTTCAATACGGACCTTTATTCTTCCTCCAAAGCACAGCTGAGAAGCTCCTCAGCTGTGTTTCGGCTTGTAATGTTGTCCTAAGCATGCGCGGAAGTGAAATCGCCCAATGGAATGCGAGTTCACTTCTGCGCATGCTCGCGATGCGCACCGGTGACGAAAATAACAGGAACCCTCCGCTGCTTAAAACCATTGCAGCATCCGCAGAATCATGTGATCAAAATTCAGATAGCAATAGCACTTAGACTTATATATTGGTCCATAGTGATTTACGGCACTCTGAACAGTTTATAGAGTCAGCATTATTGCCCCCAACAATCTAATTCCTCATTTTACCGACCTCGGAAGGACGGAAGGCTGAGTCAGCCATGAGCTGTCAGGATCGAATTCCTGGCTATGAGCAGAGTTAGCCTATAGTACTACATTCTAATAATTGAGCCACCGGAGCTCAGATGCTTTGCAGCTGCCATGTATTTAAGATGGTTGCTGTGTCCCAGAGTTACATGATTTCTATTTGCATTTCTATTTCTATTTCTATATTCAGCTGGTTTCCAGCAAGCAAAGTCAATGGGAAAAGCCGGATTTGCTTAACAATGATGGCCAAAAAAAAAAAAAGACTTTAAAACTGGGCACAACTGACCACCTTGCTTAGCAACAGAAATTCTGGTCCCAACGGTGGTCGTAAGGATGACCTGCAGAGGATTTGTTTGCATTAATAATACCTATGTGAATATATAATCCCTGCAATAACTAGCAGGTTGTATGCATAGATAGGGAGCTGGTAGTTTTCCAGACGTTGCTTAATTGCAACACAGCCAATTCAGCCATCCTAACCAAGGATGAGGGATGCTATGAACAGCAGCTCAGTGACATCTGGAGAGCTAAGTCCCTGTGTAGGATGTTATCATATTGAGGAAAGGGCGAATGTGCAGGAATTGAACTTGTTTGTGGCTTCTAGTACATCTGCTGGGAGGCATGATGGAGGTTGCCTTCCCCAGTTGCAAAACAGTATCTGAGAGACAGCAGGTTACCTTACGCTGCTGCCAGATGTATCTGTAAAAGGAAATAATCACCAGTCACTCTTCTGCTGTCTTTCATCAGACTGACAGATGTTGGCATCGCTTTCTTCCTCACCTGTCAAACGCTGCCAAGAATCCATGGAAGTCCATAACAAAATAATAATAATAATAATACGTTTGTTTAAAAAAGAAACCTGAGAGATGTCAGCACAGGCCTAAATCTCCTTTAATAAGCATTGCAATAGAAAGCAGTAGAGAATGTGGAAGAGGCTCTTCTGATAGGACAAGTGGGGTCATCCATTAAATCCTCCTCCTAGCTCTCAGCTGTCCAGTCTTGTTAGCTTAGATGGCTGAGTGATGTGTTTGGAGCAGGCATCTGAACACCGCAAAAGGGTTCATTAGCGATTCCTTGTGACGGGTCCTAGAGCAGGCAAGTCATGACTTCATTTAACCTTGTGGTGAGTAACCTGTGACTCTTAAGGCTGAGGGTCCGTTTTGACAGTCCTTGGGATCCATTTCAACTATGACCGCTGAAAACCTACAGCACAGTTGCCTAGCACTGGACCACTAAAGTCCTAATTGAAAAACAGTCAAGTTACCAACAGCAGCTTCTGCTATATAGAAGTCTTTTTAAAAAAAAAAACTTAGCAGGGAAGGAAGCCCATAAGGCTTGCATAATGTACCTAACAAAATTCATCATTCTGCCTATTAACCATCTGAATTCACTATCACACTAACCCAGCTTTCCCCAATCTCACATCTTCCAATTATGCTTAGAGTGCCGTTTATCTAATCCCAAATTAGCCTAATATATCTTGAAGATGCGGAAACTGGAAAGGCTAACATTACTGGGAGGGGGAGGGGGAGGGGGAGGAGGAGGAGGAGGGACCCCGCAGGTACAGCCTTCTTTGGGCCACAGAGTATAATTGACCTAGGAGCAATGTGACCCCTTTCCTGAAGTGAGGATGGACCCAGAAGGACTAGATCAGTGGTTCCCAATCTTTTTGTGATCGAGTACCACTTGGAGGTCCCGTACAGTCACCGCGTACCACCTGGTTCCAGAGAAACTAAATTTCCATAATTGTACCGTTCCTTTTTTGGCCCCGCGCATCCAGCAACTGGATTCTCGGGCCGCTGGGACCAGGTGGGTGGCGTGTGGCAACAGTTGCAAATCGTTGCCAGATTATCTTGTGTTAGGCAGTAAACATTTTTGTGAAGTAAAAAATAACTAACTAAAAATCATTCATGACCCCGAAAGTGTTCGCGTACCACCTGGAAGGCCCTCGCGTACCACTAGTGGTACACGTACCACAGGTTGGGAACCACTGGACTAGATCAAAAATTCAATGCAAATTGAAATGTAAATTTAACATATGAAGTATAATAAGCTCAAGGGAGCTTCCCTTTCCTTTATTTTATTTCACAACCAGCAATCCTATGAGGAGGTCTGGGCTCAGAAAAAAGGGACTAGCCCAAATTCATCCAGTGAGTCTTTCTGGCTATCAATCTGAACACTGATGTCGCCATATCTAGTCCAACACCTTAACCCCTACACCCCACTGTCTCTTTAGCCTCTGGATATTCTGAATTCTCCATTCTTTTCAGGTTCTCCACCTAGGCCAGGGGTCGGCAACCTTAAACACTCAAAGAGCCATTAAGGTCCTAACTGGAAGCCCCCCGTTCAATTCTGGAGCCGACTGGAAGTCCTGTCCCGTTCCCCACCCCCACCCCAACCAGACCATAGAGTCTCCTCCTAGTGCGGCGTCTTTTTTCCACTATCTGTCTTAACCGAAAGCCCTATCGATTGTGGAGCCAACCGGCGACAGGGAGCCACAGCAGAGGGATAAAAGAGCCACATGTGGCTCCAGAGCCGCAGGTTGCTGACACCTGACCTAGGCTAATATTTGCATGCAAATATTCCTGCATGTCATGATTAGGCTGCAGAAAATAAATAAATCATGTGATTAGCTTGGGTAATATATTCATTATACATTTGTGCCAAAGTATCCACCAATTATTTCCACCCAAGTCCAACAAGTGTTCTTTTCTTCATTTCTGTCCCTGAATTTGCAGAACAGAGAACATCATGCTTACGGGGATAATCAGGGAACAAGGATTCTAAAATGTTTTCCAGCTAAGTACTCTATGTTGCTACTGTGTCCCACCTCTGTTTCATGATAAAGGAGCAGGCATGATTTTGGCGCCAAGACAGAAGGCTGGAGCGGAGGGGAGCCCGGTACAAGAATAACACAGCATCCCTCTTAAATAATTAAGCCTTTGGTAGCTCCTCATCCTCTGCGATTGGGACAGAAGCAATCATTTATTTAGAATATCAAGTAATCCATCCCATCTGCATTTAAGTAGAAGCCTCCACTCACCCACCCATCTCACTGCCGTTTGCCTTCTGCTAGCCAGGATGGCTGGTGCAGAGAGGCAGAGGTTTTTGCTGAGTGAGTTGGCTGGCTGGCTGGCTGGCTGGGTGCCACGACCACGCAGACAGAGCCAAGGCCTGGCTGCTCAGAGAGGATGCTTAGCTGTGGCAAAGCCTTTGGAGAGTGCTCCGTCTTGAATGAAGGGTGGACCCAGCACTGCTGAAGGGGACTGAGCTTCCCATTTTTAGATGCATTCCCACTCCGTATGCAGCAATTCCTCTCGGGCTGACATCATTGTATCAACAGGGCTATTTAAGCTGACCCAGGACAGAAAGAGCGTGAGCTTTGGGATTTCACTTGCATGTGCTGCTCCTGCTGCTGGCTGTGCTTTCGCTCCGTTCTCGCAAGGAGACCCCTGGCAGCATGGCCCCCAAGAAGGACCTCCCTGTGAAGCGGCCGGTAGCCCCACCTGCCAAACCAGCAGCTAAACCAGCCGGGCCAAAGCCAGGATTCCTGGCAGGTAAAAGCAAAGTGCCGGAAACTGCACCAGCACCAACAGCACCAGCACCAGAGAAGCCCAAGGAGCCGCCCATCGACCTTTCCAAAGTGGTGGTAAGTGAAGCCTGGAGGAAGAGTGAAGCTGCAGGGAACCCATTTCTTCCCAAAGGAAGGAGGACGCAACAGCCACCATCTTAGGTCCTTTTCTCTCCCTCAAAAGCAATGCCTCAAGATCGCTATAAGCGTTTAAACTGAGGGACGTAACACCTCAGAACTAGGCATGGGAAGAATAAACACACTAATATTTGGCTTCAAATATGAAGTATAGAGAGACTTCATTGGGACAGGCAACTCGGTCATTAAACAAAGTGGTCGCTAAAGTGAAGCCGCAACTATGCTTATTATTTTACTTTAGCTTTCCTTTGCTTTACAGACCTGCAAAGGTCATAAATGTGAGGATTGGTTACAAAGTTACATTTTCATCACAACTGCAAACAGTTGTTATATGAGACAGGCACTAAATGAAGAGACTACCTATAATCACATTATTAGGAGGAGGTGACTAAATACCCATTAATGAAAGAAAACATCCTGATTTAGTAGCCATTCATAACTCTGTTCCATTTATTTTCTTCTTCTTGCTGGATATAAATGTCAGAGTAGCACCTGCGTTCGAGTTTGTGTGATTTCTTCAGGCAAAATGTACGCAACAGTGCTTAGGAAAGTTAACATGGTTTGAGAAGGGCATCGCTTTCCATGTTTTGTTCATTGTTTCCCTTCTCTGGCCATCAGGTTTTGTGAAATTTTAAAATGCAAAATCTCTTTAGCAGAGGTAGATAGTAAAATAAATACATGGAGCATGAACAGAAATATCTTTTTCAACCCACTAGATTTTGTGGGCAGGAGGAAATCAAATATATCCTCCTCTAGTCTGACATGAGAGCTCTTGCCTCACAATCAGGAGGTTGTGAGTTCAATCCTAGGTAGAGGCAGATGTAGTGTCTCCTGCTTGGGCAGCGGGTTGGACTAGATGACCTGTAAGGTCCCTTCTAACTCTGTTAATCTGTAATGATGTATTTTGCAACATGCCTACTGTAGTTTTTTGTTTTTGTTTTTTGAAAATTGGGCAGAAGAGCTGTCAGTTTTAGAGCAAACAATGACTGTTCCAGAACCTGATTGCTTGAGAGAGAAGAAAAATACTAACTTCTCCATATCTACCAGACATCATCTTTCATGGTCCTTCTGTAGATTCTGGACGACAGTCTCCATCAGCTCTGGCCCTGTTGGTTGGGAGTGATGGTAGGCACCACCAGTGGAGCTTCATAGCATCTCCAAGAACTACTCCTACAAATAACCAAGAACCAGGCAAATGTCAGATGCAAACTAAACCAGGCAAAACTAATCTGGTTTTATTATTATTGCTAAATTCTGATATTCATTTTGTGAGAGCCGTGTCTTCCTTTAACTTGACTTGCTATCTCTCCATTGGAAGCAGCTTGGTCTCCCCTAGGAGTCAGGTAGCTTCTGAACTTCCTGTGACATTTCAAAATCATTTATTTTATTTCATCGGTTTAAGCTATAGTTCTTATTTCTCAAAAAAAGTAAGCAAACAATTGAGCAACTTTTTGAAATTAAGTTTTTATGGGACAGGAAGTTACAAAGTTGGCGGTACAAGGAGAATGAGAGAGTTATAATAAACACATTTCACTAGAGATGCTTTGAGTTCCCTTTGTAATATGTAAGGTAAAAAAAGAGATTTTGCTTTCACTTAAAAATTACTAGTGAAATTACAATAGCAATCAGAAAGTTGCTCAATTGTTTGCAGAAAATTCAATAGCTGTATTCCTTTGGATTTTTGTGCAGCTGATTGTGTCCCTTTATTACATTCTAGATAAGTTAACCTTGCTTATTTAATAAATCTCACTTGAATTGGAATAACAGATGCCACAGAAAAATATATGAGTACAATGGCATAACTGTTTGCTTCTCAAGGTGTAGGCAAAATTAGAAAGAGAAGAGAATGCTGAATTGATCTTTAACTTGAGCTGAACACCTGCTATCCTTTTTTTTAAATGCAAGATTTATACAAATTGCTGTTTAATTTTTGCCTGTATGTATACATAAAATGACAAAGAATGGCTATTAAACATTCTAAAACAAGTTCAGGAACAAATTATTATACATAAATTCAATTGCAAATAAGAACCTGGATCTTCCTTCTGGTCTCAGTTCCTTGTACCAAAGGCTAGGCTACCACACCAAGAAAATCCAATAGTTTTACTATATATAATGTTAGTTTTGATTTGAAATTTATTTTAACCTAGTACAAACCCTATTTCTTGGTCTCTACATTGGACTAAATGCTAACCACGATAGCTTGCTGAGTTTAGACATTTGGGAGTCTTTCACCTACTTTCAAGCAACCATGGGCATTTTATGGATAGGAAAAATTAACTTCCCTTGTTGACTGCTTTCTAAAAACAAATCACAACAGGCTTTTTTTGGGGTGGGTGGGTGAGACGTTTAGTATGTTTAGAAAGTTTAGATGTTGCTGCTGCTGAGTATTATGATGCTCTAAGTTTAGGCATGGTTCAATCCCATTGTACCATAGAGGTTTTAGTTTTAATTATAGTTCTATTCATTGGGGGGTGTACTATGCATGCTTCATTCTATATGCACTATCATGATGGCAGTATGCAAGACTGAACAAGAAATAAGTAAAGTCATTTCTCTATCTTAACAAGACCTCTGCTCTCAGATAATGATGACTGGGAATGCTGGCTAGCTAAGGTTAGCGGGAGAGAGGGGTGAGATAAATTTAGCAATTGAAAAGGCTCTTGTTATTTTAAAGACAGGTCCAAACAGCAGACGCACAAGTCTGGTATTTGGCCTGCGTGCTTAGGAAGCCAGGACAGAGACAGGTGGCTACCAGCAGGGAGGAGGCTTAGCATAAGAGTGCAGTTATTTCAATCCTACCTCTATAGCCTTGCTTTGTTGGGATGCCACCTTCTGAAAGCGGCAGATCAAGTTGCGAGAGGACCGGAGCGTTCAATCAACAGTCATGTCCTTGTCATGCTTCAGGATTCCCAAAACAGTGAGGTAGGGGTTCCAATTAGGATACCAAACCTAGACCAAATGCAAAAATGTACTTCAATGAGTAGCTACAGCAGTGTTTTTCAACCTTAGCACCTTTAAAATGTGTGGGCTCCAACTCTTAAGATCAGGCAGAAGCAGAGGTGGGTTGCTACCAGTGCAGCCCATTCTACAGTACCGGTAACAGCCAGCAGATGGCGCTGTTTGCACGCGCTCACTCCAGTGCTGTATTTTTGGGCGATTTTGCTTCTGCACATGCGCGGAAGCAAAATCTCGCCAAAATCTTGCAAGGGGTGCGTGTGCGATTTTGGCGAGATTTTGAAAAACAAAGTCCAAAAAAATTCCAAAAAAGATGGCGGCCTCCACGGACTGGCACCGACCGATCCAGTTCTGTGACATCATCGTGATGTCACCAGCGGGTTGCTACTGGTTTCGGCGAACCGGTCCGAACTGGGAGGAACCCACCTCTGCCGGCCAGGGGAATTCTGGGACTTGAAGTCCACACATCTTAAAGTTGCCAAGGTTGCGAAACATTGAGCTATGGATATGTTCTCAGAGATTATCAGGCTCAGGGCCCCTTCAGCCCCAACAGTATCGTGGCAGGCTTGTATTGCTCATTGGCCTCCAAACCATTCAAATGCTTCAGGTAAAATTTTCAGCTAAATATAGTGTTATATCGCAAATAGATTGTCGTAGGAATGCAAACGCACAACAATAATGTGCCCATTAATACACACTGCCCAGGTAAACATTCAAAGCCTTTTGTACCTTGGTTAATTAGGCCACCACTACGGTGCTTTGAGAATTTTTCTTTTGGGTCAATTGATTGGTGGGGATGAAAACACGAGGGAGGAAGAGCGACTTAGCCTGCTTCACACCCTGTGGCAGAAGGGCTAAAAGGATTCACATCATAAATTCTCATTTGCTCTCTGACCGCAGTGGGACCGTTGTGAAAGAGCTTCCTAGAACAACACTAGCTACTCTGGAAAACACATGGCACCACTTCGTTCTCATGCTCTGACATGCATTCATATTTATCCTACAGAACCTATAGAACCTATAGAAGGTTTGGGCCGGGGGAAGGGAAATTGGTTTGTTATCAGAGCAGTCTATCCAGGACAGAGACCCATTTTATAATCAAGTCAACCTTGACTTGGGCCCAAACCAGGGGTGAAATTCAGCAGGTTCTGACAGGTTCTGGAGAACTGGTAGTGGAAATTTTGAGTAGTTCGGAGAACCGGCAAATACCACCTCTGGCTGGCCCCAGAGTGGGGTGGGAATGGAGATTTTGTAATATCCTTCCCCTGGAGTGGGGTGGGAATGGAGATTTTGCAGTATCCTTCCCTGCCACGCCCACCAAGCCACGCCCACAGAACCGGTAGGGAAAAATTTTGAATTTCATCCCTGACCCAAACCCATGCACATTCACATATACACTGCAAAGTGTTGGGAAATGTAACCTCAATCTGCAGGAAATAATTCACCAGGTTGTGGGGAGGGGGACAAACAGTTAATTATTTTTATTTACTAATTTTATTTACTAGATTTAAAAACCTGCCGTTATTATTTTTATAAATTATTGAAGGCAATCAACATATCTAACACCCCTTCCTTCTCCTATTTTCCACACACAACAACCCTGTGAGGTGAGGTGGGCTGAGAGAAAGGGACTGGTCCAAAGTCATCCAGCCAGTTTTCATGCCTAAAGTCACACAAGAGCTCAGAGTTTCCTGGTTTCTAGCCTGGCATCTTAACCACTAGACCAAAATGGCTCTCATCTTGCGCTTACAGCCTAGTGAAGTAAGACTATAAACAGGTACATAAAAATAATAAACTTGGAGGATTACGCAATTTAATGCATAACATATGACATCATATAGTACTTTTTCAGTAAAATATTGAAATGCCCTATTTTTTTTTAACTCAATACTTGTCGCTCGGTGTCTTCAGAACTAAGAGTTTAAATAAAAAAAATAAGATGCTTGCTCTGATGAGCAGTGTTTATTTATTTTAAAGAGACAGCAAATGAAATATATTCTCTAACTAAGTCTTAAAAAATTGTTCTCCTTCTATGCAACTACTGGTCAGTTTAGAATAAATGGAGCCAAGGTGAAAAACTGAAATCTCTCTCTCTCACTCACACACACACACATACACACTCTGTCACAAGTTCCCCATTAAAGTTTAATTTGAATTTTGAACTCTGAATGTCAGTTCTAAAGCTTGCTTTTAAAACAGTACACTTTGTTAGGACTCTGTCCAATCAGTTGGGTTGGCAATATATAAACCAACAATGTATGTCTGTAGGTTTAACTGTGTTGATGTATGTAGCTTTAACTGTATGTTATTTCTGATTGGTTGATTGTGTTGCAGGTTGCCATAAGAGGGAGCTAGAGATCATAGTTTACTTACTCTTTTTCTCTCTCTGACATGCTCTCTGTGATATTCTGCTATACTCTGTTATATGTATGCTGTATTGATACATTGATATGTTTGTTACTGTAACTGACAAAGACAAGCCGGTAAGAAGACTTTGTACTTCTAGCTATTGACTGATTTGAACGTGTATGACCTTGACTGTTGATTGGACTGTGCTATTTCTTAAAGAAAACCTGTATGCACTTTAATGTATCTGTGTGTGGCTGAATAGTTATTCATACCTACTCCAATACAACGTTTCTATGTGCATATCCTTGTTACTCAAGGGTTACTCTGCACATACCTTAACACACTTCATTAACAGAGGTGTTGATGAACACGAAAGCATCTTGGCCAGTTTGATATTTTTTTTACGGCCGTATAAGGATTTCTGCTTCTTCGGGTAAATGACATAATTTCCTACCTCTTTATTCTTTCTAGATTGAGTTCACCAAAGAGCAGTTGGAAGGTGAGTTACTTCCATGTCACCAAGAGACTTGGATTTATTTTACCATTTATTTATGGCTAAAAAAATAAACATAAGCAAATGTGCAAGCAATCATTAGTATAATACAACAGACATGAAGCATGTTAGGTCAAAAATGGGGGGGTATAGGCCAAAAACGGGGAGGTGTAGGCCAAAATGGGGGGTGGGGGTCTGTTTTTGCTCCCAGCCTTCCCTGAAGCCTGCTAGGCCAACAACAGGGGTGTGTGTGGGGTGAAAGAAAGAAAGAAAGAAAGAAAGAAAGAAAGAAAGAAAGAAAGAAAGAAAGAAAGAAAGAAAGAAAGAAAGAAAGAAAGAAAGAAAGAAAGAAAGAAAGAAGGGAAGGAGGGAAAAAGGAGAGGAAGGAAGGATTACAAACCTGGCACTAGATGCAGCTTCAGAGGATAATCTAGGGCTGGAAGGGACCTGGAGGTCATCTAGTCCAACCCTGCTCCAGCAGGACATTGTTAAAGTGAGTTTCTGTCATTTGATCCCCCAGTCACGTGACTACATAGCCATGCTCACCCAGTCACGTGACCCACCAAGCCATGCCCACCAAGCCACGCCCACAGAACCGGTAGGAAAAAATTTTAGATTTCATCACTGTGTCTGGATAATAATCAGACAAGAGAGTTAGGAGCCTCAATGGCTTAACAATCAGAGGGGAAAAAAACTTAGGAAGGACTTGCAGTTAAAAGTGGCAGCAGGAAGTTTGTACTTTCAGACTTGCAAGATATTGTCAACATAGTCTTACAATAAAGTAAGACTACTTTATTTATACATAAGATATAAATATCTTTCAGCCCTACAAAAAAGACCAGCCAAAAACCAAGACCATACAGATCAATATTACGTTTATTTTAACAGAGTCTTGCAAGTCTTCCTGTATTCATTGTTCTTCCCCCTCCTTATCTTTGTGGGAAGAAAAAATGACCAAGAAGCCTTCTTGCAATAAGCATCTCAGGCTTTAGGATGCTGTAAAGACTACAGGTAGTCCTTGACTTATGACCACAATTGAGCCCAAAATTTCTGTCACTAAGCGAGACATTTGTTAAGTGAATTTTGCCGCATTTTACAACCTTTCTTGCCGCAGTTGTTAAGTGAACCGCTGCAGATGTGAAGTTAGTAATACAGAGTTAGTAATAAAGAGAATCGGGCTTCCCCATTGACTTTGCTTGTCAGAAGGTCGCCGGGACACCGCAATAACCATCATAAATATGAGTCAGTTGCCAAACATCTGAATTTTGTTCATGTGACTGTGGGGATGCTGCAATGGTTGTAAGTTTGAAAAATGGTCATAAGTCACTTTTTAGTGCCGTTGTAACTTTGAACAGTCACTAAATGAACTGTGGTAAGTCAAGGACTACCTGTATGACTCCCTTTGAATTTTTTTCTTGTCTCTCCTAAATACGAGAGTACTTTCAAATGACAGTACATCCTTACTAAGGAGTCTGACTTGCTTGGAGGGCTCATCCTCACATCCTTCAAGCTATACCACCAAGCAGCAAATCCTCACAATGTTGTGAACTGTGACACAATGATCTGCCATGGCAACAAATCCTCATGAGGCTACCATTGTCACATCTCCAATTTACCATAGCAGGGATGAAATGCTACCGGTTCGGCCCGGTGCGGACGTACCGGTAGCGGCGGCAGCTGGTGGTTCGGAGAACCAATAGCGGCAGCAGTGCGAGGCTCCGCCCATTTTCTTTTTTTAACCCTCTGCGCATGCACAAAGCCTTCTGCGCATGCGCAGAGAGTGAAAAATCATGCACTTCCGAACCGGTAGGGAAGGTAAGTAGATTTTACCGCTGCCATAAAGGTAGCTTAAATTCATCTTTAGCTGGTTGAATTTTAAAGCAATGTTTTCTTCCTTGCTGTATGAATGTCCCATGATGCCTCACTGATGACATCGGTAATGACCCCATCAGAGGCTGAGATCTGCCCAGCTCCTCTGGCCCATCCACCCCATACCCTCCCATCAGTTGCTGAGTTCTGCCTTCCTAGCCATTTGGTTTCTATTACTGGAGAGACCTAATGATCTGGCTCCCACAGCTGTGTTTCTCCATGGAGAAATGCCCTGGAGAAGCAATATGCTGGCTCTTAATAGCCATAGGCTTAATGCTCTTTTGGAAGAATTCGTAAACATGTGTCACTTAGACAATCTGTCACCATGGCCCGAGCCTGTCCACCCCTACCCTCAACACATGTTAAGGACAGGGAGAGTTGGCTGCTTTTCCCATTGGCAGGTGACACTGAATGGGATGCAGCAAAATAATCCCACATTAAAATTGCAAAGGACAGAAACAGTCACCCGTCCTGCTAAACAAAAGCAGAAGAAATCAGCTGGGATCAGGCAAACAATACCGCACACTTTTGGGTCAACTTGGGCAGGGAAAGGAATCCTCATTAACATAGCCAGGAGGAAAAGCCCTTTTAACTATCTGTTGTGGCCAGGTTGAGTCCAGGGCAATTAGCAGCCAATCCCGAGGATTCGGAGGTAGTGAGGGTGCAGTACAGAAGACCAGTGTTCCTGGCACCAGAGAGTGAAGAGGACGTGGGGTCAGAGGCTGGCGAACAATTAGAACCTGATGCATCTCCTGAGATTAGTGACTCAGGAGAAGAGGAGGAGGCTCTTCTGGATGCCAGAGCACGCAGGTTCTCAAAGAGACATGAGTGGCTAATCAGGCGGAGGCTTCCTCGTGAGTAGCAATGCAGGGCTTGACCACACCCTGAGAGTATTTAAGGGTCTGTCACGAGGGGTTTCGTTGCAGAGAACAACCCCGTTCTGTGGTTTCAGCATTTTGGTTCTTGTATCTGCATCTCGGATTATTAACAGTTAACATTTTGCCTGTGATTAATGAGAGCTTGGATTTCCGCCAAAACCTCCACGAGGTGAGATAAGACTCCTTAATTGCTCTTTCAGGCTCTAGCCAAATACTGGAAAAACTTTGTGAATGAATGATATTCTTTTCAACAAACTCAACTCTGGCTAAGAATTTATTTGCAGTAAAACAATATTATTTCCAATTCCTTCTTGTGCATCTTATTTTGGGGGCATACCCGTGGGGACAGAACACTATCCTTAGAACTGAAATGTTGCTATAAAATTGAAGACCTGCTTAATTAGCTCAATTGTTAGAGAGGGGGGTTAGGTACCGTATAACATCTGAATTTGGCTCTCTACCTGAAGAGCAACCTCTGATTGCTCTAACAGGGTGAAATGGAAAGGATCAATTCGCCAATAACGAAATCCCAGAAACAAGACGATGATGCCCCTTTGAAAGATCATTGAGATCTTCTGTATATTAAAAGAATAGCCAAACCCTTCCAGATCACCATCTTCATCTCTCAATGGTAAATGTATCCCAAACAGAGCTTGTTGTTAGAGAGGAAGCCTCCTTCTAATTGATTGACTATGATTGACAGGAACTGGGCAGGCAGATGTTGCAGACGGCAGTGTCCAGTTTCTTAGGATTACATCTGAATCCTCTAGTTGACACTGGCAGAAGGACAAGCTTGGCACTTTATCTCCATCAAACTCCATCCCTCCCTGCAGCTCTCCATTTCAGAGGCCACATATCAAACTCTATCAAAATTTGATCTGATCTCTCTAGATTACAAGGAGGCCTTTGGGCTCTTTGATCGGGTCGGCGATGGTAAAATCCAGTTGAGCCAGTGTGGAGATGTGATGAGGGCATTGGGCCAGAATCCTACTAATGCTGAAATCCGGAAAGTCCTGGGACATCCAAAGCTTGACGGTAAGTCATTTCTGCTTTACCATGTGCAGGGAAAATTATAATACAGTATGACCACAGGATGGCAGCAGATTCCAGATTTAAGGGATCATATTGGAACATTCAGCCTTCCTTTAAGAACAGATCCATTCTATGGTAGTTAGGAATATAAAGCTGGAAAATGTGGGTTATGCAGTTCCTTTGATGAGGAAAAACTCTTGTCTTCTTGTGACTTAACTATAATCTGATCTGCAGAAATCAACAAGCCATGATTTCTGATGCATAGGAATAAATATTTTAACCTATAAGCTCTGTTACAATTATTAAAAGCACGCAGCCATTCATTCTTCTTGAACACGCTAGGAACCTGCAACACCATTCGTGAATAAATAAATCAGTATAATTTTAGTATAATTTATGTTTGCAAGAATATGTTTCAAAAACTGGACTAACAGTTAGTTGAATGAAACATAATGGCCTACAGCAGTGATGGCGAATCTATGGCACGCGTGCCACAGGTGGCACGGATAGCCATATCTGCCGGCACACGAGCCGTTGCCCTAAGTCAGCTCCAGTGTGCATGTGCGCACTGGCCAGCTGATTTTTGGCTTGTGCAGAGGCTCTGGGAGAGCGTTTTTGGCCTCCAGGGGGCCTCTGGGGGGAGCGGGGGGAGCCGTTTTCGCCCTCCCCAGGCTCCAGGAAAACCTCTAGAGCCTGGGGAGGGCGAAAAATGGGCCTACTGGGCCCACCCAAAGTTGGGAAATGGGGGAGCGGGGGATCGTGCGTGCATGCACGGGGGGCGGGGCAGCACAGGGGGATCACACGCGCATGCGCAGGGGGACAGGGGGACATTGAATTATGGGTGTGGGCACTCACACATGCGCAATAGTGTGCGCGCGTGTGCTTTTGGCACCCGAGGAAAAAAAGGTTCGCCATCACTGGCCTACAGTATAATACATATACAGTATAATGCTAAACATGAGTAGTAGCCTACTTAGCACAGTAGCTGAATTCAAGAATTGAACTAAACTGAAATTAAATTTAGCAAAATGTGTGAACTCAGGCAATGTGATTAAGAGAGATTTTAAAATGTAACTATATACTCTCCCCTGTACTGAACACATAATCTAAATTAAGTGCATAATATAATCTAAAAAATATAGTGTATCAAAGGGTATGTTTTCCTAATTTAATTTGCATTTAAAATTTACATTTTTCAAACAATCTGGATTTCAAGAGTTCAGACTGAAAAATTACAGCAGTAAAAAAGTGGTAAGCCAGTTTGGCGTAGAACTTAAACTGGGATGCTGTGAGTTTAGGTGTATCTTAGGCACAAAGCCAGTTTAGGTGATCTTGGGGCATCCCTCTCTCTTAGCCCTGGGAGGCAAGCAAGGGCAAACCATTTCCGAAGTACAGTATTGCCAAGAAAACTACAGGGACTCCTCCAGGCAGTTGCCCCTGGAATCAACACTAACTCAAAGAGACACACACAAAATTGCAAGACTAGCAGTTGTGCAGGACATGTACACACCCTGAAAACTGGAAGAGCATTAGTTGTTTCTTTATTGTATTATGCTTTCAGCATATTTTTAATTGTACTCTACTATTCAAGCCAAGAATGCCAGACCAGCACAATCCAAGAAAAAGAATGTTGGAAGGGACCTTGAAGTCTTCTAGTCTAACCCCCTGCTTGAGCAAGAGACCCTATACCTATATATACCCTATATACCGTACATACATACATATATACATACATACCAGAGGTGGGTTCCTGCCAGAGCTGCCCATTGCACAGCTCCAGTCGGGAGCGGCGAATTGCGCAACCGCTCCAGAGCGCTCTCTGCCGGTCCATTGTGCGCGTCGCCATTTTTCCCCGGTGATTTTGGGTCGATTTTGCTTCCGCGCATGCGTGGAAGCAAAATCGCACCAAAATATAGCGAGGGGACGCGTGCGCAAGTGAGATTTTGGGGAGATTTTGCCTTCGCGCATGCGCGGAAGCAAAATCGCGCCAAAATCTCATGCGCGTGCGTGTCCCCTTGCAAGATTTTGCGTGCGTAGCGAGCGCCCCCCCTGAAACTTGGAGATGCGTGCGCAGCGCACCGGCACCGGTAAGACAGCAACCCGCCACTGATACATACATACATACATACATACATACATACATACATACATACATACATACATGAGAGTCTATACCACTGGTGGGTTGTAAATTATTTTGCTACCGGTTCGCGTGCATGCGTGCATGTTCATGTTCCGGGTGAGTGGGCGGAGCCTTCCACCACTGGCACTACCGGTTCTAAGAACCGGTCCGAACCGGGAGCAACCCACCAATGGTCTATACTCTAAACCTATACACCTGTACCCTATAAAAAGAGGTATCCGTAGGACAGAAACAACTCCCCTCTCCCAACCGCTCATTATATATCAGTTTCTATTTTCATTTATATTATTTATATTCAGTTCATAAATTAAAAGGTAGAGTGCAGTGTTCACTTTTCTCTTAGAATAGTGAATGATCCCAGCCACAGCTCTGCAACTCACCGGCTTCAAAGAGGAAAGTTAGTTGGGGCAGGCAGGGGCACTCATGTTGTCTCTGCAGGTGCAGGGCCTTCTTAAAGAGGATGCGCCTTTTCCGGAAATGGCTACCCCTTAAGGAGATGCCGTGTGACATGACTGGAGCGCCCCCGCACATTTATCATCTTTCCTCCTTCGAATCCAGGTTAATTGTGTAGCTCCACAGTATAGAGATAGCCGAATAACAGAACTGGAAGGGATCTTGGAGGTATTAACAGCTTAACAGAGTTGGAAGGGGTCTTATAGATCATCTAGTCCAACCCCCCACTCAAGCAGGAGACCCTACACCATTTCTGAAAGATGGCAGTCCAGTCTCTTATTGAAAGCTTCCAATGATGAAACTCCCACAACTTCTGAAGGCAACTTCTGTTCCATTGGTTGATTGCTCTCACGCTCAGAAATTTTTTCCTTATTTCCAGGTTGAATCTCTCCTTGTTCAGTTTTCATCCATTATTCCTTGTCTGGTCTTCAGGTGCCTTGGAAAATAGCTTGGCCCCCCTCCTCTCTGTGGCAGCCCCTCAAATACTGGAACATTGCTATCATGTCTCCCCTGGTCCTTCTCTTCACTAGATTAGCCATGCCCAGTTCCTGCAACCGTTCATCGTATGTTTTAGCCTCCAGTCCCCCAATCATCCTGGTTGCTCTTCTCTGCACTCTTTCTAGAGTCTTTTTAATAGTGTGGTGATCAAAACTGGATGCAGTACTCTAGGTGTGGTTTTACTAAGGCTTTATAGAGTGATATTAGTACCTCACTTGATCTTGATTGTATCCCTCTGTTAATGCAACTTAGGATTGCATTGGCTTTTTTGGCTGCCGCCACACATTGTTGGCTCATATTTAATTGGTTGCCCACCAAGACTCCAACAGTTGGAAGGAATCTTGAGGTCTAGTCCAACTCCCTGCTCAAGCAGGAGACCCTATACCAGGGGTCGGCAATCTTAAACACTCAGAGAGCCATTTGGACCCGTTTCCCACAGAAAAGAAAACACCGGGAGCCACAAAACTCTTCTTGTGCCTGACTATTTCCACAAAACTAGCATATAGTTGAATTAAAGATTCTATTTTATTTATTTTATTTTATTTTAATTTTATTTATTTATTTATTTTGTCAAGTACGTGTTGGTAATATACATAGATATAACATTGTTTATATACATAAGATGGGTACTGATAAGAGGGAACATTAGGACAGGGACGGTAGGCACGCTGGTGCACTTATGCACGCCCCTTACTGACCTCTTAGGAATCGGGTGAGGTCAACAGTGGACAATCTTCTGAAACTTTTCTTTTCTTGGATTTATCCATGGTTGGCCTACCAGGGGTTGAAAAGCTTAATAAATTGTGTGTCAGTGGGTGTTGCACATTGGCAGTTGTGACGCATATTTTGAGCGACAGGGAGCCGCAGCAGAGGGATGAAAGAGCCACATGCGACTCCAGAGCCGTGGGTTGCTGACCCTTGCCCTATACCATTTCAGACAAATTGTTGTCCAATCCCTTCTTAAAAACCTCTACTGTGGGAGCACCCACAACCTCTGGAGGCAAGCTGTTCCACTGATTAATTGTTCTAATTGTCAGGAAATTTCTCCTTAGTTTCACTTACATTTTCACTGAAAGCTGAGAACACAAATCTCTCCCCAGAATATGTTGCCATTTAGATATACTTAGATATACTCACTTAGATCCCAAGAACGGTTCCGATTATAAGCCACAGTTTGTGACAAGGCTGAGCAATTCATGACCTGGGGCTATATATTGCCAACCCTTTTTTTTCCTGACCAGTCAACACATCTGATTTAGTTGTTTTTAAAGGACATGCAAGTCTCTCAGCAACTTTTTTTTCTTTAGTTTTAATTCCTTATTGAAGGAGTTCTACCTGTGTGGCACAGAAATAGCTTTTTGAGATTCAAGGATGGAGAGTTGGGTGGGAAATGAATGCTTCTTCTCCTTTTGCATCTTCTCTTCCCCCACTTTCTGATCGCCCTCAGAGCTGAATTCTAAACGGGTAGAGTTTGAAGAGTTCCTGCCAATGCTGCAGACGGTTGCCAAGAACAAAGATCAAGGCACCTATGAAGATTATGTGGAGGGACTCAGAGTCTTTGATAAGGAGGGGAACGGAACCGTAATGGGGGCAGAATTGCGCCATGTCCTTTCCACACTGGGTAAGTATACTGTAGTCCCTACCACCACCATCACCATGAAACGGCACTAAAAAGCATTACATGGGGAAATTGCCACAGCCTGGAGCCCAAAAGAACTTCCAAACAAGAAAATTTCATCTTAAACTATAGCTACAACCTCAATTTGCCTCCTTTAGACACTAATCAACAAACATCAGTGTTCTCCTGATCTATTTTAAAATTGGTTGTAATCCACAAATAATTTGGATGGTTTTCTATCCCTTTAATGTTAATATTAGCTCTGTTGTAATGTCGGGTGAATTATCCTTTCTCCGTTGATGGTGGGGGTTCTTCTAATTTGATTTACTGTACTTTGAAAAATATCAGGTGAAATTTGTGTTTTAGTTGCAAAGTGGCATTAGCCTATAAAGGTCTTTTTTAAAAAGTGAAATTGTTGGCTTGCTTACAAAAAAGTGAAGCCCTTCGTGTTGTGTGTTTTTGTTGTCACCTAGTTTTGCCAACCTTTTCCTTTTTTCTCATGCTTTTCTTGTATTTTTTCTAAGTTTTTTTTTACTTAGAAAAACTTTTTACTTTTACTTTTTTTTAACTTTTACTTCCAGTTGCTAGGAATTGGGGGAGGGGGGGAAGTAGAAATGTAATGAATATTTTGATGAAAGATAAACCATCTTCCTTTTTTCTTTTTTTCAGGTGAGAAAATGACAGAAGAAGAAGTGGATTCTCTATTATCAGGGCATGAAGATGCTAATGGATGCATTAATTATGAAGGTAAGATGTTATGCCCGTTGTCAGTTGAGGGGTTATGCAAGATATTTGGTTCAGTTTGACCCTACAAAAACATTAGAACGTCCACATCTGACAGGCAAATAAGCCCCCAAAATAGTGAATGTTGGAAGATTCTTGTTTTCACAGAACATCGTATAAATAAGAAAACCCTTATGGACTGTTTTGTATAAAGCATAAAAAATGAACATGATATATGTTTTGAGGATTAAATAAGTTAGATTTTAGAAAGAAGAGAATTATGATGCAACTTCAGAGAAAGAGGGCAATTTATAATTGTACTTATAACTATTGTGAAGAAAATTAGAAGCCACTTTGTAGCCTTTTTCTATTTTTCTTTTATAGTACTTCTACTTTTTTCTTTTTTGGGCTTTTAGATTTCTATTTTATTCATTTCTCTTCCCCCCCCATGACTCTTCCTTAGTTTGTACTCGATTTTAACTTCAATAAAATTATATATAAAAAATTGCATAATATGGAATACTAATATTGTGCTGATATGGGATCTGTGCCATAGATTCTAACTTACCTCGCTGCCGGTTCGCTTCCTCCCACGCTGCGTGGCCGCGCCTCATGAGCACGCGCATGCGCAGTGGCAAAAAATCCGGGGGGGGGGAAGCCAAAAACGAGATGACGATGCATGCGCAGTGCCAGAAACGTGGCTTCCGCGCATGCGCAGAAGGAAAAAAACCTGGAATTTTTTTAAAAAATGAAAACAAATAAAAAAAACAGATGGCGGCCTCCATGGACCGGCACCGACCGATCCGGTTCCGTGACGTCATTGTGACTTCACCAACGGTTTGCTACCAGTTCGGGCGAACTGGTCAGAACTGGCAGGAACCCACCTCTGGATCTGTATATACACCAGTACTGATGTAGATGTCAGAATTACCTAAAGGTTAGTAATAGAACTTCAGTTATTCTTGTTATTTATTAATAATTAAACCTGGGCCAGATGTATTTTTAAAAAAAAGCAATCTAAAAGAAAGTTATCAGATGAAATGTCTGCTCCTCCAGTGATGTTTGCATTTTATCACAATGTATATAGCAGTGATGGCGAACCTATGGCACGCGTGCCACAGGTGGCACGCGGAGCCATATCTGCCGGGATGCGAGCCGTTGCCTAGCTCAGCTCCAGGACACATGTGCACGCATTGGCCAGCTGATTTTTGGCTCGCACGGAAGCTCTGGGAGGGTGTTTTCGGCTTCCGGAGGGCCTCCAGGGGTATGAGGGAGGGTGCTTTTGCCCTCCCCAGGCTCCAGGGAAGACTCTGGAGCCTCGGGAGGGCAAAAAATGGGTCTACCGGGCCCACCAGAAGTTGGGGAATGGGCCATTTCCGGCCTCCAGAGGGCCTCCGGGGTGTGTGGGGAGGCCGTTTTCGCCCTCCCCAGGCATTGAATTATGGGTGTGGGCACTCGCACATGTGCGATAGCACCCGCACACGCACTTTTGGCACCCGAGGAAAAAAAGGTTCGCCATCACTGGTATATAGGCTAGTTGTTGGATGAAAGTAAATTAAAATGATCTGTGGTAATAGTTTGCAGCCAACTTCTATCTGTCATCAGCCTGAAGCAACTACAATAGCCAGGGATGGCTGCTGCCTCAAGTTAAAACATTTTATGTGAAAATAAGTCCTGGGACAAAAACTAACCACAGTGGGCGATTTTAATCTCTTAAATTCTCTCTTTTCTTTCTCACAGCATTTGTCAAACATATCATGGCAAGCTGAGCTGGGGTCTATGAGTAAGTGCAGTATTTTTAAGCATAATTTATATTCTGGATTGATAGGAGCTCCCTTTTTTCCTTCCTAAATAAGATTCTTCTTCACAGCTTTTTCATAGGCTTCATCTGCCCTTCACATATCCCAGAATATTTTATTGCCACTGCAGGCTATGTCATCCATACTGTACACACACAGTTAGGCAAAATTTGCCAGGACACTGTTTTCTACCATATCCATGAACATCATAACAAAATATGAGTTATTAGATCCAACAATTCTTACCAAATGTGTGAAGTTCACTATTAAAAGCAGTTATTAGAGTGCTTGGTGATTAAAAATGAAAGATTGCCATATTGATCCATGACAGAGTAAAATATTGGCACAGTAAAAGTAGTCTATGACTTACGACCACAATTGAGCCCAAACTTTCTGTTGTTAAGCGAGACATTTGTTAAGTGAGTTTTTCCCACTTTACGTTTCTTGCCACAGTTGTTAAATGTATCACTGCAGTTATGGTCGTAATGAGGTTGTTAAGTGAATCTTTGTTACAGACTTTGCTTGTCAGAAGTCGCAAAAGGTGATCACATGACCCTGGAACACTGCAACTGTCATAAATATGAGCCAAATGGCCAAGCATCTGAATTTTGTTCATGTGACAATGAAGGTGCTTCAATAGTTGTGTAAAAAACAGTCATGTCACTTTTTTCAGTGCCATTATAACTTTTAACGGTCACTAAACAAACTGCTGTAAGTCAAGGACTTCCTACTGCAGGGCTGTCAAACTCCCAGCCCCGCGGGGTGGATGCGTCATAAGCTGGCCACGCCCACATCCGGTTTAGCGAAGGG
The DNA here is from genome assembly GCA_023053685.1 of Diadophis punctatus similis. NCBI lineage: Eukaryota > Metazoa > Chordata > Lepidosauria > Squamata > Dipsadidae > Diadophis > Diadophis punctatus. Next base: position 5,394,652 of record JALIGW010000025.1, read on the forward strand.
GGGAAAAATCCCTATACGTCATGTGACGCTGCCGTGATGACGTGAGTTTGACAACCCTGGCCTACTGCATATATTATATTGTATAATAGAAAGAATGCAGCAAAGTAGAAAGATGATTATATGGTTGAGCAAAAATAAATATTGAGGAATTTCACCACTTTGACATTTTTTTTTCTGAAGAGACATCTATGCCTTCTTTTAGTAATTATTGCAAAACGTTGATATTTATGGACATGAGAGACACATATTCTCTTTCTTCACAGGCAGGGCTGCCCAAGATGCTGTCTTCAGGTGCAACTCCTCAGCCTACAGTCCTCAATGGGGTTATTTTCCCCTTTTTTCTACCTTTGTACACACACAATCTGCAACCCAGCCATTTTTCCCTGCGTAGACTGTAAAGATATCTTTATAAATACTGAATTGGTGAAACATCAGTACATCTGTCAGCGATCATCTATGGAACCAGAAGGGAGCAGCAGCAGCAGCAAATTTCACAATTTTTGTGTGAAGAAATCCACTTGCTTAAATCATCTGACTCTACAAACTACTGATTTTTCTAAACAATAAAGTTTTTGATTTTCAGATGTTCTGATTTCTTGATTTGTCATTAAGTTTCCAAGCATTGAGGTAAGACAAGGAGAGCCTGCTTAATGTCCAAGAAGTACACAATCGTTGGGGCAGATGGCAGGATCTAAGAATCTTCTTGCATATCTGAGTCAGCGTTTTAGATCAAAATACAGAACACAGATTATTTAAATACCGTAGCTACCGTAGGTTATGTTAAAACCCAAACCCATCGGGACAAAAGGCAGAACTTCTTAATCATATTTTGCATTTTCTACTAGCTATGGGGAATTTAGGTTTCTGCTCAAACCCAAAAGAGTTACTTGGAAGTTCAAGTCAATTTTGACCTCCAGAACTCCTGGCACAGAGAGGAAGGACTAGGGCAGTGGTTCCCAAACTTTTTCAGTCCACCGCCCCCTTGGTGCTACAAACTCATCCTCACCGCCCCCCACCCCACCCCCTCAGGTGGGCGTGGCTTAGTGGTCAGGTGACTGGGTGGGCATGGCCAACTTGTAAAGTGTGGTGAAACTCACTTAACAGCACTCTTGCTTAGCAACCAAAATGGTAGGCTCAATTGTGGTCATAAGTCTTTCTTTCGTTCTTTCTTTCTTCTCTACCTTCCCCCTTCTTTCTTTTTCTGTCTTTCTCCTTACAATCTTTCTTTTTCTTTCTTTCTGTCTGCCTTCCCTCCTTCCTACCATCTTTTCTTTCTTTCTGTCTGCCTTCCTTCCTACCATCTTTCTTCCTCCCGCCCTCTTTCTTTCCTTTTTCTTTCCTTCCTTCCCTTTCCCTTCCCTCCCTCCTTTCTTTTTCTGTCTGTCTGCCTTCCTTCCTACCATCTTTCTTTATTTTTGTCTTCCTCCCTTTCTTCGTTTCTTTTTCTTTCCTTTTTCTTTCCTTCCCTCCTTTCTTTTTCTGTCTTTCTTCTTTCCTACCATCTTCCTTCCTACCTACCATCTTTCTTTCCTTTTTCTTTCTTTCCTTTTTCTTTCCTTCTTCCCTCCCTCCTTTCTTTTTCTGTCTTACCTACCTACCTACCTACCATCTTTCTCTTTCTTTCTGTCTTCCTCCCTCCCTCCCTCGCTCTTTCTTTCCTTCCTTTTTCCTTCTTCCCTCCCTTCCCTTCCCTCCCTCCTTTCTTTTTCTGTCTGTCTGTCTTCCTTTCTACCATCTTTCTTTCTTTCTGTCTTCCTCCCTCCCTCCCTCTTTCTTTCCTTCTTCCCTCCCTTCCCTCCCTCCTTTTTCTGTCTATCTTCCTACCTACCTACCATCTTTTTCTGTCTACCATCGTTCTTTTCCTTTCTTTTTTTCTTTCTGTCTTCCTCCCTCTTTCTTTCCTTTTTCTTTCCTTCCCTCCTTTCCCTTCCCTCCCTCCTTTCTTTTTGTCTGTCTGCCTTCCTTCCTACCATCTTTCTTTATTTTTGTCTTCCTCCCTTCCTTTCTTCCTTTTTTTCTTTCCTTTTTCTTTCCTTCCCTCCTTTCTTTTTCTGTCTTCCTTCCTTCCTTTTTCTTTCTTTCCTTTTTCTTTCTTTCCTTTTTCTTTCCTTCTTCCCTCCCTCCTTTCTTTATCTCTTTCCTACCTACCTACCATCTTTCTTTTTCTTTCTGTCTCCCTCCCTCGCTCGCTCTTTCTTTCCTTCCTTTTTCTTTCCTTCTTCCCTCTTTCCTTCCCTCCCTCCTTTTTCTGTCTGTCTGTCTTCCTTTCTACCATCTTTCTTTCTTTCTGTCTTCCTCCCTCCCTCTTTCTTTCCTTCCCTTCCCTCCCTTCCCTCCCTCCTTTTTCTGTCTTCCTACCTACCTACCATCTTTTTCTGTCTACCTTCCTACCATCGTTCTTTTTCTTTTTTTCTTTCTGTCTTCCTTCCTTCCTTTTTCTTTCCTTCTTCCCTCCCTTCCCTTCCTTCCCGCCAGCTGTGGCCAGGCCGCCGCCGCCGCCGCTCACCCAGGCCGATGGCTTGGTAAGCGTTCTCCGGGTCATGCACCAGGTTGCAGAGCGCCATCAAGGCCGGTTGCTGCTTCAGCAGCTTGGGGTGCTGCAGCTCTTCATTGAGCTTGGGGAGGCTTCGGCGGCCGAAGGCCACAGGCGCCTTGGTGGGGTCGATGTCGGGGGGGGGCAGCTGGGCTGAGATCCGCGGGTGCGCCATGCCGGAGGGGAGTCCGCCAAATTGTGTGCACTGGGTTGCTAGGTGCCGGGGACGCCAGGCAGGAAAGTCAGCACACGTGCAGGTTCCACGGGGGGGGCCTTCCTGCGGATCTACGAGCGCTTGCCCGAGCAGCTTCGGAAGTGGTCGGCTTCCCTCGTTGCTGTGCCGCGCTCAGTACCTAGCACTTGTAACTGTCGCATTCCACACTCTTGGGTGCAGGGCAGCCCATTCTGAAAGAAAACATCTCGCATTTTCTTTCAGAATGGGCTGCCCTGCACACAAGAGCGAGGAACACGAGAGCTTCAAGTGCTAGGTAGGATGCCCGTCGTGCGGTGGGACGCAGTTTGGGGTGACTAGTCATGCGGAGTGGAGCCTGGGCGGGGGCTGGGTGGGCCGCGAGACGGGCACCATACCTAGCACTTGTAACTCCATCGCATTCCACACTCTTGTGTGCAGGACAGCCCATTCTGAAAGAAAACATCTCGCGTTTTCTTTCAGAATGGGCTGCCCTGCACAGGAGCGAGGAACGCGAGAGAGCTTCAAGTGCAAAAGCGTGGCAAACCACCTACCGCCCCCCTGGCCCCTCTCACCGCCCCCCTGTCGCCATCCTTGCCTCTCACCGCCCCCCTAAGGGTTCCCACCGCCCCCCGGGGGGTGGTACCGCCCACTTTGGGAACCACTGGACTAGAGTGTCCCTAAAATCTATATCATCCATATCACCTCTTCTCCCTATTGTGAACAAGTATTGAAAATCAACAAGAGATGTCTGTATATGTCTGAAGGGAACAAGCTTTTCCTCACTCTCTCTACCCTTCCTTTTCCCAAATTGCTTTTATCTGGAAAAAGCAGCCAGTGATTTTCTGATTTGTCTTTGTAAACATAACTTGTTGCTTGGCATTCAGAATTCCAGGGGATAAAGGTTAATTATTATTTACACAATAGCTAGGGTATATTTAATTGACTGTTCTATGGCTACTAAGTTATAAAACTCACTAGATGATGCAGCACTAGATGATGTCAGTAATTAAACTTTCTTATGTCTGCCTGCATTTTTGCAATGCAGATCTGGTAGTCCTAACCTCAATACCCCATCTTCAAAATCTGTGTGTATAAAGATAGCTTTCTATATTCAACATATGAAGTGTGTTACAACCAGGGGTGAAATCCAACAGGTTCTGGAGAACCGGTAGTGGAAATTTTGAGTAGTTCGGAGAACCAGTAGCGTAAATTTTGAGTAGTTCAGAGAACTGGCAAATAACACCTCTGACTGGCCCCAGAGTGGGGTGGGAATGGAGATTTTGCAATATCCTTCCTCCAGGAGTGGGGATTTTGCAGTATCCTTCCCCCAGGAGTGGGGTAGGAATGGAGATTTTGCACTATCCTTCCTCTGCCACGCCCACCAAGCCACACCACACCCACCAAGCCACGCCCAGAGAACCGAAAGTAAAAAAAAAATTGGATTTCACCACTGGTTACAACAGTTCACTAAAGATTAAAGAGTCAGAAAGAAGGCCTTGAAGCAAGTATTCAGAAACCATTATGTAAACAAAGAGGATAGAAGCATTCCTTAAGTCCTGGGAAAGGAGATATAGGTAGTGTCACTTAGCGACCGTTCAAAGTTATTGTATTACCCCAAGGATACTTACAGCCCAGTTCTGATGATCATCCCAACACCTGCAGCAGTAATGGGTTCTAAAAACCTTTACTACCGGTTCGCGTGCGGCTGGGCAGAGCCTCCCACCACTAACGCTACTGGTTCTTAGAACCGGGCCAAACCAGGAGCAACCCACTGCTGACCTGCAGTCACATAACCATATTTCAGAGGTTTGGCATACAGCCTGCATTTATTTGTCTTTTAGCTTTTACATTTTTGATCTTTTATGATTGAAAGCTGCCCCAGAGTAACCCTGAAGTAAGATGGGAGGCCAATAAATTTTACAAACAAACAAACAAACAAATAGCCATTTGCAGTAATTTACACATTTTATGACATTTTTGGCCCAAACCAGCATTTACCTACCAGCAGTTTTCAGCAAAACCACTCCTTAATGAACAAATGGACTGTGGTGTTCACTCAATCACAGCATAGATCACTTTATGAGCATCACAAAAAAGGTCATATAATTGGGTCAGTCACAGTGGTGGGTTGCTACTGGTTCGCCCTGATTTGGGAGAACTGGTAGTGGTGGCAGCAAGAGGCTCCGCCCATCCGCCTGGACAGTGGTACGACCATGCCAGAAAATGGGATTGATTGACTGAATCACGGTTCTTCACCGTGCCCTGCAAAAACAGCTGATGATTTGCAAGCTGCTGTGGCCTAGAGGAAAGAGCTCTTGCCTCACAATCAGGAGGTTGTGAGTTCTATCCTAGGTAGAGGCAGATTCTGTTACTTTTAAGGGGTGTGCATAAGCGCACAATCGTGCCTACTGTTTCTGTCCTAATGTACACATATATTCTTACCTCTTTTACTCTTATTCATGCTTGTACTATTACATATATATTCAATCATGTTTTACTGTTTATACTTTGCTTATAATCATATATGCTTGACAAAATAAACAAATACAAATGATTTCATTTGAGTAAACTCAGCAATATGAGCCCCTCCCCCTCCGCTTGTTTTAAAGCAGGGATGGGGAACTACGGCCCTTTTAATGACCTGCGGACTTCAACTCCCAGAATTCTGGGAGTTGAAGTCCACAAGTCACAAAGGGGGCCATAGTTCCACCCCACTTGTGTTTTAAAGGGGGCGGGGAGACTATAATCCCCAACGTGCAATGTAACAATCTCGTTTTACGACGACACGCGAGATCTTAACTCCTCCGTGAGCCAAAGTCGCCCCTGCCGCGGTTCCCTATCTCCTTCACGTCAGAAGGAAGGGTGGGGAAGCCCCGCCTCCCCGTTTCGGCTACGAGACGCAACTTTTTAGCATAACGTTTGGACCGCCTTCTCCTCCTCCTGCTCCTCCTTTCCCACTCCATTTTTTGGCATTAGCCAACCAGAGGCGAAGACCCGCGCGGCGACTTGAAGAGCCACTCCCGGGCCGAGCTCGCACACATTCCGGGCGGAAGGAGGGAACGGTCGGAGCGACGCTCAGCTGCTTGCAACAATGGTGAGTGCTTTGCAAAACCGGGCTGAGTGGGGAAGTTTGAGGCCGGTTAGGATTGTAGGACGGTCTCTTAATGCGGCCGTTCGAAGAGCGGTTGCTGAGTATATATAGGGTCTCCTACTTGAACGGGGTGGGGGGGGGTTCGACTAGAAGACCTCCAAGGTCCCTTCCAGCTTCTATTCCGATTGAGTCGTAGGATATCCGGCTGGCCTTGAAGAATAAAAGCCGGCTGCAGGGCGGGAAATGCAGTGGAAAGGGGAAAGTTTTGGGCAAAGAAATCGGCTGGCTTCTTTTCCTCTTTTCCCCCCCAAGTAATGCGCCTTTTTCTCCCCCTCGGATTTGATTTACAGTGTGACTTCTCGGAAGATCAGACCGCCGGTAAGTGCTTTTTTTGTCTTCCCCCGCATTGGGCTATTCATTGGAAGGTGGAAGGTGGGGATAAAGAGAGAGGGACACACACACACACACACACACACACACACACACACACACACACACACACACCATTTCTCTCTCCCCCCCCCCATAGTCTTAAGGGTGAAAAGGCTTTTTGGGGGGGCAGTTTGCGCTTACAATTCTTTCCCCCCCTTCCTTTGATTCTTCTAGCCTTTTTCCTTTCTCCCCCCACTCCCCCGAGTCCCTTGATCCTTCTTGATTGATCCGAGTCCTTCTTGATGGTGAGTTTAAGGAAAAAGAGCAACCCCCCCCTCCGCGTTCCTTAACACCGTTTCCTGCTCGTATGCTAAACCGCCCGGGCTTTTCATCTATCAATGCGGTCCTCTGTGTGTGTGTGTGTGTGTAACTTGTGCATTGTAGGCCGCCTTTCTTTCTCAGCCCTTTTTGAACCGGCGATTCTGTCCTCCCCGCCTTCTCCTTCCCTTGACTTCAAGATTCACGCCCGGCCCGGCTCTGCCTTTCTACCTGAATCACGTTTAAAATAAAAAAAAATTAGCTCCCTGCATGGCTCATCATGCATGATGTATTTCCTGGTTAAGGCTGCTTGAAAGGACGCGCCCAGTGGCCTCCATTTTCTGTTTCTTTTAGCCAAATGATACGTTAGGATAGGATTTCTGCATGGAAAGGTGAGCTGGGAGAACCAGAGTGTGGAAGCTAGCTTGTCGGAAGCGTTCCCTATTACCTGGGAGGGTCGATCCTGGCTTAATCCTCGGCTATGCAGATGGAGAAGGCGGATGCAGACAACTCTCTGCCTCCCACCCACCTCTCTTTGGGCCGGCCACAGAAGCTGCTGAGGTGTTTTTTTTTTAATGCAAGGCGCATTTGGCTACTGCCGGAGGAAGATCCCTAACCCTGCAGTTTTTGAAGAGCTAGTTTTCTTTTTGGAGGAGAAGGTGCTTTCAAAGAAGAGGGAAGATGAACGCCGGGATAGCCGCCTCTGTTGGTTTCCTTATATGGGCAAGAAACTCATTTTGGAGCAGGAAGGGTTGGCAGCTGTCGCATGAATACATTCCGATCTGGAAGCGGATTCCTTTGCAAGACTGGCTGAAACTCTAAGGTCTTAAGGGCATCAGCCACAGCTGACCAGCCCTGCAATGGGTGATTCACCTTCCCATTGAAATAAATCTGATTCTCTTAGTAGGACTAGCTGCCCAATCCCCCCCCAGCCCCCCCCCACTCCAGTGCTTGGAGAGAGGTCCTGCCAGCTGAGAAAAGTCTGATCCCTCTGAAGTTTTTGTTTATGCATCAGCCTGTTGAGAGCACAGCTGTCAAATGGAGCAAAGGTTTCTTGAGCTTGGATTAAATTTGATTTCATCTAAATATGGGGGGGGGGGGTTTCCCCCCATGTGCTTAATTTATTGTTACCTAACCAAGACCAGTCAACACAAAAACACAAAATATTTGGGACGGGGGACTAGTTGCTTTTTTAAAAAGTAATCTCACCATTTTAATTAAAAAGCACCACTTAAGGAACGGTAATTTTTCAAAGTAGTATGTTGATTGGGCTCTTGATTGAGCCAAATTAGCTTCAAATGGAAGATCCAGCTTTAAAAAAAATGTATTGGCAAGCTCACTTCAGTTGTACACTGTAGGACTTACCCTTAAGCACTTATTTCTTCCAGACTAGCCTTATTAACTAGATTAGAGGCATCCTTAGCGGGTGGGGGCAGATGACAAAAGCTTTTTTGTATATGCACTGTTTTAATGAAGGCATCGGATCCTTCAGAATCCTTTGGTATTAATTGTGGCAGCAAAAAAGGTGGTTTCTAAAAAGAGATGGCTAGTGCATTTTATGTGCAACTTAAGAGCCATTTTGACAATTTTGCCATTGGCTCACTTGCTAATTTATTACAAAAGCAGGGGATAACAGTTAGTGGTTTTAAAAGGTATAAAAGCTTTGTAGGGAAAGAATACAGGTTAGTGAGACATGTCTGCAACTAGCATCTTCAATTAATGAGTCAAGATCTGTGTCTCAACTGTGGCAACTTTAAGCGGTACGGTCATCAACTTCCCGAATTCCCCAGCCAGCAGTACTAGTTGGGGAATTCTGGAGGTTGAAGTTATCTAGAAAATATCCTCTGCTTGATTCCTGGAAATAAGCTAGGATATCTGATGCTTTAATAGCCTCTAGCATTGCCACACAGGTGAGGAGGGCTGCTTTAGGTTGTGTGACCAACAATTGTGAGTCTGAATCCATGTCCTAGGTAGAGACTGCTCCTGAAAGTCTCCTGAAGATTACAAGCTACCATTTAATTGTTATAGGTTTTCTTTAAGGGCTTCTATTTCTTCATCTCATTGTCTGGAAAAACAAGGTCCTGCTTGAAGAATCAGACTGTGGCAGGCAGTGACATTTTAGCCTTTATGCAGGGGTGTCAAACTGGTGGCCCGCAGGCCGGGTGCGTCACGCACAGGCCACACCCACCCCAGCTACGTGAAGAGGAAAAAATGTTGAGATACGTCATGTGATGGCAACGTGAAGCTGCGAGTTTGACACCCATGTTGTAAGGGTACTAAATAAACATCAAGTTCTTACAGTAGATGTTGAGAAAGGTTTTTGGCTACAACTCATCTCCCCCCATTGCTACACCTCCCCCCCCCCAATAACCTCTAGTTGTAGGAAAAGTGTTTAATTTGAATTTTCCCACTTCCGTTGCTTCACTCAGTTTTCTTGAGTGAAAATAATTAAGAGATGGGGAAGTCAGTTATGTGTTACCTTGCATGGGAAGGAAGCTCTTGGATTTTGTTACATGGTCTTGTGTTGTGTCATGCTTGTTTTGATGTGCCTGAGCTACTATTCTGCTTTTTATGGATCCTTGACTCCTAACAAATGGCAGTATAGCAGAGTGGTTAGAATAGTGGACTGGACCTAAGGAGGAGCAGTGAAGGATACCACTTCTGTGAAGGATACCTGAGAAGGATACCCTTAGGGAAGAGTTATATATGCTAAACAGAATTCTTTCAGTAAATAGCATTTAAAAAAAACATTACGGTTGTATTACTCATTTGCCCACATTTTAAAGATTCAGGTGTGTGGAATTTAGCACTGTGCAAAATTAATTGGAAAGCAAGACTTTTCTGTGTACTAAAAATCAACCCCTTGACAATACAGGTAGTCCTTGATTTACTACCACAATTGAGCCCAAAATTTCTGTTGTTAAGTGAGACATTTGTTAAGTGAGTTCTGACCCATTTTACGACCTTTCTTGCCATAGTTGTTAAGTGAATCACTGCAGTTGTTAAATTAGTACCCTGGTTGTTAAGTGAATCTGGCTTCCCCATTGACTTTGCTTGTTAGAAGGTTGCAAAAGGTGATCACAGGACCCTTATTCATACAATTGTCAATATACTAGTCCAGGGGTGGCCAAGCTTTGGTTCTTTGAGGATCTGTGGACTTCAACTCCCAGAATTCCTGAGCTAGCCATGCATGCATGGCTAGCTCAAGAATTCTGGGAGTTGAAGTCCACAGGTCCTCAAAGAACCATAGTTTGGCCACCCCTGGACTAGTCTGTCTAGGTGCCTTAGGTCAGGATGAAAAACGAAGAGATAGATCAACTGATTTACATGGCATGTAAATCATGCCACTTGCTTTGCATGGTTCTAAAATCATGTGCTGGGAGACACTTAAAGCTTTCTCTAATTTGGATCAGTCCAGATGTTTTGGGGTACAATCAAACCTTTATTACAATCATTTATTCAGTAAATCGCTAGAGATGTGCTATATTCCTTCTTGCTTCAAACGCTCTACTATCGTCCCAGTGCCGAAGAAGCCTACCATCAAGGAACTGAACGACTACAGACCAGTTGCTCTAACATCTGTAGTTATGAAAACCTTTGAAAGGCTAGTGCTGTCCCACTTGAAAACCATCACGGATCCACTGTTAGACCCCCTGCAGTTTGCATACCGAGCAAACAGATCAATAGATGATGCTGTTAATATGGCTCTGCACTACATCCTACAACATCCTGAATCTCCAAATACCTACGCAAGGGTCCTCTTTGTAGACTTTAGTTCAGCATTCAATACCATCATTCCAGACACTCTTCTAACTAAGCTAAACCAGCTAGCGGTACCTGAACACACTTGTAAGTGGATCATAAGCTTCCTAACAAACAGGAAGCAGCAGGTGAAGCTAAGCAGAATCACATCAGATACCTGTACAATTAGCACAGCCCCCCCCCCCTCCAAGGCTGTGTACTCTCTCCTCTCTATATACCAATGACTGCATCTCTAACGATCCATCTGTTAAGCTACTGAAGTTCGCAGATGACACAACAGTGATCGGCCTCATTCGAGACAATGATGAATCCGCATACAGACAGGAGGTTGAACAACTAACCTTGTGGTGCGACCGGAACAATCTGGAACTGAACACACTCAAAACCCTTAGAAATGGTGGTAGACTTTAGGAGAAACCCTCCCATACTTCCACCTCTTACAATACTAGACAACACAGTATCAACAGTAGAGACCTTCAAATTTCTAGGTTCTACCATATTGCAAGATCTAAAATGGACACCTAACATCAAAAACGTCATCAAAAAAGCACAACAAAGAATGTTCTTTCTGCGCCAACTCAGGAAGCTCAAACTGCCCAAGGAGCTGCTGATACAGTTTTACAGAGGAATTATTGAGTCTGTCATCTGCACCTCTATAACTGTCTGGTTCGGTTCTGCAACCCAACAAGACAGACACAGACTTCAGAGGATAATTAGAACTGCAGAAAAAACAATTACTGCCAACCTGCCTTCCATTGAGGACCTGTATACTGCACGAGTCAAAAAGAGGGCTGTGAAAATATTTACAGACCCCTCACATCCTGGACACAAACTGTTTCAACTCCTACCCTCAAAACGACGCTATAGAGCACTGCACATCAGAACAACTAGACACAATAACAGTTTTTCCCCGAACGCCATCACTCTGCTAAACAAATAATTCCCTCAACACTGTCAAACTATTTACTAAGTCTGCACTACTATTAATCTTCTCATCGTTCCCATCACCCATCTCCTCCCACTAATGACTGTATGACTGTAACTTTGTTGCTTGTATCCTTACAATTTATATTGACTGGTTTCTAATAGGATTTGATTGCTTATTTGTACCTGGACTATCATTAAGTGTTGTACCTTATGATTCTTGACGAACGTATCTTTTCTTTTATGTACACTGAGAGCATATGTACCAAGACAAATTCCTTGTGTGTCCAATCACACTTGGCCAATAAAAAATTCTATTCTATTCTATTCTATTCTATTCTATTCTATTCTATTCTATTCTATTCTATTCTATTCTATTCTATTCTATTCTTCAAAGTTCAGCATCATTTTAGACTACAGTGCCCTTCAGGCCCAATCAGCATAACCAGTGGACTAGTAATAATGTGGCCAAAATCTCAAGTACATTGGTGACAGGAAACTGCTGAGTTATAGATAACAAACAGAACTGGGGCTTTCCGTGTTCAAATCTGGTGCTTTGATCAAAGTTACGAAGAGCCACCCTTTCGACCATTTGCTATGGGGATGTGCAACAACAAATTCTCTGTCCTTTACCTTCACACCGGTAAACGTGTACATTCCAGATTTACTGTGGCTAGCATATGATTTTAGAACCATGCAACGCAAGTGGCATAAAATGCCATGTAAATCAGTTGATCTATCTCTCCGTTTTTCATCCCGATCCTAGAACAGAAATGGCTAGACAATTTTCCTTTGGACACCGTGTGATTCTTGCACAGGATGCTGGACTAGGTAGAAGTGGGTCTAATTTAGCAAAGCTCTTGTATTCTTCAGGGAGTGCCCACTGCAGAGAGCACGTAGGCATTGACCATCTGCTCCATTTTGATCCTGGTCTTGCTCCAAGGAATAAACTATGGGATGTAGAGCTCTTTCATCATCCTCCGCTTCCTTAAAATAATGTTGTATGGGAGCAGAGAATGAGCAGCTCAGAGATTAAGAGTGGGTTTCATGTTTAAAGGGAATTGGGCAGTCTCCAATCTTAGTTTAACATTCCATCTACTATACAAGTAGATTTTCAAGCTCTAATATATAGTGTATATATAATTTTATTTACAGTCACTAAATACAAGTGCAACAAAAAACAAAAGAAAAAAATACAATCACAAACCATTAACACCAGAAGTCTTGGCTAAAGGGAATTACAACGTTCTCCTCTAATAGTTACAGCTCTTAAGAAAAATTTTGAAACCTGAGAAGTAATATAGGAGGAGTCATCCCCTAGACCCGTGATGGCGAACCTATGGCACGCGTGCCACAGGTGGCACGCAGAGCCATAGCGGAGGGCACGCGAGCGTTGCCCACCGGCAAACCGGAAGTGCGGAAAAACGTACTTCCGGTTTGCCTTTTTGGCACTCCGGAGGGTTCAGGGAAGCTTCCTGAAGCCCCGGTATGCAAAAAATGGCAAACCGGGCAAACCGGAAGTACATTTTTCCGCACTTCTGGTTTGCCCATTGTGCGCATGCGTGGGGGGGGGGGAATGGGCGCAGGCACGCGAACCAGAAAAGGTTCGCCATCACTACCCTAGACAATATAAGGTCAAATTACTAGCATTAGAATCAGAGGGATCGAATATAGTGTATATTTGCAGCATAAGCCAGGGTGTGTTGATTTAAAGCTAAGACTCATTGTGATCAGTGAGGGTCCCTGCAAAAGAAGGCATACAGTTTTAAAAATGTTAAGCGAGTTATGTCAAGTTCTAGTATGTTTGGGGGAAAGGATAAAAATGATGAAAAATGTCATTCCTGGCGTTCTGCTTTTTGTGGATGGAAAGGGATAGCTTCTTTCCCTTCCCTTTGCTTAGATGTTCATTTTGCCTTAAGCTCTTTCCTTGTGACCTTTCCTTCTGCAGAGTTCAAGGAAGCTTTCCAGCTCTTTGACCGAACCGGTGATGGCAAGATCCTGTATAGCCAGTGTGGAGATGTGATGAGGGCCCTGGGCCAGAATCCCACCAATGCTGAAGTCATGAAAGTTCTGGGAAACCCCAAGAGCGATGGTGAGCGCATGTTGTACTGTATCAGTTGGGGTGAGCTATGGAGGAAAGTGCTGCCGTTCTTGCCTTAAAGGCTGCCTTTTATCTAGATGGTGTAGATCTTAGAACCAGGTTGGGCTCTAAGTATAGTTTGATCTTAAAATAAATGTCTAAGCATTGTGCTTGAAAGTGTATTGGTAGAACTTTAGCGTGACTTGGCCCAGATGTTGAGAAAAACTTAGTAGTATAAAGCAGGGGATGGAATCCTTTTGGGGGCAAGGCACCTCAGGTTTTGGAAACCATATTATCCTCAAAGGATTGGCTGCATATATCATGACACCCTGGCCTTATTTTCTGCCATTCTTTCTGGTACTCCAGTGTGCTCTCTACTGCCCTAGCCTACCTTGACTATCTTCCAAAGTCGGTCATCTGAGAGCTTCCAAACATAGCCACAGTTACAGCCAGCCAGCATTGTTATCTTTAAGAACCACCTGTGAGGAACAAGAAGCTTTCTTGGAATCAGACTGATTGCAATGCAGCCTAAGGTTATCCTGTGCTTGATTTCAGGAATGGAACTGCCATTGTGAACAATTTTTGATCCAAGGAAGATAAAATTCTCGAACTGATTCAGTTTCCTCCTTGCTGATTTTAAACAGCTGTTATAATTACTTTTGTTTTCCTAATGTTAAGACTCAATCCTACTTTTTAGAAGAGGGTATTATTAACTCAGTCTTGTTTTTGGGTCCATTGCTTTTACAATATGAGCAAAATCTCCAACACCTAGTTTAAACTATTTTTTTTTAATGCAGAGTTTGAATTGTATTGAGGGAGGAAGAAATCCAGATCCTAATTCAAAAGGGTGCAATTTTGAGATTTGAGGGTGTAATTTGGGGTCCATCATAAAGGAGAGGCGCATCTTATTCATGGTCTCTGTAACATGTCTCCTCATTTCTCTCCCCGGCCTTCAGAAATGAATATGAAAACGCTGAGTTTTGAACAGTTCTTGCCCATGATGCAAACCATCGCCAAGAATAAGGATCAGGGCTGCTTCGAGGATTACGTGGAAGGATTGAGGGTTTTCGACAAGGAGGGAAACGGCACAGTTATGGGAGCAGAGATCCGCCATGTTCTTGTCACCCTAGGTAAGGTGACACTGCATTCCATCTGGCTGTTCTTGCTGGGAATTCTGAGTGAAGTCAGTTCAACACACATCTTGAGGCGATCGAGAAAAGGAACTTGAAGACATTGAGGGTGTTGGTGGTTCTTCATTGAGTTTAAAACTACTGCTTCTGCTGTGCATTTGCCAAATGACTATATCTAATCAAATCATTTCTAAACCCATCTTTTTTTTTCCTGCAGGGGAGAAGATGACAGAAGAAGAGGTAGAGATGCTTGTGGCCGGCCATGAAGACAGTAATGGCTGCATCAACTATGAAGGTGAGGCCCAGGGAACTTAACATGCTTTTGGCCTCGAAGTTGCCTTTCTTGATTCAAAGGGCCTGATATCTTTTTACTCTGGGGATTTGGATGGGAAACTCTGGGATTGGGAATGCTTTGCAAGGTTTTCAGTAAGTGTGTGTATTTTCTCACATAGTATAAATACACTTTTTCTTTCCTATTGACATAGAAGGAAGTTCAGGTAAAGTCTAGGGAGAAGGTGGGCAACCTGGAGTGCTCAAGTATTTTTGAATACCTCTCCCCCATTTCTTGCTTTTTGGATGGAGCTGGTGGGAATTGGTCCAAAAGATGTAGAGGGCAGCTGGTTGTCTATTCTTTCCATGGTAAATGACTATATTTAATGATACGGAGAAGTTGGTGATCTTTGGTCACCAAGTGAAGGAGCTGCCAATCATGCCAGTGCTGCTAACTGTCTCATTGTTAAAAAAAAACCCCAAAACACCTGTCTAGATGCGTGGACTTCAACACCCATTCTGTTGAATATGAGCCACGGTGGCACAGTGTTTAGAGTGCAGTACTGCAGGCTACTTCTGCTGACTGCTGATTGCCTGCAATTTGGCAGTTCAAATCTCACCAGGCTCAAGGTCAACTCAGCCTTCCATCCTTCGGAGGTGGGTAAAATGAGGACTTAAATTGTTGTGGGCAATATGCTGCCTCTGTAAACCGCTTAGAGAGGGCTGTAAAGCATTGTAAAGCGGTATATACTGTAAGTCTAAGTGCTTATTGCTATTGTTATTCTGGCTGAGGGATTCTGGGAGATGAAGTCCACACATCTTAAAGGTGCCAAGGTTCAGAAGCAGTGGTCTCAAACAATATATTTACGTATCATATTAGCAAGAGGCCAGTGCTATACCAGCCTTCCATTGCTTTGTGTTGTGGGAGTTTACACATCCTGTGCGGAACCCAAGTGATCTGGGACTGCTGGCTTGTTAAGAAGGGGCGACTTGGGGGAAGACGTCGATGTGCGAGTCAAGCTAGTTTGCCTATGGTACAAATAACTCCCTTGCCTCAAAAGCTCCCTGTAACCTTGTGCTGTGTCTGCTGCATTTGACTGTGAACATAAGTACAGCAGAGACTGCAGTGGCCTCTTGTGTTGTGTGTCGTGTGTGTTCCATGTGTCTGTTTTTATTTAATTTGCTTGATCAATTTTGATGTTTTTCCTTTCTACAGCATTTGTGAGACACATCTTATCAGGGTGAATTCAAATGGGGTACGCCTCCTCCAAACCTATTCTTTTTTTTTTTTAACAGCCTCCCTTTTTTTTTGTTGCCCGAGAAAAAAAAAAAGGAAGATGTTTGCGCTCTACTTTTTTTTCCCCCCTTCCCAATTTCTCTTGTTTGGCATCTTCCTCCATTTCTCCCCAACTTCTAGCATGTCTCTGCATGTAGCTGACTATGTGTAATCTAAAGGCGGCTAGGAAAACGAGGCAGCTCTGACTGGGTTAAAGCAAGACTGTGCCCGTGTAACTTCAGACTGTCAGTGGCAGTAGAAGGGGAAATGTTTAATCTTTCGAAACGTAAAAGGGCTCAAGGCCTGGATCTGGGGGTAATCAATATGCCTTGAGCTGCCTCTTGTAGATGATAACGGTTCCTGTACCATCCTCTTCCTCTTCTAATACATATGAGCTGGGTTCCCTCTGTGTGATGGCTCCCAAGATACCCTCAGCCGATAGCTGCCTGAAGAAATGGGTTGCTCTCCAGCAAATGGGTAATTGGTGACCACGTTAGAAAATCCTTAATATCCTTGAAGTGCCTTTTAAAAATCTGGAGGGTGGTGGTGGTGGGTAGCTTAATGATTTCAATTCATTAAGAGTTCTCAGGATGGTTCCGAGGAGATAACGCTGTGATCCTTAGGGTGGAAACTAAACAAGGAGAGAAGCAACTTAGAACTAAGGAGAAATTTCCTGACAGTTAGGACAATTAATCAGTGGAACAGCTTGCCTCCAGAAGTTGTGAATGCTCCAACACTGGAAGTTTTTAAGAAGATGTTGGATAACTATTTGTCTGAAGTAGTGTAGGGTTTCCTGCCTAGGCAGGGGGTTGGACTAGAAGACCTCCAAGGTCCCTTCCAACTTTGTTGTTATATTGTTAATTTAGTCCAATAGTCTCCATTGATCGACAGGAAACCTACAGCATCTCCAGTTCATACCTGCAGCCTCCTGAAGGTTTAAGCATAGGCCCCAGAGCTCTTCCAAACATTGCTGTTGAATTAGAACTTTTAAGATCAGTAAAACTGAATTACAGGTTTAGTGAAGATGTATCCCCATCAGAGGATTTCCCTTGCCATGGTATGGAAATAGCTTGCCATTTCTTTCTTTTGGGGTGTCTGTTTGAATCCCTAGTCTAGCCCAGGGGTCTCCAACGCTGGCTGGGGAATTCTGGGAGTTGAAGTCCTCCAGGCTTAAAGTTGCCAAGGTTGGAGGCCCCTGGGCTAGCTTGTAGCCTTGGACCTCTTATGGGGTGTCCAATACAGATAGTCCTCGACTTAACAAGCATACGCTTAGAGATCATTTGAAGTTACAGCAGCACCGAAAAAAGGACTTGTGGCTGTTTTTCACACTTTTGACTGTTGCAGCATCCCCATTGGTCACATCAACATTTGGACGCTCAGCAACTGGTTCATATTTATGCAGTGACCCAGGGTCACGTGAACAGCTTTTGCCGAGCCTCTGACAAGCAAAGTCAGTGGGGGAAGCCAGATTCACTTAACAGCCAGGTTACTCAATTAGCAACTGCAACGATTCACTTAACAATTGTGGCAAGAAAGGTCATAAAACGGGGTAAAAGCCCACTTCACAATTACCTTGCTTAGCGATGGAAATTTTGGCCTCAAATGTGGTCATTAAGTTGAGGACTACCTGTAGTTAGGTTTCCAGTTAGCCAAGGTTGGCTTGGCTCCCGGGGAACTATCGCACAAACTCGCATTTCATTCTCATTGTAAAGTTACGTCGAATAGAGGTTGGGGGGAAAGGCCGGCTGTTTGTGTGGGCTGTGCCTATGTTGTGGAGTGTGTCCCTCCATCATGTCTTTCGAAGGCCAAATAATACCTGGAAAAAATGGCACGCCTCTTCCCTATATAATTGATGCCGCTGTTGATTTAGCATGCTGTTAAAAAGGTTCTTCTCGTGTTGAATTTGACCCTCCTATAAATTTAAGCTCAGGAGATTCGGTCTTGTCCTCTGAGTCAGCATAATAAGACTTCGTTCTCCTATGCAGTGGCGTTAACACGAATCTGAAAAAAAACAGCCTTGTTTCCCCTTCCTTCCCTTTGCATCACCACTTCCTTCTGGTTTTCTCCAGACTAACTATAATCATGGCTTTAAACCAGCCTGCTACAATCTGGTGCCTCCCAGGTATGTTGGCGCCGAACTCTCAACATTTCTCAATGTTGGCTGAAAAATTTTGGACCGTGAAAAACAACACATTTACAGAGCCCCAAATTGGGGAAGCCACCTTCAATTTTTCCTCTCTTCTCCATCTCACCAAAGAGTGAATTTAGCAAGCAAGCCTTGGCTTTCCTGTAATTATGCTTGGGGCCTATGAAAGTATATATGTGTGTGTGTGTGTGTGTGCGCGCGCACATGCCATACAACTAAGACCCAGAGCTGCTCTCAAGGGAATCTTGAAATTGGGTTAGGGTCTCACCAGTATTTCAGTCTGCTTCTGATTTCAAATCAGGCATATGGGCGGGTACCACCGAGTTTTCCTACATATACAAATCCATGCCAGTTTTTCTCAACCAGCATCAGAAACTCCAAAATGCTAACCTTCATAGCTTTACTTTTTCTTCTTCTTCCTGACAGTCAAACTATACCTCTCCCAAATCTTACTCTCTCCTTGAATAACTTTCACTCTGGCCTAATTGTAATGTAGGACTATGAAGACAGAACATTGATGTATGAAAGCACCCAAAGTTAAGCGGAATGCATTGTGTGAGGCAGGGCGGCCATGCTGACAGAGCGCCCTGCACCCTCATTGGCGTGAGAGCCAGACTATATCCTCCATACTTCTAAGTCAGTGCTCCCCACCTTTCCAGTTTTGCGGACTGTTGGGAGTGGGGATGTATCCCTGCAAGCGGCAGGTGAACGCTCTTGCGCAAATAGAGCTATGCATGCGCTTGCCTGCCACTTCCGTGACCCGGTCCCAAACAAGTTGGGGACCCCTGCTCTAAGTGATGGGTCTATATCAGTGATGGCGAACCTATGGCACGCGTGCCACAGGTGGCACACGGAGCCATATCTGAGGGCACACGAGGCGTTACCCTATGTCCACTCCAGCGCATGCACGTGCTGGCCAGCTGATTTTTGGTCGTTTTCGCCCTCCGAACTTCCAGTTGGCCCATTGGGCCATTTTTCGCCGTCCCCAGGCTTCAGGAGGCTTTCCTGAACCCCGGGGAGAATGAAAAACAGCCCAACGGGCCTACCGGAAATCCAGAGGCTTCAGTGAGGCCTGTGCACAAGAGTGGGGGGGGCAGTGTGGGGGTTGTGCGCATGCGCGGGGAGGGCATTGCATTATGGGTGTGGGCACATGCATGCGCGCTGTCGCGCACGCGCGCTCCCTTTTGGCACCCGAGCCAAAAAAGGTTCACCATCACTGTTCTATATAAACAGGAGTGCATTGGAGATGGGGCGAGATGAGTTCTTTATTTGGGAATTCACTATACAACTCGTGAAACATTCAGATTTATCTGATAATGTAAATATTTCTCCTAGTGAGGGTATTCTTGGCAGATAAGGCTGGATGTTCCACAGGCTGTAAAAAGGGGTAGGAGTGAAGATTGGGTTTGGGTACAAGAGTATTTATAAATGAGCAGTAGGAAGGGACTGTGTATCTTTCCTACTAGGAAACAAAGCATATATTCAAGATACGTGTATGTGTGTACATGCAGACATGCTCATACTGATTTAAAATTGCCCTGAACCTTGGATTTGGCTGTGAGAATCAAAATAGCTCTCTACAACCTTTCCTTCCGTTATTCAGAAGCAGGGAGAATGTAGGAACCGGCCCACGATTGGCTGCGTGGTTACACTATATAGTAAAATTGGATTGGCAGTCCTCCAGCTCTTTCAGCCTTCATCCGCCACCTCAGCTGAAGGTCAAGTGGACAGTCTTCCTTTATAGCCCTGCGCTGTAGCTGCCGCCTGCCTGCCTTTATTTTTTTTTCCCCTCCTTCCCCTCGCCCGCTTTCTTCCTAGGTAGGCTCAGCCAGAAAGCTGAGTCCTCCTCTGCTGTAGCTGAGTGCCTCTCCAACTACTCTTCCTCTCTGCCAGAGGCAGATTTCCTTCCTAGGATGAGCTCCAGAATTCTAATGCCTGGCATATAGCGATAGAAGCAGCTGTAATCTCATCTCTTCCTCTGCCCGTGTTGCCTTCTTTCTTCGTTGCTTTAGTTTCAGATTTGGGGAGATCGGTGGTGGTGGTGGTGGTGGTAGTTCTGTGGTTGAATGGATGGGGTGGGGGGAACCTGCATAGGTTGTAGGCAGAGCCCTAGTACAGGTAGTCCTCGACTTAACAATAGCTTGTTCAGTGACTGTTCGAAGTTACAACAGAACTGAAAAAAAAAGTAACTTAACGACCATTGCAGCATCCCCCATGGTTAGACGATTTAAATTCGGATGCTTGACAGCTGGTTCATATTTAGGACCGTTGCAGCGTCCCGCCGGGGTCGTGCAATCACCTTTTGGCAACCACCTGAACAAGCAAAGTCAATGGGGGAGCCAGATTTATTCACGGTATTTTTCGGAGTATAAGACGCACCTTAGTTTTTGGGGAGGAAAATAGGGGGGGGGGGAAATCTGCCTACCAGGTATTCATCTGGCTAGCGTCCTTAGTCTGTTCAGCTTCAGCACATTATTTTATCCCCTGGTTAGGGCTGAAAAAACCTTTTTCAGAGGGAGTAGCAATGAAAACAAGCCTGCAAAGACTTAGGGCTGGAAAAAAACTTTTTCAGAGTTAGTAGCAATGAAAAAATCCTGCAAGCGGGGAAGATCGTTAGCACCTCGTTAGGGCTGGAAAAACCTTTTTCAGAGGGAGTAGCAATGAAAATAAGCCTGGAAGATCGTTAGCACCTCGTTAGGGCTGGAAAAACCTTTTTCAGAGGGAGTAGCAATGAAAATAAGCCTGGAAGATCGTTAGCACCTCGTTAGGGCTGGAAAAACCTTTTTCAGAGGGAGTAGCAATGAAAATAAGCCTGGAAGATCGTTAGCACCTCGTTAGGGCTGGAAAAACCTTTTTCAGAGGGAGTAGCAATGAAAATAAGCCTGGAAGATCGTTAGCACCTCGTTAGGGCTGGAAAAACCTTTTTCAGAGGGAGTAGCAATGAAAATAAGCCTGGAAGATCGTTAGCACCTTGTTAGGGCTGGAAAAAAAAGCTTCGAAAAAGCTACATTCAGAGTATAAGAGCACCCAAATTTTCAGCCTCTTTTAGGGGGAGGAAAGGTGCGTCTTATACTCCGAAAAATACAGTAATAGCCGTGTTAGTAATTTAACAGCTTCCGTGACTCGCTTAACAAACATCCCACTTAATGTAAATTTGGGGCTCCAGTTGTGGTCATTAAGCTGAGGACTACCTGTATCTCTCTGCAGGGAAGGGGATACGTTGCCCTCCTCATCTGGGTTACTGGCAGGATACAATTTTCAAACGCGACTCCTGGGGAGTAAAAAAAGCATGTCTTTTTGTCGGTGAATCTTTTTTTTGGGGGGGGGACCAAAAAGCGATATCTTTTCAAAGAAGCTTAACATCATTAGAATATTGTCACTTCTACAAGCTCAACCTGCAAGAGGGAGCTTTGGCTGTTCTGCTTCTCAGGAATACCTCTCTACAAAAACAGTTCTTTCACAGGGACCTTGGCTTTGGGCAGTAACAGAAGCAATTACCTGTTTTTTTTTAAATATAACGCTGCAGTCTCTGGCCAGTTCTAAATCCCATGTTCTGGCAGGTCCCATTTTTCCTCCCCCCCCCCAAATAGGATTAATCTGGGCCCCGTGTTGACTAACATGGTGAAGTCTCACACCGTCTGTTTTTCTCTCTCTCTCTCCAGAGTTGGTGCGGATGGTCCTCAGCGGCTGAAGATGACCTCCAGCTTCTTCTCTGAAACCTTCCTCCAGTTTATCCATCACATAATTGTGCCTTTTTATCTATGTATAAAACTGCTTTTGGTTCCCTCCTCTCCAGCCTCTCGGTTTAGTTCTTGGACAGTTACGGGAGAAAAGAGTGACCCGTAAGAAGGAGAGCTCCAGAGTAACAGCAAACCCCAGGCTGCCTGGCTTGTATTGCATCACTTGAGTCCTTGAGAAGTGTGTGGCTGATTCTCCCTCCCAGTTGCTTTAATAAACTGTTCTGGAACTACCTTGTGTCAGTTTTGTGCTTTTGGCTGGGTGGAAAAGCATCAAAATTAACTCTGATTCATTTGATTGGAAAGAGAAGTACGGATAAATCCTCGGCGTACAACGGTTCATTTAGTGACTGTTCAAAGTTAACAATAGCAATAGCACTTAAGACTTTTATACCGCTTTACATTGCTTTTACAGCCCTCTCTAAGCGGTTTACAGAGTCAGCATATTGCCCCCAACTATCTGGGTCCTCCTTTGACCCACCTCGGAAGGATGGAAGGCTGAGTCAACCTGGAGCCTGGTGAGATGCCGAAACTGCTGTCAATTGGCAGTCAGCAAAAGTAGCCTGCGGTACTGCATTCTAACCGCTGCACCACCAAGGCTCAATGCTGCTGAAAAAAAGTGACTTGTGACCGTTTTTCACACTTACGATTATTGCAGCATCCTCATGGGCATCCTCAAATTCAGATGCCTGGCAACTAACCCATGACGAGTGTAGTCTCCCATGGGTCATGTGATCCCCTTTTGCGACCTGACAAGCAAAGTCAATGGGGAAGCCAGTTTCACTTAGCAACTGTGTTACTAACTCAGCAACTGCAGTGATTTACTTAACAACTATGGCAAGAAAGGTCACCAAATGGGGCAAAACTCACTTAACAAATGTTTCACTTAGCAACAGAAATGTGCTCAATTGTGGTTGTAAGTTGAGGACTACCTGTATTCTTGCATCTGCAGTGAATCATTCATTTGAAACAACTTTGCCAAGAGTAGAAACAAGCAATAAAAGGAACGTGCAAGTAACAAAAGCTTTAGACTGAATTTCTGGCTCATCCTGCCCATCATTATTTAGCTCACAAACTGAGCTTACGAAACTGGGTTGAAACTTTGCCTCCCTTAGGATTCGTAAACAGTTTAGCCTTTGGTTGACTTTAAAATGTTTTATTTAATAAAACTATAGGAAGGAAATAACGAAAAGCAAAAGAACAATAACTATGCTGAACATTTTCAGTGCTGTGGCCATTAAAAATGGGCCCCTGCTATAATTGAAGAGTCCTAGAAGCACATGTACTATAGATGTTGAGACATTATTCCAGCGTGGCCTTGTGATAATTTTTATTTTATTATTAAATTTATATTGTCACCTATTTGCCCATGGCGACTCAAGGCAGCTTACAGAATGTAAGAATATACTGTAGTTTCTTCCTTCTTTCCACTTTCTTCTGCTTTCTGGTTTTTATTTGCACAAGCTGCTTTAACATATTGTGTTTCCCCGAAAATAAGACCCTGTCATATTTTTTGAACCCTGAAATAAGTGCTTGGCCTTATTGCCATGCACTCAAAAGCCCGATTGGGCTTATTATCCAGGGGATGTCTTATTTTGGGGGGAACAGGGTAGGATACGTTAGCATAAGGAAAATCTGACTATCAATGCCCCTTGCAGGCACTAAGCTCAGTTGTCCAAGCAGGATGGCTTTGTCTTTCTTAAAAGGAAAAGATATTTGTGGCTGAATGAGACAGCTAGCAGCACAACAGCACCCATAGCAGGACCAAATAAAGGCAAGAGCGATGGAACATGTTGAGCAGGAAGCGGGGCCTGCTGAGAGGAGGGAGTTCAATGAGAGAAACCACTGTAGCAGCTTCGTCTACCCCTTCGTAATATCCACCACCTCTTATGAAAGATTGCCAACTCAATTCTGCAATGCCTTCATTAGAGCAAACCAGAAACAACTTATTTTCGACATGGATTCTTGCTCTGTGAGTCAGCAGGGAGAACCTGGAAGCAAAGCCTGTGTTAAGTGGGTGACTGAGACATCACCTACCTCATGAATCGGAAAGCTGCATAGAAGATTCATTTTTAAAAAAATTGCCTGCACTTTGATCCTCATCCTGCAACACACCACAGAATCCCAAAGGTGCTTTTTTCAAGAGGCAACTTGACATTTTGGTTTTTCTTCGAAGACGTTTCACTTCTCATCCAAGAAGCTTCTTCAGCTCTGAGAGTGGAAGAGAGCTCTTCTACAGCTCTTGAAGAAGCTTCTTGGATGAGAAGTGAAATGTCTTCAAAGAAAAACCAGAAAGTCCAGTTGCCTCTTGAAAAAAGCACCTTTGGGACAACCATGACCTGGATGACTGAGAATCTCCACAGACACTCCATAGAATATTTACATAGAATGTTTGGCTATGTGTTCTGTTTCTACCTGGTCAGCAGCCAATAAATAAATAAATAAAGGGGGGGGGATCCGTCAGCTCAGTTATGAAAAAGTATTTGACCCTCAGTACAATTTGCGTGAGTGTGTTCTGAACTTCCATTTAACATTCTCTCTTTGCAATAAGAATCATTTTAGCTGGTGTTACATGTGGCTCTTCAAACAGCTGGTTAATGGCAAGTTTTCAAAAGAACATTAAAGAGCCCTGTTGTGATACTGTTTTTTAGGTCAGTTTTATGTAATTGGTGCAGTAGCTCTTATCCATATTAAGATGGATACAGACCATAATTTTCAGAATCCTAATCTGAGGCAACAAATCATCTTGAGTAACAAAACCCTCACAATCCTTCCAAGGTAGGTAAAATGAGGACCCAGATTGTTGGGGGCAATGTAAATATATACATTGCTTACTGGTGTAAACCGCTTAGAGAGTCCTTGCACTGTGAGGCGGTATATAAATCTCACAAATAAGAAGAAGAGTGCCCTCTAGAGCATTTGGGATCTACAGAAAACTGTAAAAAATGTTGCTTACTATTCATACAACCCTTCTTGGTTGTTTATCTAGGTTTATCTTCCCACATTCCCATCACCCATTCATCTTTCACTTTCTAAATAAGTACTTCACGTAAAATAAAATTGGTTCATTTATCTGTTGTTAATAAAATGTAACTATATGCATTACAAACTGCTTCAAGATTTGTCATAGTGAAGAGGTCATATGTGTGTTAAACAAATAATAAAAAGGAATCTTTGAAGGCTCAAATCAAATTGTCTCAGGAAAGAGCAGTTTTTATTGGGCTTGCTTCCCCACCCCCCACATTATAAAGCCTTGCCTCCATTAATCATGTTGTCAGGTAATCAGGCTCACCTTAAGATGTTTGCAGTCTCAAAAATCTAGCTGTGGCAAAGTCAAATATTTTTCAATAGATTAGAAAAGTATATCCTACTTATAAAGAGAGTTTGATAGTGGAACGAATGGCCCAGATAAATGGTTGGCCTCATTCATTCAACACATGCAAGCAAAGACTGCATACTTAAATCTCCTGGGAATACTTTAATTTGAATGTCTGCATTAGACAAGGAGTTGACCTCAAATGCCCCTTTTAACTCTCATCAGATTTATCAGAGGTTTCTTATTGAAACTTGATCCAAGTAATAGATAACCCTGTCAGCATATTGACATTAGTAATGTAGGAATATTTTTCCAAGGTTCAATTAAAGCAGGGGTCCCCAAATTTGGCAACTTTAAGACTTGTGGACTTCAAGTTCCAGAATTCTCCAGCCAGCTATGCTGGCTGGAGAATTCTGGGAGTTGAAGTCCATAAGTCTTAAAGTTGCCAAGTTTGAAGACTTCTGAATTAAAGTTTCTATTCTCTGGGAAGAATAAGACAATCTCACCTTGGACAGCGAGATGGGAGGCATATAAATGTAATAAAGTAAGTAAATTTTATAGTAAATAAATTTCCTTCTTAGTGCTAAGAAAAGGTACATTTTAAATAAGTGTTTGGATTCTCTCTAAAATAATAGTCACCCAGTGGTTTTCTCAAGCAACTGTAACTATGTTGGTAATCTACCAATACTCATTAGAGGAACTGCTATATAAAAAAAAGGGATCCCCATAAATAGGAAAAATTGCTTTCATTTAAATTTCCCATTCTTGTCAACGGAGTAAAACATCTGATAAACTAGAAATATATTCCAAAATTGTTTATATAATAACACATTTGTTCATGCTTGTTTTTCTAAGTCTAAAACTCCAGCCTATCAAAAGGTGTTAACACTTACTGCAAAAAATCATAGGGCTGTTAGAGACCTTGGAGGTTTTCTAGTCCAACCAGAGGTAGCAAACCGCTGGTGACATCACAATGACATCACGAAACAGGTTCGGTCGGTGCCGGTCCGTGGGTGCCGCCACCTTTTTTTTTTTCCTGGGGTTTTTTCCATTTTTTTTTGAAATTTTTCCAGGTTTTTTTTCCTTCTGTGCATGTGCAGAAGCCGAGTTTCCGGCACTGCCCATGCGTTGCCATCTTGTTTTCAGCATTTTGGGGGATTGTTTTTGGATTTTTTGCTGCTGCACATGCGCGCGCGCAAAGCACACGCGCACCCATGAGGTGCAGCCACGCGGCGTGGGAGTAAGCAAACCAGCA
The DNA here is from genome assembly GCA_023053685.1 of Diadophis punctatus similis. Classification (NCBI taxonomy): domain Eukaryota; kingdom Metazoa; phylum Chordata; class Lepidosauria; order Squamata; family Dipsadidae; genus Diadophis; species Diadophis punctatus. The sequence goes on from JALIGW010000025.1 coordinate 5,421,055, forward strand.
GCGAGGTAAGTTAGAACCCACCCCTGAGTCCAACCCTCTGCCTAAGGCAGGAGTCCTTATATCAACCTGGACCAATAGTTGTCCAATGTTTTATTGAAAACCTCCAGTGATGAAGCACCCATGACCCCTTGGATGCAAGCTATTCCTCTGAAAAATCATTCTACTGTAAGGAAATTCCTCATTTCCAGGTTGAATCTGATGAGCTTCCACCCGTTTTGTTTCTTGTGCTGCCTTCATGTAATACGAACAATAAATCAATGCTGTCTTCCCTGTGACAGCCCTTCACTTATTGGAAGACTGCTATCATGTACCTTCTCTTTGTTAGGCTAAGCATACTTAAGTCCCCTAGCTGTTTATCAAATGTAGCCTCCAGACGCCTTATCATCTTCGTTGCTCTTCTCTGCAACCTTTCTAGGGCCTCAGCATCTCCTTAAAACATGACCCACAATTACCCATGTGAACTTCCCATTTCATACAAGTGCAACTGGAAGACTTTTATTCTTGTAAATGTAGGTGAAAACCTTGTTAAGACTGATCAAACTGAAAACTGCAATTCAAGGGGGGTGGGTGGCCAAATGAATATAATAAAAATGTAGCACACCAACTACATTTCCCTAGCTCCAAAATATGACAGCCCTGTGCTCTATATTCGTTCACTTTCTTCCTTTACTGACTTGTTTAAAAAAATCTGCTTTTAATCTACTTTTTCTTTCACAGTTCATCACTGTTTTTGTTACCTCAGATAGGGAGTGTACTCTTAATTTTACTCTGAATTAATTTAGCTATTAAGTGGTAAAGTCAAGATAAAAGACTCTTCTTGCCATATGTTCAGGTACTCTTAGTTTTTAAAACAGCTGTTTTTAAACTTGATTCCCTTGTTGTGAACCTTCCAATAGGAAAAGTGGTCTAATTTTCAACAAACATTTGTGTGGTACATTCCAAAGCAAAAGGTGTTCGGTCAAAATTGAGCAAAATTTTTCGGTCAAAAAGCAGCAAAATTGCCATCCAGTTTGGTTAGCCAAAGCCAAGAGAAAATAAAGAGGATGCTGCAAAGTTAGAGATTGCACATGAATATTCTCATATGATAGGAAAATACCTGTCCAGCTGTTCCTGGTAACACAAGAACAGGCAGTCCTTGTTTAGCACTCCCCCCGATCTATTGTGGCGGAACAGTTGCTAAGTGAACCATAGGACAGAAATAGAGCAGGAAGAGAGCAAGAGGCTACAAATATTGTTAGTTGCTGCCCTTGCATTTAGATACAGTTCTCTCATACAGCAATGCCGGCGTTATTCAGTTTGGTATGTGTTGTTGTCAGGTACAGAATTGTATGCACTTTATTCGAAAAATGATTTTACTGTTTATTACCATTGTGTTTGTGAACAGTGGCTAACTGAGGCAATGATTTAATGAGGACTATCTGTATTTACACATCCTGAGTAGCTTTCTTCACCGAAGAGACTGAACGGAAGCCAATGATTCCAGATTCCCTGGGGCATGTCACATGGCCTCATGGATTTTGCTTCAAAGGCGGGCTATGAAGAACACTAGAGAAGGCTGGGCTAAACTCACATCTCTTGAGTCGGCCGGGTTCTGCTGGAGTGCAAAACTGCAATTCATTTTTTTCCATGCTACAATGGTTGAGTTCATATGCTGCACTAAGCTGTAAGCAAACCTATCTTAATATGGCATGTGAATTTAAGTTGCTTCCTTCCAATCACTAATGACTAAAGAAAGGAGGATGAAGGAAAACTGCAGCTAGTAGTTCATCGCTGAAAAAGGTACAGTGCAAGCTTTTAGAGCAGAGGTGGGAGACGATGGTCTCTTTATGCCTTGGGGACTTCAACTCCCAGAATTCCTGATCCAGGAATTCTGGGCGTTGAAGTCCATAAGTCATAAAAGAGCCATCATCTCCCACCCATCTTAAAGAAACTCTGATTTGTCAATCCATTCATACAATTAACAATTACAGATAACCAACCAGTTCTCGTTTTGCTTTAGGAACAAAAAACAAAAAACAAAAAAAGCTTTGGAAAGCCCTACTGAAAAGTTAGCACATGGCAATACCATCTGCCCTGTAGCATGCCACCTTATCTCCCAACCCAAAAGAGATTGCAGATTTCCTGCTAAGAGATGGAAGGTATTTATTACATTTTTCTTTATTGTTTTTTTTAAAAAAGCGAGACACACATACAAGGAGTTACACTCCCCTTTCAACAGGTTTAAAATCAAAGCCTTCTATAAATAGTAGTGGCTGTCTGTTCTGGAGATAAGATTCTTGCCCCCCTCCCCCACCAATTAGAAACTCCTTAAATAAAAAGTCTTGGTATGACTAGATACAAAAAAAAAAAAGGAAACGGGAGACGGAGCTGAGACACACAGGGGAATGGAAATCAGTGGAGCCGAATTCTCTTCCTCCTTGGATCGTTGTCCTGAACCATTTAAAAACCCACCCAAACGGAATCCATGTTTAACACGATTTGGGGTTTCCTGTCCTTCTGGAAAGGTGAGGGGCCCATCCAAGAGGCATCCACAAGAATAGCTCATAGCTTCTCACTGTGAGGGTGGGACTGGCGTAGCTGTGCTGGGGCTGGGAGTGATAGAATCCGGTGGCAGTGAAGGTCCTTGATCTGGGGGCAAGGGGAGAAAGATAGGATAAATTACAGGCGGCTTTTACAAAGACACTGAGCAGAAATAGTACCGTAAATACAACTTGGCCCTTGCTGTCATAATTGGTCTTTGTGCAGCAAGCGTAGGCTTTTTAACACTTTGCTTTACCGGAAAGACTGAACAGCAATAACCACCAACCAGCTTATTCCTTGTACTGTCCAGCAGCTGCTTTTAAGTTGCTCTAATTTAACTCGCAGGGCTGGGCAGTCTATAGGTAGCATGCAGTCGTCCCAGTAGCCTAGCCATTATCTGCACCTGGCGAGGTTGGAGAGAATTAGGCTGATGGATGCTTAAGGCCTGACTACCACCCCTCTCCCCCCAAAAAACCCGTTCAAACCAATATGATTGGATTATTTTCCCATTTTAGGTACTTCAGGAGACTCATTGCTTTTTCCATTCCTTAATCAAGTACCCCAACCTCCTTAAAAAAAAACAATCTAGCCCAAATTTTTATTTCTACCTAGTCAGCTGATCTACCCAACTCTACCCTTTGTGGACCCCAAGATACAAAAAGGTTGCTCAGCCTTTCTCTCAGATCCAAGGTAGGGATGTGAGGTTGGGAGCTCTTTTATTCGTGTTTTTTTTTTCAGGTCAAACCCAAATTAGTTCTAGTACACATTAAGGATCCCTTTACACCAGCCATTCTCCCAGAGTGGATATCCTCTCCATTTGGGGGGTGAGGAATGGAGGAGGAACACCTATACACCATCCACTTACGAAGTGCAACCATTCCTTTTGCCATAAGAACCTAGGTTGGGAAACTTCCACCATGAAGCCACCTCAAGGCCATCAACTTGTCATAGCACTTTGGAGTGTCCAATGTCAAATTATGACCACGATCAATTTAATCACAGTTTCCTAATAAACTGCAATGGGTAGTAATAAACCACAACTTGGATATCCCAAGTCAGACAATATTGTTTGCAAAATGCCACGACTGGATTCACCTAGCTTACTAAGCCCCAGTCAAAGGATCCCATTATGACTCAAGTGCAGAGTTGTAATCTCTCTCTCCCTTTCCCATCCCACCAACATCTTTGGGTCCGTTCTCACCTGATCCAAGACCAGCATTTGGAAGAAGGTTGCCCTGCATTGCTGCCACAATAGCCGGGCTCTGGGCAGCCGCAGAACCATGAGGCAGAGGGGTGGAAGAAGGATGCAGGGCGCTAGAGACGTTGATGATGGGCGGATTAGCCATGCTGCACGCAAGGTTACCATGCACTGGATGGATGGGCGTGTTAGCAGGGAAGTTAATGCCGATGGAGTCTGTTACGTTACTAGCCATGCTAAATGGGATGGAGGCAGGCATTCCAAAAGGCAGAGCTGAGGGGATATTACCAGCCATGGCGGGGTGAACGCTTGCTGGGACCGCCCCTGGGAGAATCTGGGATGATTGTTGTTGGCTGGGGTACGGAGGCTGGGCTTCAGAAGAGACAAAGAGAAAGAATGCATTGAGTCTGCTAACTATATGCAAGCAAGCAAAGATTTGACATAACAGATTATCATCCAACTGGGATTTTAACATTGCACTGCTTTGGGGACCTAAAAATACAATCAGATATCTTAGAGGCACAGACTAATCAACCCCAAGTGCATCCTAATGTGGGGACCCTACCAGATGCTTCAGAGCCAAATGTATGATCCTCAAGAAACTGGATATCTGGTGGGCAGGAAAACATCCTAACTTTCACTGAGATTATTCTCCCCAGAATATGAGTACTTGTCATTTAGAAAAACACAGAAAGTTCTCCCAAGAAATAAAACTTGCTGGTTTTACAAGGAGCCACACAATATAAATGGTTACTTTCTCATTTTAAAGATACTCTTTAATGTGCAACTCAGGCCCAATTAGTATATTACTGAAGAAATGAAAATCTGATCTGGTCAAGTCTTGCTTCACATTAGTATCTGTTTTGTTTAAAATAGTATTTGCCTTTATCTTGGGAACAGGTAATTTGGATGTGACTCCAAAAAGCCATTTCAATCAGCTATGAATTAACCCTTCATCATTCATATTAATTTCAAAATATCTAACATGGTGGTCAAGATACCCTCCCAGAGGTGGGTTCCTGCTGGTTCGGACCAGTTCTATAGAACCGGTAGCTGGAATTTCCCCCCACTCGCCAAACTGGCAGCGATAGCTGGCTGGCCATGCCCCCGAACCGGCTCTCTCGGCGGCACCACATCTTGTTTTTTGCTTCTGCACATGCGCAGCTGTTTTTTGCTTCTGTGCATGCGCAGCAGGATTTTTGGCACTGTGCATGCACACAATGCGCGCACGCCCACACAGCGCATGAGGAAGCGAACCGGCAGCGAGGTAAGTCAGAACCCACCCCTGTACCCTCCTAACCCAAACTTTTCTCTGATTTGAAACCGAACCACCTGCTCTACTAGTGTCTGTATTGTTAGTAGAAACCTAGACAGAAAACCAAAATTTGTTTTGTGTCACCTCTCAAGTTGATCCCAGCTCTGGAACCTGTTCTAATAAATATACCTTAGCGATTAATCCAAAATTACAGTGTTATATTCCATTTGCTGTCCTTTTTTCCTATAAACATTTGCAGCTGCTTTCGTCCATCTATTCCATTAAATTAATGTGTCCACCCCACTACAATCCATTTGGACTGGAGAACTTCTCCAAGGCTTAGCAAATGGGTCTTAGTTTCCAATCTGGAAAATGAGGAAATGAATCTGGAACTGCAAGTGCACAATACTGGGGTTTAACTGCTGTGCTGGAGCCTTTGGGACCATCATACTTTGCCCACAGAGAGTGGAGCACTTTCGCTTACCATGGGAAGCGGCGGAAGGCTGTCCAGTCTGACTTGGAGCAGTCTGAGGAGCGCCAGTTGCCGACTGCTGTGGCTGAACTGACACAGGCTGCCCCATCTGTTCAGGTTGAGCCACACTGCTGGGCGGTCCTACTGTGCTGGCAGCTGGAACAGGTGTTTGGGAGATGGGCATGGAGTGAGCGGCAGGTGCCAGAGGAGCTCCTGAAGAAGGAAGGGGCTGTGATCCCACAGACAGCGCCGGCGGTGGCGGTGGCTGCTGTTGCTGCTGCTGCTGTTGGTGCATTTGCTGAAAATGCTGCTGTCGAGCACGCATTTCGGCGTACTTCAACTGCTCCATATGGAAGGCCTGACGATCAGCCAGAAGCTGCTGCCTCTGGTACTCCAGCTAGAAGGAAACCAGCAAAGGTTCATGCATCTGTTTTCTCTAGTCACTATCCGACACCATATTCTTATCCCATTAACTAACCTTAAATAAATGCAAAAGTCCCTGGTCAGGCCCCAAACTGTCTCACTTTTCTTTTATGTACACTGAGAGCATATGCACCAAAGACAAATTCCTTGTGTGTCCAATCACACTTGGCCAATAAAAAAATTCTATTCTATTCCATTCCATTCTATTCTTCGATTCTATTCTTATTGTTCTATTGTTCTATTCCAGTGATGGCGAACCTATGGCACGCGTGCCACAAGTGGCATGCGGAGCCATATCTGAGGGCACACAAGGCGTTGCCCTATGTCAGCTCCAGCGTGCATGTGCGCGCTACCCAGCTGATTTTCGGCCTTCTTTCAGCCGTTTTTGTTCTCCCCAAACTTCAGGAAAGCCAAAAAACGGCCCAACCGGAAGTTCACTTGTGTGCTTACCCCCAGCCTCCTTTTCGCTGTCAGAGATCTTCAGTAACTTCTTCGGCTTTGGACAGTTGTAGCCAGGCCTCTCACATCTCAGCCCATTTCTTCAGCAGCTAGAAAGGCTTTTCTGAAGGCCTCTGAAGTCAATAACAGAGCTCCAGATCGATCCGGAGCTCTGTTATCGGCTAGAGAGGCCTTTAGGAAAGCCTTGCAGGCTACAGAAGAAATGGGCCGAGGTGTGCGAGGCCTGGTTGCAACTATCTGAAGATAAGTAGTAAGGGCAGCTCCACAGCTTCAGTGAGGCCTGTGCGCATGTGCAGGGGGGAGCTTTCGGGGTTGTGCGCATGCGTGGGGGGAGGGCATTGCATTATGGGTGTGGGCACCTGCGTGCACGCTATCACGTGCGCACACACCCTTTTGGCACCGGAGCCAAAAAAGGTTCGCCATCACTGTTCTATTCTATTCTATTCTATTCTATTCTATTCTATTCTATTCTATTCTATTCTATTCTATTCTATTCTATTCTATTCTATTCTATTCTATTCCATTCTATTCCATTCCATTCTATATATATCCATGTCTATGTGTGTATGGACATGTGTGTATATGGCTTGGTTGGGCGTGTTCTTGCATAAAGCACAGGATCATCTGGAGCACTCCAAGCTCAAAGGCCTGCATAATTGTGCGATTATGTATACAGTGTGCAGGCAAAAGGTGTGCGCAGTTTTGAAAAAGGGAATTAGATTCTGGCTTGGGTAACAGATAATCACTGTTTTTTTGTCTCTTGTGTGTGTAGGACAAGGTATGTCCTTAGCTTGGGAAGCAGAAACTATTACCTGCATTCAAATGACAGATGGATTTACCGTGGGGAATAGGAGTGGTGCAGTGGCCTAGTGGTGGAGCTCTCGCCTCACAATCAGGAGGCTGTGAATTCGATCCTAGGTAGAGGCAGATATTTCTCTCTCTGGGCACACTGAGAATGCATCTGCTGAACAAAACGCCGCATTGGCGACAGAAAGGGCATCCGGCCATTAAAACATTCTGTTATTCATTCAATTTCCCAGACTCCACCCTGCAAGGGATTATGGGGTCGTTAAAAGATGATGATGATGATGGATATACCATGGGGAAGGAGAGCTACCGTATTTTTTGCTCCATAAGACGCACTCCCGTTTTTGGTGTCGCACATCTCATTTTCGGCCTCTGTGTCCCATTTTCGGCCTCCTTCACATAGGCCAAAACGGGGCCCGCGGAGGCCAAAAACGGGACACACAGAGACCGAAAACGGGACACGCAGAGACCGAAAACGGGACACGCAGAGACCGAAAACAGGGCACACGGAGGCCAAAAACGGGTGAAGGGTGGGGACCGGTGGGTGGGCGGGGCTTTGGCAATATTTGCTTTGTAAGATGCACAGACATTTCCACCCACTTTTGAGAGACAAAAAAGTGTGTCTTATAGAGTGAAAAAATACGGTACTTATCACAGAAGAAGAGGACATTGCCATATTATTGTGATTCCCCCTTCTTCTGCTTTCTCCACCAACTGTGTGGATTTTGGAGCTTATATAGCAATCACTGAAGATTGAAAGTGCTACAGTTAATTGCCAAATAGAACCATATCTTTTTTTGTTTGTTTCAAATGATCAAATGATGATATCATGGTGGCTCCAACAATTTATAAATGGATTCAGAAAATCAGATTTCAGATTCAGTGCAGCACTGAGTACCCTGTTTCTCCCAAAATAAGACATCCCCTGATAATAAGCCCAATTGGGCTTTTGAGTGCATGGCAATAAGGCCAAGTGTTTATTTCAGGGTTCCAAAAAATATAAGACAGGGTCTTATTTTGGGGAAAACATGGTAGCATTGATCATTCCTGATGAGGGTCTAAATATATCCCATTGGTGTTGCTGAACTTAACAGCTTTTAATACCATGCTATCCCGTCTGAGATACATGGAGATGCAGAGCTGATAAAATACACCACAGGAAACCTGAAAAAACAGCACCCAGATAGTGATACTGGAGGAAGCCTGTACTATAAAATTCCTCAGTGATATACTTTGTCTTTCATATTATTTAATGACTAAATGAAACCACTGGGAGAGATCACCAAAGAGTTTAATTGTCAGCGATAATGCAGACACTTTGCCAGACCTAGCCAGAGGGCACCCTCGGTGAAGATGAAGTGAAGGTTTAGAAACTGAAATCAAACCTAGAAAAATGGACATTCTCCTGGTTTTGGGGGGGGGGGGGATAAAGCACATCTGGACTCAAACATGTATCCAGTTCCACACTGAATCCCACCCCAAATCCCTGGATCTAGACTCCCTCTGAAGCAGCAAATCCGTAACTTTGGGGTGTCCTTTCATCCAGCATTATGATGTGTAGTACAATTGAGTAATGTAGACAGGGCATATTCCTCTGGTTTAGGTTGATTTAACAGCTGCTACTATTTCTGGATCCATGCACACTTGCCAAAGGAATTGCGAATGCCATCTATATGGGACTATGCTTGAAGACCTTTTGGAAGCTTTATTGGGTTGAAAAGACAGCTGGTTGAGATTTAACAGGGTTTAAGAGAGTATATAACATTTCAGATGCATTAATGTTTATGGGTGCAATTCAAGTTTAGGGTTTTGAGTTTTAGTGCCCCTTTAAATACCGTATTTTTCGGAGTATAAGACGCACCTTTCCTCCCCTTAAAAGAGGCTAAAAATTTGGGTGCGTCTTATACTCTGAATGTAGCTTTTTCGAAGCTTTTTTTTCCAGCCCTAACGAGGTGCTAACGATCTTCCCTGCTCTTCCCGGCTTGTTTTCATTGCTACTCCCCCCGAAAAAGTTTTTTTCAGTCCTAACCAGGGGATAAAATAATGTGCTGAAGCTGACCAGACTAAGGACGCTAGAATATCTGGTAGGTAGATTCCCCCCCCCCTATTTTCCTCCCCCAAAACTAAGGTGCCGTCTTATACTCCGAAAAATATGGTAGTTTAGCATACATGAACCATTTGCACCCCACCCGTTTGCTCTATGAGGGAGATGGGCAGTTCCTAAATATGAAATATAAATAAAGAAACCTGTCCGTCCCACAGAAGAGCTCAAGAGCTTCTCATCATGTCCTCTCCTTTCAAAGCTATCCAGTCCTTTCAACATTTGCAACCTATCCAGCTGGCTATTTTCAAGATCCATAAAATGGATCACTCCAGGTAAGAACCGAAACTGTCAGCCAGTCAGATTGCAAAAACAAATGGTCACTACACTACCAACTAGTTATTCCAGCTTCAAGTAGGAAATTAACAGTAATGCAGTAGTATTAATATAGTAGTAGCACTATAAGTAGTAGTAACAGTAGTAATCTTTTATCCATGCACATCCATGCACAGAAACAATGCTCAGAGGAAGCAAAACAAAGGTTAAGCGGATGCAGCTGTACTCACTGCCTCGCGCTCCCGATCCATGATGGTCTCCAGCTCTTCAAAGTGCCTCAATTTGATCTCAAGCTTCTTCATCTGGGTCTCCACCAGCAAGGCAACGAGGGACTTGATTTTACGTTCCTCTACCGCTGCCAAATGCTGCCAAAATAAAGAGGGCATCTTTGAGCTCTGACAGCGCCATATGCCGCAGAGCTTCCTCCACCCCGCCCTCAAAAAGCCAGAGTGGAAAGTCTAGTACACGCGTTAAGGTTCACAGGATATCCAGCCACCGTTTTATTGATCAGCCAGCAACTATTGGAAATGCTATTTATTTACACAGATCTGTATGCCAACCCCATTCATCCTGGAGTCCAACATACTAACAGAAACATTACGGAGTAGGATACTGAGTGTTTCAAGTCTGTTATTTTGATATAGCCAGTGAAAATCTGAGGCTGTGAGGGGCAGTATTTTTATTTATTTTTTAAATAGGCTTAAGGCTCCTCCAATTGCTATAAGCTGCAGTGGCCTGGCCTACACGGAGAGCAGAACCCAGCCCTTCCCCAGCAACTCACCTTCGCCTTTACTGCTGCAGCAGCCAAAGCAGCAGCTGCTGCAGTGGAGAGGTTACCTTCACCAATGTCCCTCTCCACCTTGGTCTTCTGCTCAGCCTCGGCTTCTGCAAGGTCCTTGGGTCCCTCTTCCTGGCCATCCTTTGGCTCTTTTTCCTTTTCTCCATCAGCTGTGCAGGACAGAATGGGGAAGGACAATGATCTAACGGGCAAGGGAGATGATCTTCCAGGGCCTAGAGCTGAGCATTGCATATTTGGACACCAGTGACACGGCAGCAAAGAGAGGAAAGGTGGCAGATGCTTTATTTATTTATTTATTTATTTATTTATTTATTTATTTATTTATTTATTTATTTATTTATTTATTTATTTATTTAGGGATTCTTCTATGCCTCCCTACTCCCTGAGGACTCAGGGGGGCGTACAGCATTTTAAAGAACAACTAAACAGTAAAATTATTAAAAACAATTTAAAAGAGTTAAAAAGACATACAACACCGTGCATATATGGGGGAGACCTCAGATGTAAAGTTGTCTCAAAATCACCCCGCCTGCAGGAAGAGCCATGTCTTAATGGCTTTTCAAAAGGCCAGCAAGGTGGGGATAATTCAGATCTCTGGGGGTAGTTGGTTCCAAAGAACAGGGGCCCCTACAGAGAAGGCCCTCCCCGCCAGCAGGCATTGTTTGGCTGATGGGACCCGGAGGAGACCCACTCTGTGGGAGACCCACTCTGTGGGGCTTGCAAATTAATCAGCTGTTAGAAGCAAAACATTGCCCTGCTAGCCCGTTCTCTATCCACTGATGCTCCACAATCATCAATGCCATTTACAGCATCTTGAGATTTATTGTCACAGCTCTTATGTGCTCCAAATTTAGGTTTATGTGATCTGCTCTATTGCACTGAAGAGAAATTATTTCTGGATGAGACTTCATTACTCAGGGCCACCTTCCCGCCAACTCAACTTGGACTCCTATTAAGCTAGAGCTTTTTCATTTCCTGGAAAGTGACACTTACCCAAAGTGTCCCCGTCACTCTTGTCTATTTCTTTTTCACCGTCAGCCTCCTTGCTTTTATCCTCCTCCTTCCTAGGCACTTCTCCAAGTTTCTCCTTAGCTTCTTCCTCGAGAACTCCTTCCCTTTGCTCCTGCATTAACAGAAAGGCTCAATCCAGAAAACTGTCACTCCCGCTAAAAGATTCTTACTCCTTTCTAGACAGGCCTGCTGCCACAGTAAAAGGGTTATTCTCCTCATACATTGCAATTAGAAATGTCTGTAAAACAGAGAAGAAAATCTGTAATAATTACTCCGGTGGCTTGGACAGCACGACCAGGGAATTTTGCATTGAAAGGTCAAGCCGAGCCGAGATGGCGCAGTGGTTAAATGCAGCATTGCAGGCTACTGCTAGTTCAGCAGTTCAGCTGTTCAAATCTCACTAGGCTCAAGGTTGATTCAGCCTTCCATCCTTCCGAGGTGGGTAAAATGAGGACCCAGATTGTTGGGAGCAATATGCTGAACTCTGTAAACCGCTTAGAGAGGGCTGTAAAGCACTATGAAGCGGTATATAAGTCTAAGTGCTACTGCTATTGCTAATCAAATGAACATTTTATAAATAAAATAAAAATTGGTCTCCAAATGACACAATAATCTGATCCACAAATGGCCCTCCCCAGAGGAGTCTTTCAGTTTTCCTCTTTCTTGATATATTTTATGGCTCATAAAACTTGCTTCAGGGGTTGAATTGGCGCTATAACTCTTTACGGTTTTTCTCATGCCCTCTTGTACCTTCAACTCCTTCTTCTCTTCAGATGGCTGAGGTTCTGACCGGTTTTCATCTGGGCAGTTCTCTTCTGAACAAAAGGTGGAAAAATGGGACAACAGAAAAGAAACCACTGTTAGGATCTCTATATATATGCCTCCCACCCACACCCTACAAAAATTCAAAGTTGCAATGAAGAAGGGATCAGGGAAGGTAAATTCTAGGAGCTGTGAGAAAGCTAGACATATTTTAACTCCCCCCCCCCAAAAAAAACCCAAAGAGGCTCCTTAGAATACGGCCTGACTCAGCTCTTTTCATAACTGCTGGCCCTTGAGGTCAAGGTAGGACTACAGTTACAGCTCCTTGAAGAGGAAAACATTTCAATGCTGGCCTCTGCCTGCCCTCCCCTCTGTCAAAAACCAACGCCTGCCATGAAGGAATGCCTCAGAATCTATACTTTCACACCCTGAATTGCCTACAAAGGCCTTCTCCCTCCATATTCTGCCCTTGGTATGCCCAGTTTGACAGGGTGAGGGTTAGATGAAGTGACGAGGGGAATCCCTTACCCTGTGCCAGGCGATTGAGTGTGAGCTCCAGGCCGGAAGCCAGGCCAGCTCTGTTCTCTTGCGTCTCGGCCCCCTTCTTAGTCCCCACCGCATACTGGGCGAGGTCCAACGAGGGCGCTTCACGGGTTGAAGCGCGGAAGGCGCCCCGCTCGCCCCCCTCACCTATTCTCTCCAGCTCATCGGACGTGGTGCCTGCAATTCCGCTGCTCTCCAGACCAAATGCCGGGTCTGCCTTGCCTGTCATCTTAGCAGCTTCCTCCACTTTGCGAACATGAGCTTCTACCAGGGCTGTAGGCACCTCTTCCTTCATCTTGGAGAATTCCTCTGCAAAAGGCAGCCTTGAATTCAGTCCAATGGCAAAATAGAGCATTGCAAACGAATGTGGGAGGGGGAAAGGGAGCATGGAAGTGTAAAATAAGTAGGGGATTTTGTGGAGCCACTCCCATTTAGTAGGCAGCAATTGTAGATTACAAGGAACTCTGGAATAAGCAGAAATCATTGGAGAACCAGGAGTTCAGATGTAGCAGTAAATCACATGTTTTTTAAAGTACTCAGCACACCAGGCCCTGAGTGCCAATGGGCACACCTTCTAGATCTCAGGACTTTTACACATTCAGGACTAGAGCACACATGCTATGCTCTTTCACATATTTGGCTTTGAGCACGCACCTATAAAACATGTACACTGAAAATATTAGCATGTCATATTCATGAACAATATTTAAATATAAATACATGCTGCAAAAAGCCAAATAAATTAAAAAAAAAGAAACTTCTGGTTGTACTGGATTTGAGTCACAACAGGTACAAATAATAAAATAAGATAAAATAGAATAAAGTAAAATGCGGTAATTAAATAACAAAATGATACAAAACAAAATAAAACAAAAAAATTTAAATGATGGTGCATTATAGTATCTTGGGTTCAGAGAAAGGCTTTTATCAAACAAGAGGCTTGAGAAATGTACTACTGGAATGCAGGGGAAGGAATATTACATAATAAAAGAAGGAAACTGATCATGATTTAGACTGGGTTTGATTTAGATCAACGCAACTCAACTCAACCTCACTAAAACTAAACCAAATCAATGAGTGTGATTTAGAAACTCCCAATATCTAAATACCATAATCTGACACTTAACAGTAATATTAACACCTGTTCACCCTTTTCTTGTTAATAGTTCCCAGGAAGCTGACTCAGAACACAATATCCTAAAAACTTCAGTGTTCCTTCTTAAAATCCCAGGTTTCTAGTTCTAATCCTCATGAACAAAAATTATCTAAGAGTTGACAATTACTTGATGGCACATAATCAATTTTTTAAAAAGCCCTTCAAGTCCCCTTGTATGGTCAAGTATTAGAAAATACAGGCTGGACAGAATTTCACGGAGTTCTCTTGGATAACGATAGGGTGTGTTTTATCCTTTAATGGTGTTTTTTGTAAGTGCCCTACAACCCCCACAATCCCGCACCATCCCGAGTTTAATATCCTTTCCTTCTCCAAGCCCAGGCTGGTTTTGGATGCCCTCATTCATTACCTAAGGCTGACTTGGCTGCTGCAGATGCCACGCGGGGATCCACAACCGAAGCCAGGAAGGCCACCGTGCTCATAACAGGATTGCCTGACTGGCTGAAGGGGATCGGCTGGTAGGCCAGGGGTCCAAGAGAGGCCTCAGAATCCTCCAAGTAAGGGTCTTCAATGGGAAGACGCAGGAAGTGCAGAATGCATTCATCCTGAGTACGACTGCCAACATGCTCGGACACTTTGTTCCAGTCGTCCTTGTACATCTCCAGGGCCTAAAACGCAGTGCACAGAAATGGCGAGAGTTTGGATAGGAACAGACAAAGAACAGGCGCAGGGAGTGGGAACACCAGAGTACAGATTGCAGGGGAGAAGCCATTCACAGACCCTTCTGGAATCTCAGCGCTTGATTCCTACGTTTTTGTGTGTGTTGGGAGACACAGAAACGTCGCTTGCGCACAATGACACAATATCTCAAATTACAGAGTGGCTAATTATTTAAGCACAAATCCTTCCCGCGTTTAAACTCTTGCGGGGAAAAGAGTCACTGAAAATGAAAATGTCCACCATCCCTCCAAACTGAGCGTGTTCAACGTGATGCCTGAACTTGGGACCAGTCCTGAGATTGTGATTAAGACAAAGAACTTTAAACACAATCTGAAATGGCAGCTTGCATTTAATTAGCTTATCTCATTATGCTCCGCCTAGCATCCTGGAACTCTAACTGAAAGTTAAGAAAGGGTTGGCTCCTCTCTTTACAGCTGCCACAGAGCCAGATGGCAGAAATGGCTAGAGTGGGAAACATTCTTGTAGTAGCGACAGATTGATTGATTGATTGATTGATTGATTGATTGATTGATTGATTTATTTATATGGATTTATATGCCACCCAACTATGAACTGTTGTAGGTCGAGGACCGCTTGTATTTATACCACACAACCTCAACTATGCCTCTCTAACCATATAACAAAAAGTGTATTTTTCAAAGTCACTTCAAATAATGGATTCCGATCCTGGTGTGAGTAACTGTAAGAATAAAGGAAACAATTGGTATTGGCCCACCTAACTTAATACTATCTACAAAGATTACTACAGGTAGTCCTCGACTTACAACAGTTCATTTAGTGATTGTTCAAAGTTACAACGGCACTGAAAAAAGTGACTTATGACCATTTTTTACAGTTACAACCTTTGCAGCATCCCCATGGTCACATAATCAGCATCCAGATACTTTCCCCATGTGTAACATTCTCTCCAACTACTGAACCAGGCCCTCAATTTCCTCAATTTGCAGCTGTGGTTTGAATCAGAAATATATCACACTAGGTTCCAGTAGAGATGTGAAACCGGTTTTTTCCCGTTTTTTTCCTGAAGGCTTTTTTGTTTTTTTCCAAAAAATTGGAAAAATTGAAAAAAAAAAAACATTATGGAATATTTTATTTTAATATGATGAATAAAATATTTTAAGACAGGGTGTTCAAATATTTTCCAAATCATTTCTAAAAAAAATGTATGATATCAGATTATTCTAAGGTGCAAACATAAGTGATGAGGATAAAATTGCTACTGCATTTGACTGGATCAAAAAACAAGCATCATATTTAGGACTTGATGTTGGGAAGGTACTTTCAAATGTTGCAGAATATAGAACATCTTCAGGGATTTGGTCCAGGAATGCAGTCTGGGATTCTGCCAAACATATTCCTCCTGCAACATGGTGGCAAGGTCTTTGCACAACACAGCCTCAGACTCCTATTGCTTCTTGCCTTCTCTAGATACCTCCATCTTCTGCAGCATGTGAAAGAAACTGGTCTATGTTTGGAAACACTCACACTAAGTCAAGAAATAAACTGACACGTGAAAGGATAGAGAAGCTTGTTTCGATCCCGGCAAACCTTCAGTTTTTAGAAGTTCCTAATTGTGATGATGGACAAAAAAAGAGTAGCTGCAGAAGCAGAGACGGATACTGACAATTTCAGCTCAGAAAATGATTCTGATTAAATGTCCATTGAAACTTAGTCCCAGTCTCTTCTTAACACTTCCCCCATCTTCAATTATTTTTATGAGAATGGGGTTTTTATTTTTATTTAATACTGTGGAGAGGAAATATGAAAAATTGTTACTTTTGGTTTTGAAAATTGTTTTGTGGCGGCTTTTTGGCTGTTCCACATAAACTAGTAAACAGTTCAGGAGATTGTTGCTCCCTTTGTTACAAATAAATATTATAAAAAAGTAAATTCTATTTGTGATAATTGTTTGGCTACACTATATTTTTAATATGCTAGTTGTGATAATTTTATGCCAAGTCAAACTGTCCATAGTCATATTTTATGTTCCTAAAGTAACAGAATGACTTTCAATCTTAAAAAGACAAAAAAGTGCTAATGTAGCATTTTTTTCAATTTTTGCAAAAATTTCCATCCCCCCCCCCCCGGGAAAAAACCGGGGGGTTTTCTCGAGCTTCAAAATTTTCGGAAATTTTACATCTCTAGGTTCCAGGGCAGAATCCATTCCCAGAAATTTCCAAAGTTGTGATCATACCGTTACACCTTGCAACATAACATAAGAACATTATTAAATCCACAACTGGAAAACAATTTCATTAACTATTTTTAAGCCGCCAATTTAGGATTTATTTTCCTGGGGGTATGTATGGCTCCTATTTTAAGTTTCACCATCACTTGCTTCTATCTACACATCAGTTCAATTTCTGTGTAACAATAGAAGGATCCTAAGACAATTTATTTGTCTGTTAGTTTTGAACAATTGAGACTTTCTCCTTTACATGCTAATGCAGGGGTGGCCAAACTATGATTCTTTGTGGACCTGTGGACTTCAACTCCCAGAATTCCTGAGCCAGCCATGCATGCATAGCTAGCTCAGGAATTCTGGGAGTTGAAGTCCACAGGTCCTCAAAGAACCATAGTTTGGCCACACCTGTGCTAATGGCTCCTTAATGTCTTTAAAATATTCTGAAAGTCATGGCATAAACCCATAAAGCAAATAAGAGACCTAAAATATCATCATCCCAAGGTAAGTGCAACGCCTGGAGAGAACAAAAGCGTATCAATTTACTTATCGAATTTTAAAAATTACCACTTCCGCGCAAGAAAATAAGAAGTCAGTGCCCAATATACTTTAGCTGCCGAGAATGAAAACAAGAATGAAGATTTGGGAGCAAAATCAAGAGAAGGAGGAATGCTTAGAGAAAGCTAAGGAGCAGTTGTCAGAGGCACATTTTTATGGGCAATTTGAATTGCTTCCATTCGCTCACCTCCAGCAGCAACAGGGTCTCCTGTTCTGTCCACTCACGAGTAGCGCTGGCAGCAGCTTTGCTCTGTAGGAAGAGACGCGTGCGTTAGAACTGGCCCGTCACTGGACAGATGCACGAGAAAACCCACCGTCTTTCCTCTTTTACCTTGGAAGGGACATTCTTCTTTGTGTACATGTCAGTGCGGAGTCCAAAGTTTTGCATATCCGGTGGCTTCTCCTTGCTCTTGTCTGGGAAGTTTAACATCTGCTGGGAAGCTGTGGTTTGCTTTGAAGAGAGATGAACAAGCTTCATGTGATGTAAAGAAAGCCCGACTCTCAAGACCTCTGAAGTGCTATTTGAAAGATCACTACCACCTATAAGGAGAACAAGCAGGCATCCACCTCTAGCTCTCAGTTGGTGGGGCCAAGCTACAGCACAGCATATGCCAATCTTAGGCCCACCCAGACGCGTTGGAATTTCTAGCATTTCATCCGTGACAGCATCTCTCTTATTTGGGTCTTCAGTGACCCATTGCAAATCTTCCTGGGTCTGCAACCATGAACATACAGTGGTGCAGCCTATCAGGAAATTACAGGCAACAAACTACAAAGGGAGAGATGGGACAATCTCATCCCTGCTCATCCTTAAAAATTCAGCAGATTGACCTGACTCGGTTTCTGGCTGCACGGAGTTCCATAGTTTTCCAGAGGAAAGTATCCAGGTGTCATTCCTCTCTGGACTCCCACAAACACCAGCCTCCGCTGGGAATTCTCTTACCAGCTCCGGTTTCCCTTTCACTGTCTCTGGGACAAGATCTTCAATCTCTTTGCCCTTTCGTCCAGTCTTGGTATCGCTATCACTCTGACGACCCTGAAGCGTAAGCAAAATTCTGTCCTGTTGCCCTCTCCCACATTTATATTAATATTTTAATCTGGGAAAGCAAAGTTATTAAGATGTCCAGCATGCACAAACACGTGATTTCCTCTAGGATGGAAATTCCTTCGGATACTTCCTTAGCAAATTTTCAGACATTTATTTTCTGAAGGGCTTTTTCCCACTTTGATTTTTCTCATTTAATATAGCCTCTGGTTTATTTTTATCAGATGTTTTAAATGTCGATATATTCTCAGCGGAGGTCTATATATTTCTTTTAACATGCTTTGCGGGCCATTCATTCTTAATTATAGCTAAGGAAATTCTAAAAAATGCAGATAAATTTTAAAAAATGACATGTATTTACATTTCTTCTCCAGGTGGCTGGGTATTACCTGGGGTGTTTTGGGCTGCAGTGGCACCAGTCCCGAAGGAGTGTCAGCCAGAACATGGAAATGAGAAGTAGGTGGTGGTCCCATTGGTGTTGGTCGACTCTCAGCATCTACTTGGTAATTGATGAGTCCCCACTGTTCTAGGAAGGCATGGACTCTGCAACCAAGGGAAACAAAAAAGGAAACTTTAGCTCTAATCAAATCTCTGACAAAAGAGCCATGGATTAAGATTAAACTCTGTTCATCAGACATTTAAAAACTTTTTTTAAAAAAATAAAGTTTTATTAAAAGTCTTATAAAGAACAAAAAAATGAAAACAAACTAACATGAATAAAAATGGCAGAAAAGAAAAAAAGAGAAACAAGTGCAGAAAGAAAAATAGAAAAAAAGAATTTTTCCATTTCCTTTACAGAAAATATAAGTACAATTACAAAATTATCTTTTATTCTATGATTACAAAAAAGCTCACTCTTTTCTGTTGGTTTTTTTTTTCATATCAAAACCACAAATTGTAAGTGTATTTTTTTCCATTTTATGCAAGAACATCAAGAAGGGCTTTCCAGGCATCCATAAATATATTGTTTTGTCTCTAAGCAAAGAAATTAATTTAGCCATCTCTGCAAGTTCATCTTCTCTAACCATTCCTCCAAATCCCAACAGTGCCTTGTGGGCATGACTGAACTTTTCTACTTTCAAGCATATAGTAGTCTTGTTGCAATAATCATATATAAAAACAAAGTTCCATGATTTTTTTTTCTTGTTGCTTATCCCTTAGTTCCAGGCAGGGGTGGGTTCCTACCGGTCTGGTCCAGTGTGCAGTTCTGGTAGGGACCTGCCGATTATGCAATTTGCGTGTGACTGCTCCGGTGCCAGATTCACCGGACAGTCGTGCGCGTCACCATCTTTTTTAAAGAATTTTTTGGCTTTTTTGCTTCTGCGTGGAAGGTAAATCTCACCAAAATCTTGTGAGGGGACGTGCGCGCTCGAGAAATTTTGGCGAGATTTTGCTTCAGCGCACGCGCAGAAGCAAAATCTCGCCAAAATCGTGTGTGTGTGTGTCCTCTTGTGCGATTTTGGCGAGATTTGCTTCCGCGCATGCGCAGAAGCAAAATCTCGCCAAAATCGCACGAGGGGGCATGCGTGCGTAGCAAGCACACACGCACACGAAAAGTGGACATGCGCGCGCAGCGCACAGGTATCAGTAAGTAAGCAACCCGCCCCTGGTTCCAGGTCTCTGGTTTCAATTGTATTTTAATTTTTAAAATCTTCTGAATTACTGTATGTGTTTTTATCCAAAATTTTTAGGTCACATTAAGAATGAGGATTGTGTTAAGCTCAAAAAGATGCACCATCCGCAATTTCTTTCTCAGTAGATCAGAAAATCATATTTAGCCCACCTTACGGTAAAGTGATCAAAAATCCAGCTGCATGGGCCAAATCGTAAAATAAAAGTGGACTGCTGCAAACTGTTACTGGGCTTCTGTATGCTCAGCTAACATACCTCATGATGGCACAGACATCACCAGCCAGGTTCCGACGACATGCAGTGGAAGTCAGGTATTCCTGAGGATTGAGCCGGTATGTGTCAATCATGAAATTGCGGTAAGCCAAGTAGCTAGAACATGAAACAAACAAAAAAGAAAACAGAACTACTTTCAACTCAAAGACATTTTACTTTGTAAAAGTCTTCCCACATGATTAGTTCCATTAGTCCTCTTACTAAACGCCTCTAAAGGCCAGTGCAGAACCTTTCCTGAATGGACTCCTACATTTACACCTGTCTGAAGGTGTAAAATGTCCTCGGACTCTCACCCTGGCAAAAGAAAAGATGCTGCAACGTGTGCTATCCTGGTAAAGATACCAGAGCAAATAAGAGCATTCTTACATTTCTGGCGTCTTTGACTTGTTCTTGCCATTGAAAAACTCAGGAAGGGCTCTCCTCTCAATGGCATGGACACTGTGGAAGAAACATGAAAAAAATATTAAGGACAGGTGGGGAGGCTGGAGGAACTCAGGGACAGAAAGCTCACATTCCAGCACCTGTTGTAGTCAAACCAGGCTGCATAACTGGGGATGATAATGTGATGGGTCTGCTCGGTCACATTGTCTTCGTGCAGGTCAGGGTTCTTGGTCTGCTCTCCTTTGTTCCCAGCATTATTCTCCTCTTCATCCTGAAACCAGAATTCTCTTCAGTAGGCGATGGGCATTGCTTGTGACGTTCTTACGACTGTGGCTCCTAATCTTCCATTTTTAATCAGAGGAGCTGGGATCTTGGAACAACTCATCCACACAGCAATCCAAACCCGAAACTCTCAGTGTAAGTCTTAATTCCAATACATTACAGACACAGTTCGAGAAATGATGGAAGGCTGGCGTACAGAAAAAAAAAATTGCTAAGCAATGAGATAGAAATCAAGGGACATTTGCCATACGAGAGCACGAAGACACAAAGGTTACTATGGGTGGTGTTACAGGTCTCCAAGGAAATGATCATCAATATGATGAGGCATGGGTATAACTGAATTGGGGTCACTTCTACTGGGATCAAACTAAGAAAAGCAGAAAGGAGAGGAGCGTATGGGGCTGTGGGGAGGGGGGAAGAGCAGAAGTAGACCTAGCAAAAGCTGAATCTTCTTTTACTGATCACAGAAAGTCCTTATTTAATGATCAATTGTTCAGCGACCCTTTAAAATTACAGCAGCACTGAATAATTGGTATTTATACGCGGTTCTCAACGTTATAGCTGTTGCCAATGGTCCTGCAGTCAGGTGATCAAAATCCAGGGTCTTGGCAGCCCGCCCACACTTTACAAGCGCAGGAGTGCATCAACTCCTCTCACCCTATTGCCCTCCATCTCTGCCAGGGCCCCCGAGTGCAAAGTCCCAGCTGCCCCAGCCATGCCTAGCGGACCTTCACTGTCTCTGTCTCGCTGCTGGCTATGCCAGGCTTTCTTCCTGATGCCACTTCGCACCATTCTCCAAATAGTGTGCACCATTCTCGGGATGCTTTGGAAAGTCCTCTGAAAAGCTTCCAAGGTCTTTTGAAGCCTAATGAGAAAGCCGCACCCGCTCTCCTCCAGATCGCATGTGCTGTTCTTGCGATGCTTTGGAAGGCCTCAGAAATATTCTGAAATATCACGAGAACAGCATGCGCTGTTTAGAGAACAGTGGGTGTTACTTGGAGAATGGCACAGGTAGCCTGGGGAAGCAGGCTGGTGCAGCCAGCAGTTGCCTGGCTGCACCAGCAGTGAGAGGAAAGATGCTTAATGTCGTTTTTCCCGAACGCCATCACTCTGCTAAACAAATAATTCCCTCACCACTGTCAAACTATTCACTAGGCTGCATTACTATTACTATTAGTTTTTCTCATCGTTCCTATCACCCATCTCCTCCCACTTATGACTGTACGACTGTAACTTGTTGCTTGTATCCTTACAATTTATATTCATATTGATTGTTTCCTGATTGCTTACTTGAACCCTATGACAACCATTCTTGACAAATGTATCTTTTCTTTTATGTACACTGAGAGCATATGCACCAAAGACAAATTCCTTGTGTGTCCAATCACACTTGGCCAATAAAGAATTCTATCTATTCTATTCTATCTATTCCATTCTATCTATCTATTCTATCTATTCATCCATCTATCCATCTATCTGTCTATCCACCCATCTATCTATCTATGCACGGCAGGGTGGCTGGAGCTTTGCACTATGGTGCTAAGGTGGCTGTCCCGGGAACAGAGTTGAGGTGATACTCCTTGGCAGTGGCAGCACTAGGGCTGAAGTAGAGGCCTGGGGATGGTGATAGCCAGCTGAGACTGCTGAAGGTCCCAGGGCTCCATTTCAACCACAGCTGCTGCTGCTGCTAAGGAGTGCTGCTGTGCAGGGTGTCCAAAAGGGCAAAGTTAAAGGGAGAGACAAGTGGGGGGAGGGGGAGTTGAAAAGGAGGCAGAAGAGGCAGCCCATTATCTGTCTGAGGCTCAAGGCTGGGAGGGACCAAGCCAGGAATGGCTTGGATTGGGATGAGTCCTTTCCTAATGACCAATGAAATTGGAATGCCATCACTAAGAAATGGGATCGTGTGGCATTGTGCTTTCTGACCACTTCACTGAGATGGAAATTCCTGTCCCAATTAGCGTTGCAATTCAAAGGACTACCTGTAAATTGTCATTTTTGTTCCCTTAGCACCCAGTTTATCCTCCCCAACCTGCCCTGTGGGAAGAGTAGGGCTGTTCTTTAAGGAATAACAAGAGGCAATAGACAGAATGCAGCATCTGATTCACCTTGCCTGCCGCCTCCATGTTCTCATCCTCTGGTTCATCTAGAAAACAAGAAGAGCAAGCACCCCAAATCAGAAATAGAAACCTCTACATTATCCATTTGCTCTTCCACAGCTACCTGGAGAATCGTCAAAAATGAAGCCGCATTTAGCAAAGGTAAAAGAATAAAAACATCTGAACGGGCATACAGCAGCATTCCCCAGTGACATTTATGTACAAACGATTGAAGAAGCTTGCCCAGAAACATAAATGGGAGCTACCTTTCTTAAAATCTATTTCTACAGCCTTCTTGTAGACCTTTTCAAATTTATTGTGTCACTTGGGAGGCTGATATTGAGAGAAACAAGTCTCAAATTCTTTTAAGCTTACACAATTAACAGGTGATTTTCTAGATTCTGCCCAAAAAGCCTATGGCTTGCTTATACTCTGATGGTTTACTGAAATTATACAGATTTATCATTCCAACTTTTTTTAAAAATTTGCAGCCCAGTCTGCTGGTATGATTCCAGATATACTCCCCCTTGAAGGAAGTAGAGTGACTGCCCCCTCAAGAATTTTGTTTTGCCTGGCTTAAAAACTGCAGAAGACAGTCTGTCCCAAATAAACGTTCCAACATCTGTTATTCTCCCACATAACAGTAAATTTTAAATGAATGTACATCCCAGCAAGGAACACACACACAAAATGAGAAACAGCCGTTAGTACAGCCCTTCAACACTTCCCATTCATTCAATCCAACACTCAAGAAATACTTAATGATTAATACTGGATTCTGTGTGTGTGTGTGTGTGTGTGTGTGTGTGTGTGTGTGTGTGTGTGTGTGTGTGTGTGTGTGTACGCACACACGCACGCAGGTGTGTATGCATGCAGCCCATGCAATTATTCTTACCAACATTTTGGGAAGTTGTTTGACCTTGCCTTCTTCCTATGCTAGTACCATACTTAAGGCAGAGATAGCCTGCCGTCTATAACGCTATGGCAAAATGGCTCTCATTTACTGCATTTAGTTGATCTGATTTTTATTTTGCTTTGCTTTTAACTGCCTTGCTTTATTATTATGTTTTGTGCTTTGTTATTTTTAACTGCTCTAAGTTGCTTTGAGCTATAATCTGTAAGTAGAAAGGCGGGGCAGAAACGTTATTTAGAAAAGTTATAGACAAAAAGGCCTGTGCTAAACACCCAGCTTTTTCACCTTATCAACCAAGAGTTGCAAATTCCCACTGAAACCAATCCCAGAAATACAGTATCATATCATGCAACATCCGTGTTTCTGCTCTGACAGCTTAAAGGAAGCTGGACTGATTTTATCATCTTATAGGTAGTTCATATCAGAGGATATAAGATGACACCTGTTCAGAACTGATCGTTTGGAGGGTGGAGAAGGCATCTAATTTTCCTATTGCATAAATATTAGTCTATCAAAGACTAAGAGCATGCTCTTGCTCTTGCAGTAAAAGGAGGATTACAAAACAAATAAAGTATCCCTTACCCAAATCAGTCATGGTGCCGCCTTTCACAGGAGCAGATTCAGAATCTTTCTTTGTGTTGACTATGGAAGACAGAGGAAGGAAAGAAGGAATATTTTATTCAAATAATCTCCCCAGGAATCGAACTGCAGGGCCAAGGAGTTATACTTCCTTTTCATGCTTGGCCTTAAGGCGAAGGGTAACATCAGTATGGGGATTTTCTTCAATGTGGGGCTTAAAATTTGAAAGCGTTTGAGATGCCCAAGGAGTGTTTTGGCTGTCTTAAATCTCTACGTGGTTTAATGCCTCTATTTTTCTGTTGTTAATTTAATAATATGGTTATTAAGGCAAATTAGCTTCCCTGCTGACTTTGCCTGTCAGGTCTCAAAAGGGGACCACGTGACCCTAGAACACTGCAACCCTCATAAATAAGAATCAAAATTTTGCCAAAAATCAAAATTTTGATCATATGACCATGGAGATGCTGCAATGGTCGTAAGTGTGAAAAATGGTCATAGGTCATTTTTTTCCAGTGCTGCTGAAACTTCGAATAGCCACTAAACGGACTGTTGCAAATTAACTGTACAGTATGTGCACTACAGGCTGTCCATCTTTCACTGTCCATTGTAAAGACCAGAGGTGTACTGACTAAAAGAAAAATAATATTCTACTCTTCACACTGATGCAACAAATGTAGATTTAGATTTATTTAATTTATTTAATTTATATGCTGCCCAACTCCCAAAGGACTCTGGGCAGCTTAACAACAGAATAAGCATTAAAAACATCTTAAAACATTAAAACAATTTAAAACCCATGCATATCATTTCATGGCCGGATCTCGCCGATTACAACCGCGAGATCAACGGCCCCAGGCCTGCCGGAAAAGCCAGGTCTTAACTGCTTTTCGGAAGGCCAATAGGGTGAGGGCAGTCAGGATCTCCGGAGGTAACTGGGGAGAGCTGGGGGAGCCACAGAGAAGGCCTTCCCCCACGGGCCCGCCAGTCAACACTGTTTAGCTGACGGGACCTGGAGGAGACCAACTCTGTGGGATCTCACCGGTTGCTGGGAGCTGTGTGGCAGAAGGCGGTCTCAAAGATAACCTGGTCCTAGTTTTAAAGCGATCTATAATTGATAGAAGCCACCCCAAACAATTCCAATATATGAAGTATGACAAAGAGCCATGGTTATGGAATTCATAAACAGCTTTAAATTCTGACCTGTTTTGGGCAGCGTGACTTCTTCAACATTAGGGACAGGAGAAGGTTCATCCATGTCTTTCGTGAGATCTTCTTGTTCCTCCTCCCGGTGACCACGTTTGGATTTGGTGTAGGGTGTAGAAGGCCTGCAGATGGAAAGCAATAGCATAGCAATTGCACTGAGACTTATATACTTTACAGCCCTCTCTAAGCGGTTTAGAGTCAGCATATTTCCCCCAACAATCTGGGTCCTCATTTTACCGACCTCAGAAGGATGGAAGGTTGAGTCAACCTCAAGCACAATAAACAGAGATACAATTAACAACATTATTCAATCCTGGATACTGCATCAAACTATAGTTAAATCATCATTATTTCTGATCAATAGAATAGATTCTGTTGTAGCTTTCAAGTAAGGAAAGCTGAGTTGAAAACGTCCTGTGAATGATTTCACGAAGTGAATCCACTGAGTAGAATCGGCAATATTGTTGAAAACTGCTCCTGAAGTTGGCGTGTTCAAGGGAAGGGCTTCAAACAGAGAGGTTAATCCAAGCCAGCCTGTTGTAAGAAACTACCGTATTTTTCGGAGTATAAGACGCACCTTTTTACCCCCCAAAAGAGGGTGAAAACTTGGGTGCGTCTTATACACCGAATGCAGCCCCACTCACCCAGCCACCCCCACCCTTTGGCCTCTGCCTGCCAGCACTTTACCTCTTTGTAGCAAACAGGGCAAAGCACAAGAAGAGCACAAGAAGAGATGATCTGCCTCCCGACCTACAGCTGACTGAGGCTTACAAGCCACGTGGTAAAATGAAACTGAAACTAAGGTGGCTGTGATGAGACATATTGCTGGGAGATAAACTGCTGGCAATATTAGACTGCTAAAATTGCAAGAAGGCAAGCTAGAGCTGCTGTAGCTCAAGAGATAGAGCTCTTGCCTCACAATCAGGAGGTTGTGAGTTCTATCCTAGGTACAGGCAGATTCTGTTAATATGTTATTTTGTTAAATGTTTGTAGAGTGTTCAAATTATTAGACTTATTTTTTAAAGACTGCTTTATTATTGTTCTAGACAACTTAACAAAATGAAGAAGCTTTTTAAAATAAATGCTTGCTCTGAAGAGGCCCAGTGCTATTGTATCTTCTTTTAAATAGCAGAGAATACTTCTAGAAAGTCACATCAATTTTAAAGATCTGTAAAAGTATAATCTGAAATGTCCTATTTTAGTATTAAGTATTAGTATTAAGTATTAGTATTAAAATAAGACAGCTGAGAAACCCTGACTTAGTTATGTTTGGAGTAGATGTATTTAAATAATTAGGAGGAGTTAGTGTGATTACATGTAAGAAAACTTTCTGGGATTAATATACTGCCATAAATGTACATTTCTCCAATTCTTTGCCATTTCTATGGGTCAGGCACACATGCACAGAAATACACAGCAAACAGTGTATATCATCTGTGCTGTTTGCTGTTTGGCAAATTGCTGGGAGGCAGAGGCGTTTTTTCCTTGTTTTCCTCCCCCAAAACTAAGGTGCGTCTTATACTCCGGTGCGTCTTATACTCCGAAAAATACGGTATGTTTGCCCTCAGGAATAGGACAGGAGGACAGACTAATTTTTCTTAAGAAAGGAGGCACTTTAAGAAACATGGTAGGAACTGGAGAGAGTTCCTTCATACCCAGATATTCAAGAAAAAAACATTTCTTTCTCCTCACCCTTTCTTGGCATTTTTCTTCTTTGCTTCTGGAGTAGGGGAAGGGGAAGGGGAACGTTTCCGCTTTTTATAATTTCCCCCCTTCTTATCCCTTCGGTCCGAATCAGGACTGTTAACCTGGAAAGAGAGAAGTCAATGCAATTTGCCAGCAGCCTTGAATTGCCTCCTTAAACCACATTAATAATCTGTTGTGCTCATCACTGAACATTTTTTTTAAATATCCAAAGGAAAATTAGTAATAATCTCTTAAGAGCTAGGGCCTAACTAATTCCTGTGATAAATGCTGAACATATTAATTTAGAAATACAAGCACCCTGCTGGGTTTGACCAATCTATCTAATTCCTCACTTATTGTAAAAATTCCAACAGCCAGTTGGAACAGACAGATTGTTCTTGACAATCTACTAGAACTGGTCTGTGTTCCAGCTGAAGGTCTCAATATACTTTTAGCATGGTAATCCCTGCCCCTTGCCCATTCCAGAGATGGGAGAACTCATATTTTGGTCGAGTTTGTCCCTTCCTTTTTTAAAACATTCAGCCTAAGTACCCTTAAGAAAAAGGACTAAAAGCTTTAGTAAAAATAAAAAAAAATCACACCTCATCAGTGAGAGTCTTGGCAGAGATTTTCTTTCTCCTGGAGACAGGGCTCTTCTCATCATTGACCTCATAGTCTTCTTCATTCATCCATTCATTAAAAGAGTCTGTGTCTAGGATCCACTTTGCATGAACCTGGGGGTGAGGAGAAGAGAAGGGCATCCCCAGATGACTTGAACTGAAAAAGGTAAGACGCTCCTTCCCACTTCTGAATTAAAAAGTAGGAACTTGTTATTTTAGAAGCATTATAAAGTTCTTCGGTGACAATGCAACAATGGTCCAACCTCCAACCTCAAAGTCCATCCTATCACATTACCTTACGGGGTTTCTCTGGTGTGGGAGCATCCTCCACAGGGGCTTCAATTTCACTGGCTGGAATCCAAGTGTCATAGCTGTAAAAGGAAGCACACAGTGAATAAAGAATTGATTCTAAAACCTCACTGCAAACCACAATCACATCCATTAAGTCATATATTTACATATGCTGCCTCACGATAACAGTAAGGGAAAAATTAAGACTCCACTACAATCAGTCTTTAATTATTTATTTTACATTTACAAGTAGTGGCTAAGAATAAAGGCAAGGATATATCATATTTTTTGGAGTATAAGATGCACCTTTTTCCTCCCTAAAAGAGACTGAAAGTTTGGTGCATCATACTCCGAATGTAGCTTTTCCGAAGCTTTTTTCCCCAGCCTTAACGAGGTGCTATACCAACTTGCAGCATTTTTTATTCCTACTCCCTCCAAAGTAGTTTTTCCAGCCCGAAGTCTTTGCAGGCTTGTTTTCATTCCTACTCCCTTCGAAGAATATTTTTTCAGCCCTAACCAGGGGATAAAATAATGTGCTGAAGCTGAACAGACTAAGGACGCTAGCCAGATGAATACCTGGTAGGTAGATTTTTTTCTCCTATTTTCCTCCCCCAAAACTAAGGTGCGTCTTATACTCTGAAAAATACGGTAATCTAAAAACTACCCATATAAATTCCTCTCCATAAACTAAGGTAGTATAGAGGACTGAGGCAAACCTGTCAGGATAGTAGCCCCAGTGAAGAAGAACTTGTTTGTCTCTCTTCATGATTGGACGAACCCATTCTTCTAAAAAAATAAAAAATAAAAAAAATTGGAGTGATTATTACCCTCATGTATAAATGACACTTTATTTCACATGTATCACATGTATCATTAAGTTGCTCTGAAGTTCTCATAAGAGTAATAGGGCAAATTCTTCAAAATGGGAATGAAGAACTATACCCATACGAACCGGATCATGCATAGAAGTTATCTTCAGATTCCATGTGTTTGTATGTGTGTGTCTAATATTCTAATGCATATTAAAATAAGTAAAAAAATAAAATAATAGCAAGGAATTACCATTCAGTGAAACAATGTTCCTTGAATTAACTGGAAATACCATTTTTCTACAGATGCCCACTTAATAAGACCCAGGGCAATAGGTCAGTTCAACTCTATTCATTGCCAGGTTTCTATGAGAACATCTTTAGATAATATAAGCCAACCTATTTTCCTAAAAAATTAAGGAATTATTTTTAAGCATCAAGAACCGCATTTCACAATCTTCCCTCCATACAGAGGGCTGATCTTTATAATTATGCTATTGCTCCCTATGCACTCTCTATATGAAATGCTATTATTATTTGGTGGTTTAGATTTTCTGTACTAGCCCTTTACAAGATAAAACCACAGACAAATTCCACCTACCACCATAGCGTTTACAGGAAATAGATATGGACAGGAGAGGACATGAACAATAACTGAACAAAGGAAAATATATAAATAAAAGCTAGAAGTAAATTCAAAATATAAGCCAGTAGGAAAGAAAATACAGTGTCCTTAAATCAGACATGGCCAACAAATATTAGGAGACAAAGCTAAACAACAACAATAAAAACAAAATACTCTGAGAAATGTACATTGTGGGATATGGAAAGAAAAAAATTATAATGTATCTTAGACATTAAAGATATAGTAAGATTCAAAAGTAAGAGCTTAAATTTTAGTTTTAAAAGAATGGAAGTTTTTCATTTTTCTTTTCTACAACTTACCGTATTTTTCGGAGTATAAGACGCACCTTTTTACCCCCAAAAAGAGGGTGAAAACTTGGGTGCGTCTTATACACCGAATGCAGCCCCACCCACCCAGCCACCCCCACCCTTTGGCCTCTGTCTTCCAGCAATTTACCTGCTTGCAGGAAAGAGGGAAGAGCCTGTAAAGCCAAGCAAGTCAGTAGGAGTTTCCCGATCGACAGCTGATTAGGTTTGCCACGTGGGAAAATGAAAGTGAAACTAACTACAAAGGCAAATAGCTGGGAGAGACAGGCAGATTTTTATTTTTTGCTGAACTGGATGGAAGGGAGTAAGTGAATAACTATAAATGTCTGTAGAATGTTCAAATTATTAGACTTATTTTTTAAAGACTGCTTTATTATTGTTCTAGAGCCAGGGGCAATTTTAAGACTTGTGGACTTCAACTCCCAGAATTCCACAGCCAGCTTTGTTAGCTTTGCTGGCTGTGGAATTCTGGGAGTTGAAGTCCACAAGTCTTAAAGTTGCCAAGGCTGGAGATCCCTGTAAATCTAGACAACTTAACAAAATAAAGAAGCTTTTTAAAATAAATGCTTGCTCTGAAGAGGCCCAATACTATTGTATCTTCTTTTAAATAGAGAATAATATATACTTCCAGAAATTTTAATTAATTTTA
Source organism: Diadophis punctatus similis (assembly GCA_023053685.1). Classification (NCBI taxonomy): domain Eukaryota; kingdom Metazoa; phylum Chordata; class Lepidosauria; order Squamata; family Dipsadidae; genus Diadophis; species Diadophis punctatus. The sequence goes on from JALIGW010000025.1 coordinate 5,451,686, forward strand.
ACAGCTCTGTACAAGTATAGTATGAAATGTAACAGTGTCTTGTTTAGTATTAGAGTTTAGTTACCTTGGAGTAGATCTATTTAAATAATTGGGAAGAATTAGTGTGACTACATTTAAGAAAACTTTCTGGCATAATGTACATTTGCTATTTCTTTGCTATTTCTATGGGTCAGGCACACATGCACAGAAATACACAGCAAACAGTGTATATCATCTGTGCTGTTTGCTGTTTGGCAAATTGCTTTGAGGCAGAGGCCTTTTTCCCTTGTTTTCCTCCCCCAAAACTAAGGTGCGTCTTATACTTCGGTGCGTCTTATACTCCGAAAAATACGGTAGGTTCCCTATTTTTATGGACAGGTGTTTCAGAGTCACTGCTGTTTTAAAATGGGATTTCTTTCATTGTAATTGTACTTATTCCATTTACCCACAAAGCCAGTAGAAATAAAATCCTTGAAAACGTTTTTTGAAAAGTACAATAAAACCTCAATTTAACAGATTATTTATGGTCAGGGATGGCCATTAAATCCACAAGTACACAATGATTACACTGGGGTTAGCAGTGGTGAAAATGGGAAGGGAGGAAAGAAGCACAGAAGGAAAAAAAAGGGAAGATATTAGGTTCAAAAGAGACAAATGAGTATACTTGGCGTAGTAATAGGGAAAATGTTTGAGATATATATATGTGGGAGTAATATTGGGATGAATTATAAGATGATGCTGGGTAGGTGAAAAAGAAGTAAAAATTAAGTTTAAAGAAACTTATTATATATGAAGTTAAATGGAAAAGACATTGAGAAGTAAATGGAATTTTATTGTATTATAACAAATGAGAAATTAGGAGTTAAGATGGAAAGGACGGCTATTAAAGGGTGTTAACTAGATAAGGGGATAAGAAAGTTTTGGAGTAAGGGCAAATGTTAATATTGTCTAAATGTTAGAAAAGAAGAAGGAGGTAAATAGAATTTAAAAACATAAAGAGAAAGAATATTATGGCAGAAATGGGAAATATAAAAAAATAGTGTATGGGGATGTTATAAGCTGTATAAAATTTTTGACTCGAGTGATACTCTGTGCAGAGAAAATATACTGTTTGTATGTTTTGTGTGTGTCTTAAAAAATAAAATAAAAACTTTATTAAAAAATCCACAATCTACCTCAATGTATGTCATTTGCATAATTACATGACTCATATAAATGGCATGATTTGCTGTAAAGCCTCAATTTAAATCTTGATCCATCAAATAGAGGTGAAGTCTGAATAAAGAAATTGCCTACTGTGTTCGAAGTCTGTTAGATTGAGGGTTTACTGTAGTATTACATTCTGTACTACTTTGTTTAAAGAGAAGCATAGTTGTATGTAAACAACCACTGTTCATAACCCATGCACAACCAATAACCACTGAGAAAGATATTTTAAACTCAAAACACTGTAATTGCTCTGGCCAAAATCAGAGTGAAATCTTACCTTCTTCCAAGCTACCAGGAACAGGGAAGGCAATATGGGAGGCATTGCTCTTATCTTCAGTTATCGTTCCCTAAAAGAAAAAAAAAGTCATGGAAACATCAAGATTTAAACCATATAGGGGACACCTGCTGCTGAAAATGATTCCTCAATGCCTTCAATGCTCCTTTTGATCGTGGTGTTGAAGTACGGTTCATACAACCAAAACCTGACAACCCTGCGTTCCATGTTAGAAAAGCCACTAAATAAAACAGATAATATATCTTAGAAAAGATTTAAAATCTTTACCCTTTGTCATTTACCAGTAATGTCAGAATTCACGCTCTTCATCCCTTCAGGAACCCTTTTATGCATTCCCTAGCTCATGGAACACTGCCCAGCTCTGATTTAGCCTATGAGTCATGTATAGCATTAACACTACTATATTGTTAACAGCTAATCAAGCACAATTCCATGGGGTGGAACAGTCCTTACTGTTAAATACCTTTCCCAGTCTTGAATGTTCAGTGTTTGTGCCACTGACCCCTCTGAGGAACCATGCTGATGCAATACAGTACAGAATGCATGCTCCAGTGCCTTTCTGAGGTTGTTCAGCTACTGTTTTGAACTGTTACTGAACTGCAAACTTATGTACAAACTTATGTATCGAAATGCCAGGTAAGAACTAACAGACTGCAAGTTTATAAAAGAACCTGACATACAGCAGCACCTCATTTCTAAGATGTCATCCTATTTTGCTGCTAATTATTTACTGTTTTCCAATACAATAATGTTGAACAATTGCAACTATAAAATATATTGTTGCTTCAGTCGCAGAAGGAAAAAATAATTAAGGGCTCTCTTCAAAGAGTCAGCAGCAAAACAGTTGTAACCTCACTCTATGAGTCAGCATTATTTCTTGTTTTGAAGTACAACTGGAAACATCATGTTCTTCCATGTTTGTAAACAACAGGAAACTGCTGGTGTTTGGGGGTTTGAAACCCCATTATATAGGCAAAATGCTCAGTTGGGCAAAGGTTGCAATGTACAACAAGAGGAATAGAAGGCGATGAGGTCCAAGTTCTGTCATTCCCTCACTAAGCTGTTCTGATACTCACCTGATGTCGTTTGACAATGTCTTTCAGCTTGGCTTGCAATTTGGGGTCAATATCTGGATGCAGATAAATGTTAGGACGGGAGAGACAATTGTTCTGAGAAAGAAAAAAAGGGAGAGAAAATTAGTGTTTTGTCCTCAGATAAAAAAAAGTCTACTATCTGAGATTTTTTTTTTAAAAAAGAGGCCACTTTACCTGTACCAGAGATTTTTCAATAGTCATGAACATCTCCACATTTCGGTCCATCCGTGAGGGATTCTGGAAATCAAAACGTCGCCTTTTTGGGAGGAAAAACAGCTTTCAATAAAAAGCACAATTCGTATTTTGTAAATAACCTATTTTACAAGTACCGTAGGCAGGATAGAGGCATTTCGCAAAGTCTGATGTCTGAGGCCACAGAGCAAACTTGCTATTACAGGCCTTGATTAATCTTGGATAACAGACTGACTTCTACATGAAGACTGTTCTTTCTATTTCTGAAGCAAATGGAAGTGTGCATCAGGCAATTCCAGTATCATAAAATACCGTACTTTTTGGTGTACAAGACGTACTCCCCCCCCTAAAAAGTGGTGAAAATTGCGGTGTGCCTTATACAGCGAATGTTGCCGAAGCCCCGCCCACCCGTTTTGGCTTCTGCGCATTGCGTTTTTGGCCTCCGCACGCCCCATTTTAGACCCGTTCCAGGCTGCGGGGATTGCCACAGCACATCACCACTGTTCGCCGCTTCCGCCCATCACGTGTTTGGCCTCCGTGCGTTAGGTTTTGGAACCAGCCGAAAATGCGATGTGCAGAGGCCAAAAACGGGGTGTGCGGAGGCCGAAAATGCAATGGACACAGGCCAAAACCAGGGCGTGCGGAGGCCGAAAATGCTATTAGTGGCGATGTGCAGTGGCGATCCCGGCAGCCTGGAACGGGTCTAGAACTGAGCATACGGAGGCCAAAAACGTGATCCGCGGAAGCCAAAAATGAGACGCGCAGCGGCAGCGATGTGTTGTGACGATCCTCGCAGCCTGGAACAGCTGATTGGCAGTATTCCGGGAGGCCGATCCAACCGCCAATCAGCTGCTCGTGCTGAATCAGGCGTGATAATGTGCTGAAGCTGACCAGGCTGTTTGCTGCAAGGACGCTAGCCAGATTAATACCGATGGATGCTGGTAATGTGTGTCTTATACTCTGGAGCATCTTATACTCTGAAAAATACTGTACTCTCCTAAACAAAGCAGCAATAGAACCTCCCTACCCATTGCTACCTGTGCCACAAGAATAACCCTGTTCAAACAAGATACATTTGCCAGGATAGAGATAGCGTTGTACTGGAGAGTTCGAAGCTCAAGTCCAATATTTCAATGGATGATTTTGAACAAATCACTTTTTCTCAGCCCAACCTATCTCTCGCATTAGTTTTAATTTTTAAATTTGTTTATTTCACTAGGCTTAATCATCGAAAGGTTTCCTATTCCTGATATAAAGAATAAGATTCCTTCTATCCATGATATGGTGGTGTCCAAATATATAGACCTGGCATCTATTATTGGCTGGATTTTCGGCTTTATAGGAGCTATGATGCTAAAGCTGGGGAAGAAGGAAAATTGCTATAATTTCTGAGACTCTTGTGATGACAGGAAGCATTGCGTCACAAGCTAAGTTGTTGTTGCTGAAGTATTGACTGCTTAATTGGGGCTCTCAATTACCTCCTGAACCTCATGTTGGGGTTGGGATTGAAGGAGTTCTCAAGGGTTTTGGTCTTAGGAGACTAAAACCTCCACACCCTAAAGGTGATTTCAGTGTAACCCATGAATTCATAGCTTCCACAGGATTGTCACAGGGAATTGTCTCTCTAACATACATGGGGGGAAGCAGGGGGAAGCAAACACCTGATTTGGTCTTTACTTTGGAACAAGAAATGAACTAACGGGATCACTTCAGAAACAGGATCTGAAAATCTGGTGCACCACTTTTCTTTGCTAGATGGGGAGCATGTACCACACTTGGTCCTGTTAGACCTCCTGTTCACCTTCAATGCCCCTGATACTTTTCTGGATCACCTGCAAAGGTGGAGAGTTGGGGACACTTTGTGCTGGTTCCAATCCTACCTCAGTGGGAGTTCAGTTCTAATCGATGGTCATGGTTGGGGGGATCGGAACTTCTATCCCTGGGGACTCCAGCATGGAATACCGCAAAGCTTAGTGCTTCCATCCATGTTATTTAGTCTACATGAAACTACTGGTGGAAGTCATCTGGCAGTTCAGGGTAAGTGTCATCAATATGCAAATAATATATAGTTATGCATAGAGTTATACTTGGGCCAAGCCAAAGATGGCTCAGAAGAACTAAATCAGTGTCCAGAGGATCTAAATGGGGCAAAAGAAGCTCAGATTAATCCAGCCAATTTTGTCAACAGATATCTGAGCAACTTAATAATACTGGCTACTCTAGTCATTCTTGATGGAGTCAAACTCCCCTTCCTGGGGGTTGATTTATGACTTGGATATTCTCCTGCAGCCTGCTTTAACTGAGATAGCGCAGTGGTTAAAAGCAGCATTACGACCTTCAGCTGATTGCTAGTTCAGCAGTTCAGCTGTTCAAATCTCACTAGGCTCAAGGTTGACGCAGCCTTCCATCCTTCCGAGGTGGGAAAATGAGGACCCAGATTGTTGGGGGCAATATGCTGAACTCTGTAAACCGCTTAGAGAGAGCTGTAAAGCACTATGAAGCGGTATATAAGTCTAAGTGCTATTGCTAACTGCAATTAGTGACTCCAGTTAATGCACCAATTGCAACCTCACTTGGACCAAGATGTTGTTGTAACATTCCCTGGTCATCACTCAATTGGACTACTGTAACATGCTCTATGTGGGGCTGCCCCCAAAGGTGACCTTGAAGCTACAGATTGTACAAAATTAAGTAGCTAGAACCCTGACAGAACAACCCTGCCAGGAAAGGATAAATCATATCCTGAAGTCACTGCACTGACTGACAATTGGTTTCCAATTCCGCTTCAAAATAGTGGTCATTACGGGATATGGGCGGCCTATAAATAAAATAAAATAAATAAATAAATAAATAAATACCCCTTTCAGTGCAGCACTGGCATACATCAGGCACCACTTTGTAAACACTGGATTTGCCTGTCTGATATTGTCATTAAGACAGGGCCTACTTCAGGTTCCCTTCCTCAAGAAATTCATGGGATATAAACCACACATAGAGAGTAAAGGTGGCCTTGGCAGAGAGAAGAAAGATCCACTACTAAGGTAAAAGGAGATAAACAATGCTTAACAAGGAGGGAAGATTATGAAGATATCTCAGTCTACCCTGGCCCCCCAATTTACATGAAGGCAAAAGAAGATGAATGGGAAACTCATTCAGATTTGCAAGATTCTGCTACTATAGCCAATCTTAATAAAAGTAGTTTTAAGCCTACATGGTATCTATTTCTTGGTCTGTAGGGCTGTGGCACAGAAGCTTTCTGTGTGGCAGTTGTCGCTTTGTGGAATACCCTTCTCCCACTGGTATGGATAGCCTCATCCAAAACTAACATTTTGTAAACAGATCAAGGCAATCTTTCTTCAGTGTGTGTTCAACTTAGTTTATCTGTTGAATTTTATGGGTGTCCATGGCATTTATTGATAAAGTTATTTTAATTTTGCACGCTGGGCTTTTATTAACTTTGACCTTGCCCTACCAAAGGAAGGGAGTGGGCTAGAAATACTATAAAGTAAATAATAAAAGACAATTAAGAGAGGTCATTAGGAAGACAAAATACAGTACATGATTTCAATTACAACACAATATGCCAATTACCTCAACTTAGAAAAGAGAAAGGGAATGTAAAGCAATAATGCAACACTCTTAACACAGGTACAATGAATCTCTTCTTCTAAAATGTTAAAATTTCCCAAATATATCATCAATTTCTACTTGAAATTATACTGTCTTCTATAAAAACACAGATTGCTATTATTTCATAACACATAATGAGAATAATAAATAGAAGGCTTACCATCCTTGGTCACTCTTGAATTTATAAGCTGCTGCAAGAATGTGACATAGGGCACCACCAGCTTTGAAATCTAAGAAGCATTTAATCTATAACAGACAGAGGAAGCAAAACAAGGAGTTAATTCAACTTCATCTGTTCCAAGAAGTTCCCTTTCATTCTCCTTTCCCTTTCTCTCTTCAACATTTTCATTCTTTTTCCTCCCTTCTGTCCCTTTCTATTGCCTTTTGCTCTTCAAACAAATGGAGCATTTATTTCCCAAAGCTTAATTAACACAACTGAAAGGAAAATGTTCAGGGAGACCACATTAACCAAGGAGTCTAGAATTAATTTTATTTTCTTAATTGCCAGGCCCTGATTCTTTTTTATTCTGCTTAAAAAAATAAAGCAATTGTACTTTACACAAACTTGCACTTTGCAAGCTGAATTTGCACAATGTTTTTCTTTCTTTCTTTTTGCTATGCCTAATCACTATGTGTTAGGAAGAAAAGAAGGTTCAGCTCAGATTCAAAAGTGACATCTGGTCTGTGCTGTAAATGTTGCTTCTTGAAAAGTTAAGTTTCCTATAGTATTTTCACAACAATCTAAAAATTAAACTGCAAAGATGTAAAGGGAACTATGAAAGAAATCATTTTTTTAGCATCAAAAATCTGTCAACCTTGATCAAAATATAAAACAGTTATGTGTGTGAACACAGTAATAGACAAGTGTATTTTTCTTTAAAGAGCAACATTACATGATTGCAAGTAACATGACTGCATTAGAAGATATGTATTATGCCTGCCTTAGGAGCTATGCACTATGCTATTCCACAAAGAACTACCTACCATTAAAATGCACGGCTTGTGTCTGCAATCCCCATGATGCTACGTAGAAAATCTCAGAGCTGTTCCATAAATTATACAGAATGTAACCCTAGAATTTTCCAAATTCTATTTCAAATTCTATTTCCAAATTCTATTTTTTACTTGTGATTTCAAGTAACAAATAAAATTTTGCCTGGTGATGTTTCCTTACATAAACACCTCTATATCATCAGTTTAAAAGGTTTGGTATAAACACCCCACCCCCAATTCTTATTCCCTATTTACAAGGAAGATTTTTACATAAAATGAAGATTCTAATGGATCACTCAAGTCTTACATTATTAAGCTACCCAAGAGACTACTGCTCTGCTGAGTATTATCTTCCAAATTACTGAATATTGTTTTCTTAAAAATTAAGACAACTTTGGCACTTACTGGCAACTTTGTGAGTGGTGCATTGCTGACATGCTTCCCAAATACCTCCTCTTGGAACTGCAGCAGCTGTACCACTAGGTTGGATAATGATTTATTGGTAGGGGGTTCTGCTTGAATGTACTGTGGGTGGGGGGAAACAAAAGAATTGAGACTTTAGGTAAATCCAAGCCAAGTCTTCCTAGCAGTCTCTCTTTTAAGTCACAACCAAGTAGTTCCAAAATAGCATCCACCACCTTCAATTTTGGCTTGAAACTACTAATAGTGAATTCACTATTCTAAGTCTTCATCTAAAATAAGATTAGAACTCTTTTTCTTTATCTTTAAAAGAGAAAGGAAATAGAGAAAAGGGAACTTGGGATAATATAGGAAAGCATTAAAACTAGATCCCATTTCACCTGCTAGGATTAAAAATTGGGAACAAACAGTACTCCTTGAGAGATCTACTTCTACATACAAAGCACCAGAATTTTTCTTTTTAGAATTTGTGGTCATAGTACACTTAGTATACTTTCTAAGAAATCTCAGCGGGGCCATTACGATGTTTAAAGTTCTCAACAGAACTGTGAGTATTGGTTATCAACATAAGTATCTTTAACCAAAAAAGAAAGAAAGAAAGAAAGAAAGAAAGAAAGAAAGAAAGAAAGAAAGAAAGAAAGAAAGAAAGAAAGAAAGAAAGAAAGAAAGAAAGAAAGAAAGAAAGAAAGACCCCTACTACCTTATTGATCACATTTTTTAATTTAATTTAAACTGGCCACAATTTTACAATATGGATAGTATATACCAATGTTTACTAGAAACTAATTTTATATCAGATTATGTGGGATACAGCATTTTTTAAGGCCATTATTTTGGCTGCAGGTGATGCTACTGCCATTGATATAGACTAGTTCATCTTACTCAACGCTCATTTCACCTCTCAATAGATGAAAGAGGATTTCTTTCACATATCAATTCTTAGAAATCTCTTCCTGACATGAAAAAACAGAACCCAGTGTCATATAAAAGTATATACACATTCTCCTTTTGCAATCCTTCATATACCCTCAATTACATATTCATTGTATAAATATATCCTTCAAGGACTGGGGGACCCTGATGCAAAATCTGGGAGTCACAGGAAAGTAAGTTTTTCTCTTTCTGGTTTGTTAGTGGGAACAGCTTCTCCTGATATTAGAATACCAATGGATTAGGACTGATTAGCACAGTGTGGAGACATTGCAAATGCTGACAAATTGCCTATTATATTCCTCCTGCTTAAAATTCTACTTCTTAGTGGCCTTGTCTATTATCCTACTGGTTTTTAAGGGAGTATGTCAGTTAGGGAAAATGAGATGCATGAGGAATTTTCTTTTCCTCTTCCAAGAAAAGGGACATAATTTTAATTTGGGAGATGGGAAAGAAAACAGGTACTGAATATAACTAGAGCAAAAACTAATTCCGTATATATTTATGTAGAATTTCATCCATGTTCAAAGAAATTTATTCTGTTCAAGAATACACTGGAATGTAAATGTTAAAAAGAAGTGAATTTTAAGGAAACATCAGTTTCTAAAATAACATTGCTTATAGCAATTATATAGCACTGTTATATAACAGTGCACTACTGCATTATCCTTAACCAAGATCAATGATCTGCAACTTTCCTTCATAAGTAGAATATGGATATGCATGAAAATCACTCAGCTGACAGGAATGTGTGTATATTGACAGGGGAAATGCCTAATTGGAATTTGCTTAGCAAAAATATTAGCTTCCAAATGTTGGACTGCCTGCTACTAATTTTTAGTAATAATCAGTTTAGGGTACAAATGGGAAAGGAAATGGGCAAGAGATATGATTTTCCAGGAAAACTGTGTCAGGACACAAGCTGTCACTCTAAAAAAGCATTGCCTGGATGATTCAGCCACTCTCCTTCTTTCTGAAAGTAAAAACCTAAGAACCAAGGTTCTGTGCTGCTTTTGCAGAAAGGCTGTAGCCACCAAAACAGAAGAGACCTGAGGACATATAGAGCAACTGGGAGTATTTTCACCTGCCTCTTATCAAACTTAATAACATGACTCAAGAGTCCCTTCCTCTATACTGTTTATGGACATAGATGTATGGATATGTGTGTACATGTCTATAAAATGAATTCCATGGATTCCAATACTAGTGTTTTGGCTTTCAGCTCCTTTCACCTGACTAGAGATTGGGGGAGAAAAAAACCATGAAAGGAGCAAATAACTGAACATGCAAAAATAGCACGAAAGAACAAAAGCAATAATTCCCGATTGTTTTCCTGACCAAGAATTCTCTTGCAAGAATGAGGCCCAGATGTAAAACTGTGAGCAAAGCACTGCCACCCTTTGCGGACAAGAATCCACTTAAAGAAATAAACAAAAGCGAAGGCTGAATATATCCAAAGGAGATTAAGGGAGGATTAAAAGAATTTCTCCGGGAAAAATAAGAACAAGCGCAGCCCCATCCATCTCCAAAAGAAAGACGCTTCTCGACCTGTAAGCCTTTGCAGGCCAAAGGCCAGGGTTATTGTAATTAGGAAAGAAATCACTGAAGTCAATTATGGGTTGCTTCTAAGAAGCCGAAGTGTCAAAGGAAGGAAAGTTTCAATGGAAAGGAAGGGTTAGCATCCAGAGGACAATAGGGCAGCAGGTGGAACCAGCCGATGCTAAAAGGTCAGTCTCCAATGCAACCAGTCTGGCATTGCAAACCACCAGACATCCTTGCAAAAAAAAAAGGGAGGATCTGTTATTCTATCGGGACAGAGTCGATTCCAACGATCAATGCTTTATTTTGGCTGAGGAAAGCGGGACGGAGCAGCAAGGGGGAGCGAAAAGGGGACTTTGGAAGAAGAGAGAGGGGCCGCGGTTTTAAAGGACCCTCCGGGAATTGGGGTGGGGTCAACAGAAATCCCATCATCTACGGGCAGGGGGGGAATCTCGCCTCTCTTCGGGTCCGCGGTCCTCCTTCCCAATTTGGCAATGCCACCATCGCCACCCACCCCCGCCTCTTTCCTCCCCCTCTCTCCCACGAGGGTGCCCATCTTGCTGGTGGGGTGTGTGTGGAAACACAGGAGAGGCGGTGGGTTATCTGCGGGGCATCTCGGCCCGGGAGGAGGAAGAGGATGGCGAGCGGTTTGGCTTCTGCGACGGGAGGGGAACGGGAGGAAGAGAAGCGCCCTTTCCCTCCCCCGGGAGCTTCCAGAAAGTGTCGCCTAAACGGCGGGGAGGAGCACCGGCAGGCCCAAGCCTGGCCCAGGCCGGTACCTTCTTGTAGTTCTTGCCCAGCCAGACCCGCGTGCTGTCGAACTGACTAACGGTGTCCGAGGCCTCGTAGTACTTGACGTTGGGGCCGCCGTCCTTCTTCCGCACCGCCATTTTCCCAGCGCCGCCGGCCTGGGCCGCGCCGCTCTCTTCCCCTACCCGCCGCCACCGCGGTAGAGAGTGCTTCGTGGTGCCCTCTGCCGGCAGGCCGCGCCAGCGCTCTGCCCTACCGATCCCCGGAAGCAGCGGCCCCTGCCGGCGAAAAAAGGAGGAAAAAGCCTGGCCGCTTGAGGGTAGCCCGGCTCGCCTTGCCTCCTACTGGCCTAAAGTGGTCTTAACACGGAGCGGAAGGCGGGAAATGCCTTTGCTGAAAGACCAGCCTTCCTTCCAGCCCGTCGCTAATTTAATAAAAGGAACGTGTTTCTTCTGTGTGTTTTTAATTCTAGGGCGGTATGTGTGTGTAGGCAGGGGGCTAAATCACGACGGTTTCCTTAAATTTAGGCTTTAAATTTAGGCCACCTACATTTGTATCATCCTTGCTTTCTTCCGATACTCCGCTTTAGAACGGAAGGAAGCACAGCCAACTACTGTGTTTAGCTGTGGCGACCGCGTTTGGAAGGGATCGCCGCCGAATTTCTGTTCCCACCTCAAGAAAGAAATACGGTATTGATTTAGATAAATGACCGTGTGACAACTGACGAGAAGAAAAACGATAATCCCAAGTGTTTTTTAGGGTATCTTAAAGATGACGAGCTGGAAGTCGCTTGGGGAGCGATAATCCCAAGAAAATCCCTTTTGGCTGCGATCCCAAAAGGTCTCCTTCGCCGCGACGCAATCGAGTTGTGTAAAAACGCTTGTGTCAAGTCGTCTTCGTGAGACTTGGCGCTCAGATTCCGTTTTGTTTTCACGAGCTTTCCCTGCCTTTTCACATTGGAAGCCTGGCGGGCAAGGTTTTGTGTAGAAAACATCACATTTTTTCCAAAAGTGTTTTAGCACCAAACGAACACGTCCTCCTTTACCGCTTGTCTTCATCTCTTCTGGCTCAACTGCAAGAAACTAGGGTTTCCCTTGACCTGGTAGAAGGAATGGGAAATCTTTTAAGGGGACATCCTAAAAATGCGGCCGCCTCAGTTGTCAGGTCGTTTCCTTATATACCGTACCACGATTAGAAAGGCACTCTGTACATGCGCAGGAGCTCTTCTTGAGTACTAATGCACGCTTCCTAGACATGGATCGATTTGGTGGGGAGGGGCAATCTCAAGTCTTCTGCAAAAAGGAGATCAGAACAGGTTAGCTTGAGGAAGGGGATAATAAGACGGCGGGGAAAAAGTTAAAAGAGGGGTGAATTGGGAACAGGGGAGTGAAGTTCAAAAATGGAGTCCGTATTGCGACTACGCCAAACAGGCAGAGAAGCCAGGCAGGCGAGAAGGAGATGAGCGCCAAGGCGTCGAGGGAAAAAACAAACATCGGTGCTTTCTTTTGGCTGAACGGGGCTGGCGAGAAAGCTTTTCGCCTTCCTATCTTTCCTCCCGAAAAGAAGGTTTCTATCACGGCGTCCTCTTCTTTCTTCCCCGCTTTCTGAAAAGGGAAAAAACCCAAAAACAATCCAGCCTCTCGATGGATCTGTCTAGCTGAAGCTCCACGCAGCCCTGGCCCGAGAGTCACGGTGGCCGAGTGGTTAAGGCGTTGGACTCGAAATCCAATGGGGTTTCCCCGCACAGGTTCGAATCCTGTTCGTGACGACGATCTCGTTTTGATGGCCCGCGATCCCACCAGCTTTTGACGATCGCCGACTGGAAAAAAAAAGGAGCCCGGTTGGAAAGCAATGGGGGGAAAATGCGTGGTGGGACGAAAGGCCTTCGAGGCAGTCCATGTGAAAGGAGCTCGATTGGGGGGGTGGGGTGGATTCCGGTTGAGGAAACAAAGGAGGACATGCGCTGACGGAGCTCGCTAGCTGGTGGATCACGCGCTTCGTAGACCAGGATCGTGTAAGTTCAGGCAGGGCGTGGACGGAAAGCGACTACTGCGCCTCTCATTTTCCTTTTTAACTCGGGAAGCCAGCTCGCTTGAGGGTGGCCTTTATCGTTCATATACGGCTAAGCTTGATTTTTGTAGTAGCTACAATTGCAGAAGAAAAAAAGAGCAGGGAAGAGATATCAGCAAACAACTTTGCCATGCCATGCTAAGAGTATGGGCGTGACATGCCCATCTAGATATCAGGAGTTGAGCGCCTTTGTTGACGCCTTTCCCTTTATAGAAAATTGTCACCCTCCGTATTTTGCAAATAAATTCGGTAAAGCATTGACATCTCCTAAATACACAGCATAGTTTTTTTAAGGAATTGGCAAAAGGATTTCAATGGACTGAAATAGACTACTGCAAGATCCTTTTTTGGGTGGTCCCCAAAGCTATTTTCACAGATCTGGACAATTCTGAGTGGCTTACAAAGGATTAATAATATCAAAATACAATATACCGCACACACCATACTGGGGAAAATTAACTCCCACTTATACACCCAGTTTGATGAGTCCACATAACATCTTAGCCCTTGGCTCTTCCTGCAGGTGGGATGAGTTTAAGAGGATTCTATATCTGATGTCTCCCCCATGTATGTATGGTGTGTATATATATATATATTTCTAACTGTTTTTAAGCTGTCTTTTAATGATTTGTTTGGAGTTTTTATAAAATGTTGTACACGGTCCTGAGGGAGTAGGGCGGCATAGAAAAACTACCAAATAAATAAATAAATAAATAAATAAATAAATAAATAAATAAATAAATAACATCCTGAGCGAAGAGCCACATCTTAAAAGGCCCTCTTAATGCCCTCAGGGTTGTAGAGGGGGAGAGGTGCTGTTTCCAGCCAAGAGTGACAACAGTTACCTTGTGGTAAGGGTAACCCTAGGGCAGTGATGGCGAACCTATGGCACGGGTGCCACTGGTGGCACGCGGAGCCATATCTGCCGGCACGCGAGCCGTTGCCCTAGCTCAGCTATAGCGTGCATGTGTGTGCACGCCAGCTGATTTTTGGCTCGCGCGGAGGCTCTGGGAGGACGATTTTGGCCTCCGGAGGGCCTCCGGGGTGGCGGGGGGAGCGTTTTTGCTCTCCCCAAGCTCCAAGAAAGCCTCTGGAGCCTGGGGAGGGCAAAAACCGGGCCTACTGGGCCCACTGGAAGTCAGGAAATGGGGGAGTGGGGGGATCACGCACGTATGCACAGGGGGGTAGGGCAAGTGGGGGGCTTTGAATTATGGGCGTGGGCACGCACGAGCGTGTGATAGCGCGTGCGCGCACTATTTTGACACCCGAGGGAAAAAAGGTTCGCCATCACTGCCCTAGGATAAGACTGGTGGCCAATAAATGTAAGAAATAAAATCAATAAAGAATCAGAAGGCGTGCCTCATGAGTCTCCTGTGAGGGGATGGAAGCAAGCTGGCCAGTTTGATCCTGTGGGACAGGCAAAGAAAATTGGAGACAGGTTTCCCTGCAAATCTATGGGCTTTTGCCACTAAATTATACCTTCCAATGTGACAGAAGGAGGGGAGTTATTACTATTTGAATTTTATTTGAATTAGCTGCCTAACTCCAAGTCCAGAATACTGAAGATATTTCTGGGTGAATATCGGGTCAGGGAACTCAGGTATAGCTTGTTCATTTTTGCATCAGTTGAACCTAGTTCGGTTCCACCTCAAATACCATACGCCAGAAGATCCCTGCTGACTTTTGAGAACCATCTTGGAACAGCGCCTCACGATGGACAGCCTGAGGTATATTCTATGCTGAGAGAGAAGCTGAAGAGCAGCCATTTGGAATTAAAAAACTGCAACCATCAGAAACTGGCTGAAGCCAAGAGTGGTGGCTTTGGGGAAAAGCTGCTTCAATGAAGAATGGCTCAATTTCTACTCCCTTGTATACTCTTGAGTATAGTCTGCCTAGTTCGCACAGTGTGTACACCAGGCCAAGCCTGACCCTAGGAAAAGTATTTCTTGTTTTGCTCTCTAGGAACAGAAGGGAAATTTATGTTTCCAATTCCTGCATTGTTTTCCTGCCTTGGAAATTGAAATGTTATTTGCCAGTCACATTGGGCAAAGCTATACAGTACAGGCAGCTCAAGAGAGAAGATAAATTGCAGCTTTTAGGGTGTGGGTCTGTGAATTGGGGACAGATCAGGGGAGAAATCTAGCAGGTTCTAACAGGTTCTGGAGAACCGGTAGTGGAAATTTTGAGTAGTTCGGAGAACCGGTAGTGGAAATTTTGAGTAGTTCGGAGAACCGGTAGCAGAAATTTTGAGTAGTTCGGAGAATGGAAAATACCACCTCTGGCTGGCCCCAGAGTGGGGTGGGAATGGAGATTTTGCAGTATCCTTCCCCTGCCACTCCCACCAAGCCACACCATGCCCCACCACACCACGCTCTCAGAACCAGTAGTAAAAAAAATTGGATTCCACCACTGGGACAGATCTTGCTTTTTGGACACATATGATAGCAATATTTGGGAACTCTTTTTGTCTGTGTGTCCTCAAATCAGTATTTGCTCCTGACAACTGCCTGAATTAGTCCCTGCAATTTTTCAGAAGTGGTTTGCCCTTGCCTCCTTCCTAGAGTTGAGAGGCCTAAAGTCACTCAGCTGGTTCATACCAAATGGGACACTGGAACTCTGTTTCCCATTTTCTAGCCTGGTGCCCTAATCACTACACTAAACTGGCTCTTTTGGAAAATCTAAAGGTATACAGTATTTAACATTGCTTTTTGGTTGTACATGCCACTACATGAGTTGAACAACCTGTGCCCTCCAGATATTGATGAACTACAATTCCCAGCATTCATGGTTAATTACACTATTGGGAGCTACCCTGTTTTCCCCAAAATAAGACATCCCCTGATAATAAGCCCAATCGGGCTTTTGAGTGCATGGCAATAAGGCCAAGCGCTTATTTCAGAGTTCAAAAATATATAAGACAGGGTTTTATTTTCGGGGAAACATAGTATATAGTTCAGCAACACCTGAATGCCCCAAACCTGTTCAAATATTTCAATGCTAAACACAGGAAAATAGCACAGCTGCTATCTATAGCAGTTCATGGACCCAGGGACACCGTCATCTCCTCCTGCTTTTGAGAATTGAAAATAATTATTTTCATTATTTTCTTTAGGCTCCATGTGGCTCCAGAGACATCTAAAGTAAAGGTGGAAGGCAGCTGTAACCTAGCAGTTAGAAGTCATACTGGCAGAAAGGAAAGAGGAAAAGACTGACGTAATCTGAGGAAGAAGCAGAGGAAGGATGTGGAAAATAATGGAAGAAATCAGGGAGCTTTGCAGGTTGACCCAACTTGGCTGGGATGAAGGAAACAGAGTGCCAGCTTGGGAGATCTGGGGAAAGTTAGGTGAGGATTGGCTACAATGAAAATTTATGGGTAATGGAACAAGAGTTTAAAAAGAGTGCTTGTGCTTAGGAGTTTGTATTCAGAATTTTGGACAAGTTACTTATCATTTAGCATTAGCTATTTGATCTGCTGTGAAGTGTTTAATGACTAGCTACACACATCACTGAAGTCTTTTATTTTTTTCTTAGGGAAAAAACCTAGGAATTTTAACATTTCAAACGTCCCATCTTGCCCATAAAGTTTGGAAATCTGCACTGTAATCTGCATTTAAGATCACAGCATAAAATAAATAGGGCTACATCAAAGATTAAATGCAAGGAACATTATACCCAACAGAGGGCAGGAATACATTACAATATAAATATAAGCTAACATGCCTATGACCTTGTAAGTTATCTACTCTTGTTTTTCTTGTGTAGGCAAATGAAATATATGGGAAGAGTATGGACACATATATAAGTAAGAATATTTACACATGCAGAAGTCCTATTGAAGATGTTAACATGGTCAAAGATGCAATTCCATGTATATTATTTTAGTTCAAATAATATAAATGGGAATTGTACCTTTAATCATTCCAATGAACAGAAGGGTTAACTATATCTGAGTAGTCTAAATTTATAACACTAAGTAGTTTTCAATATCTCCTTGAGGCCATCTAATGGCCATCTGAATTTCTGCAACTCAGATACAAAAATCCTAATGAATGACAAAGGAGTAGGGCGGCATAGAAGAACAAATAATAAAATAAATAAATAAAATAAAATAAAACATTGTCATTTTATCATCACTTCTCCAAAATAGCAGACATTCTTGCAATTGAGGGTAATCTAATTCAGAATTTAATTCTCCTCCTCCAGATGATTTGGACTACATAAAGTTCAAATGAATATGGCCAATAAGCAATGATTGAAGTTACTAAAGGTATGATTTTCAAAAGTGTGTATCTAGAGTGCATCACTCCTAATTTGAAAATTGCTTCCCTAATTTTATTATAGTACTATATATGCCCCAGTTTGCCCAATGAGCTAGGGATCAAGCACTTAACCATCCTATCTGGGCAACATTACACCTGAAAATATTACTGTAACAAAGTGAAACAATAAAAATGCCATTACTATGCATCTGCCAGAAAAATCAATATTGTACTGAATATCTTGGATTCATAAATATACATATGCTGCGGGAACACCTAGTTCCTTGAAACCCCATTTACACACTTCAGTAGCATGTTCAGCTACATAAGCAATATCAACAATAAACTGGGATGGGGAAGAGGATTTAGAAAATAATATCATTAAAATGAAATTGGGGCAGTGTATTTTTTCCTCAGTAAGAGTTTGCGTGCCTTGCTTAGATTCTGGAAGTGAAATTAGGAGGAAAGTTAACGTTTCTCTCCATGTTTACTGTTCAGTTTATAGATTTCAAGGACCTGGCATTTTACCTGGCAGTGATCTGGAATACACTTTTATTCAGTTCTTATTGCATAACAGGTTAGAAAGCACTATTTCCAGAACAAGTCACTTGTAGCAAGAATAGCCTAAAGACATTATTTTAGATTTTAGATTTAACTTCTGTATAAAAATTGTGATGTTGGATTGGGACAGGCTAAACAAAGAATTCAGGTGACTGTATCAAATGTAAAGAACAGAGGAAAAAGAGAGTAGATAAATAGGCAGAACTTGTAAAGAAAATGGCCTCCCATAAGAAGTCCTAATGATTACATTTAGGACTGATTCCATCTATAGCTTATCAGTAATGTCTGTAACAGAAAATAGATCAAGCTCTACGGGACTACTCAGTTTGATTTATCTATGTTCTTCATTGAGCATTCATTGAGTAAATTTAAATCAGTTGACCTGGTAATAGGCATAGAATATTTGATTTTAATTTGGCTCATATCTAAATGGATATTTTTTTAAAAAAAGTCTCAAGAAACAAATGTAGCATGGAAGAGGCCTTATGCCAGAGGTCTTCAAACTTGTCAACTTTAAGACTTGTGGACTTCAAGTCATAGCTGGCTGGAGAATTCTGGGAGTTGAAGTCCACAAGTCTTAAAGTTGCCAAGTTTTGGGACTCCTGCCTTATGCTCATGGCATTTCTGGCACACCATTTTTAATATATGCTAACCTGGGCTCTTTTTTCCTCCTGCCTATAACATTACCACAATACTGTATGTCAAGACGCCTTGAATGCCTGTATAAGTAGACAAGCCTGATATAAATCTAATAAATAAATATATTAGGAAATCTCAACATGCTGTATTCAATAGCCAAGCTTGAACTAGAAGCCTCAATAGCCAAGCTTGAACTAGAAGCCTCTTCTGTCAGACTTGGGGCACAAACCTCTGATTGCTCCTTTCTCCTAGTTGTACATTGGAAATGCAAAGGAAAACTATTCCCAAAGAAAACTGCCATCTTCTGAAGGGCAGGTAGTCTTTGCTTCTTGCCGGCAAGTTTCATTATTGCAATTGCTTAGCTTAAGTCAAGTGACACTTTGGCCTTCCTTTGTTTCCAGTTTAGCCATTGAGAAAAATCTGAGACTAAATATCTCTGACAATCCAAATAACGTATTTCTCTAAGAGTTAAGAACCAATTTGTACTACAAGTTGAGATAGAGGACAAGAAAATGGGGCAAGCTAAATCTGAATCGGTAATTATGAATGGAGGCTACTGATCTGTCCAGATACCACTCTAAATGGAAATCAATTTTGGGTCACCTGGAAAGCCTTTGTTGTAGGAATTAGGGAGGAAAAATGGTGGCAAAGCGAGAGAGGGGCACCACTACTAACAAGGAACGAAGCAGCTTTGCAGGAGGAGGTTAATCCAAAAGAAATCAAGGGGAAAAAAGCAATTTATTAGTGCAGTCAGCACAATTGAACAATAAAACACAAAATGCAACCAATGATTTGGATACTGGCAGAAGACATGACAATTTATATTGGATGTTTTAGAGCACAAGGAAGAGCGACAGCAGGACATTGAGGAGAAAGACAAGGTGTGTTAGGAGAACAACATTAAGAGATGCAGTTAGCTCAAGATGCAGTTATTAGGTTGGATTTAGCAGCTTTTTTTTTTCAAATTCCTGAGCAACAGGGACTCTTGGTTAGAAGTAATCTTCAACAAATAAATCCCCTTTCAAAACATGCCATATTACAGACATGAACACAACCCATTCCACCCCTAAAACTGACCTGATTTTTGATGCACATTCCAAGTATTTTAACATGACTTACAAAGAAAAGTCCTATTCAAGGAACTTTTAAGATACTTATAAGTAATAATTCACAGCACTAGAAACAGTTATCAGAGACAGACTTGGTTTCTAAAACAAAACTCTTACCATCAAAGGGGTGTGGACGAGGAAGAAGAGAGAGGAAGAGCATAAAGCAGTATGTCAGCAAAGCTTAAAATGAAAGATTGCGGGAAATGAGGACCCAGCAGAGCTGAAAAATGATGCAAAACCTATCCGTCAGACTTGCAAAGAAGTAAAGGCCACCAAACTGAGTCTTCAAAGCACAGGCATTTCCCATAAAAGAAAAATCTGAAACAGCACCTGCCTGGCAAATGTTGAGAATTATTCACAATCTTTATTTGTACAAATGATGGAAGGAAAGGAGTTGCTTTTGTTAGGTGACTGAAATTGAACTACTGTATCTTCCTCCAGGGTCCCCTCTCTCTCTTCTCTTCCACAGAAGACGAGGTTGCCAGTAACCGACAGGAATGAGAACCGTATTGCTATAACATGGATTCTCCATCATGGGCTCATCATGTAATATTAGGCCGCTTACTATTGCACATAATGAGAAAATTTCCCATGCTGCTTCTGGTGAGAGCACAAGGAGAAAGTCTTCTCAAGCCATTGTTCCCACTGAGGATTTCTGGAGCAAATTTTTTTTTATCCCAGACATCTGAAGAAGCAACTGTTTATATGACATGATCCAAATTCTGCACCACTGCAAACCTCTGATACCAGAGCATTAAGAGAATCTGTATTAAACACTAGGAGAAGAAAGTCAAGCTTGGTTTAAATGTTCCTAGTCAGAGAAGAATATTTAGCCAGTGTAACATATGAAAGCCGCTCAAAATGGACTGTATAGCAAAACACTTCAATCAGAGCAAGTTTAACTGCTCCTTTATCATTTATTCCTTGTCCTCAAGAACTCCAGCAGAAATGTTTTAAGCAATTAACAAATATTTAAAGCATTGGAAAGAAGTTGCTATATATATATATATAAAAACAGAAACCAAAGATGGCAAATAAATTAAATTTGACAGGTAAAACTAAATTTGAAGACATTCCTAGCTACTGTGTTTTTTTTTAAAAAAAGGAAAACACAAACACAAAAATAATACAAAAGACTAAACACAATCATCAAAATGTGAAAAAAAGAAAATAAATACAGATAATGATTTTTCAAAATAGGCAACGTAACGAGACTAGATAAATCTGAGTCCATTCTCCTTTTTGTGTTTTCTTAAAAAGGTTATGAAAGTTGATACAACTTTAAATGGCACATGCAATTTAGAGGGACCATTTCTGATCAGGTGGAGTGATGTGTACGATTGAAGGCTTGCTTGCTTAGCAGAAAGGAGAAGTCCGCAAAGCATCCAAGATGCTTCAGCAACCTTTCAAGAGCATGGAGAAAACTCAGCTCTAGACTTCAGGAGAATCATTTTTCATCCTGCAGTGGTGGTAACAAATGCTACAAAGCTAAAGAATGCGACTTCCTTTGAAAACCAAGCCACAATAGGAAAGGGCCGCTTCTTATATAATGTAAACACATCCAAAATGAGTTGCAGATTGTTCTCCAAATGACGCAGCATTTTGGCTCCACAAGACAAGTTTACATTGAAGGATCTACTGATGTATACATTTGGCATTACTTAACAACTCCAACTTGGCATCTGCATTCTCATGTTTTACTCAAAATCCCTCTCCACATAAAAGCTAAAAACTTATCTTAAAAGTACTGTGTAAATCCCATTATTTCAGAGAGATGCCTTAAGACGAGAGAAGCCAAACGGACCTGGAAGTGGTGGGCTAAAATTCTTCAGAGTAACTTTCAGCTTCTCAAAATCTGAAGTCATGGTTTAGATATCCCAAACAGGAACCAGGCTATCCAGGCCAATGCAGTCATATCAGGAGTTCAAAGACTTTATATGACTGAAGACCACAGCTCTTTCTAGAACAGGGAGGAATTTGTTGTGCTCCTTTGTAGACATTTGGAAACCTTTGTCAACATCAGACCAGGGGTTTAATGACCATAAGGAGAAGGGAATGCAGCATGGCATTTTGCATAAATTCCTGGGCTCATGCCCAGTATAATTAGGGAGTAGCATTTTATTCAACGAAGAGAGGAATGATGCCCTGATACAGCACAACAGAACAGAATCAGTGGGCTTAGAGTTGAAGCCATTCTCTTTCTCTCTCTCACTCTCTCTCGATATATATATTTTCAAGCACGTTGTTTTATCATCTCTGTTGAGTCTTTAAATTTCTTCCACTCCATGTGCAAATATCATCACCAGGCCTGGCTCTAGCACCATCTCCTCCCCCATATGCTGATTCTCACAGGCCATCACAACCACAGCTTGTTTGCCTGGGATGCGTTTGGCCACATAGTTTTCGTAATAGCGTCGGTTCATCTGGCGAGTTTCTAGGGTGGCCAAGCCTTGGGGCCAGTTCCGTTCATGGGCATTTTCAATCAATTCATTGATGATGGATGTGGGGCAGCCGCTTTCCACCAAGGAACGCTTGATTACAGCTTGGAGTACGGCATCTGGTGTAGAGATCATACCACCCCATCGGGTTACCCGGGCTGGCTGCAAGGAATTCACCCACCTAGGAGTCAAGTGAAAAGAGTCACACAATGAGGAAAGAAAAACAGATGAAACCAATAGCACTACAATGAAAGCCTAGAGAGAAAGATTCCTTTTATTGTATTTCTGATCAAGTGGATGATGGTTCCCTGCCAAACAATCATGATGAGTAATGATCAGGTCTATTTGGACTACTCCCTGCATTAGGCACAAAGTATTATTTCTAACTTAAAATTAACAATATCTAGGGAAACAGAAAGCCACCGGACAAATATTTCAAACTTTTCACTTAAAAAAAAACTATTTCCTCCAAACTTCATACATTGATCTTGGAAATGTTTTGAAGCTTATTTTCTTTATGGCAGCCATGAAGAATCTGGATTCATCCAAGCACCCTTGATCCCCTAGTAGTAAATCTAGCCTGCACAGCCACAGATTGGACCTCCTGTTGAACCTCATAAGCTGTGATCTCTCTAGATTCCAGAACAATCTCTCATTCCTGTGGCTCTACATTGTGTAGGATGATGTACCGGGACTTATCCTGAAATCACAGCTTCTGAGGTTTACTCTTAAGTCTGTGACATTATGAATCCTTATAGCATTGCTCCCAATTCTATTTGTCCTAATTTGTTTGGGAATATATTTTTATCTACATAATCACTTGCATACCACCATTTCCCATGGTGGTTTACACAATCAGGCCCTTTTGAAATCAGAACTATGAAGCCTCAAAGCTTAATTATTCTAACAATGGGATGCCAAAGTGGTATTCATTGGTAATCCAGACATGTTCTTTGGCATTGAACAAGATCTCCACTCCGTTGACTATTTTTTAACATTTAAAATATCTGCATTTGTTCAGTATCTTTCGCATTCTTAACATTCTGTGTCTCTACCAATTAGAACTTAGCTTATGTTCTAAGGTCTGTAATTTCAAGACGGTAAGATATCAATGCTTCAAAAATAAAATCTGAACATGTCACCTTGACATTTGTAATTAATCTTACATCAGTCCCAATTTATCTCGTTTATTATACTGATATAGCAGCAACGATTTAGTTAGTGGTCAAGCTGCTATAATGGCTCAGGAAATAAAGAGAAACCATGTTACCTGCTTACAATTCCTGAATTTATTATCTCAACAGGTTATCAGCCCATTGAATATTTGGAGTTACCTCTTTATGTTTGAAAGCTACTATTATCCTGAGAAACAACTTCCAGAACTGGAAAAAGATAACCTATTCTTAGCTATCATAATGGGAAGTGAGGGTGGAGGTTAGCTCTCTGAGCTTATGGGTTGGTTTCCAATATTTCTTTATCAGGCTAGGTAACATCTTCAGTGGAATTTAGGGGAGGTTGATGTCTTGTGTTCTTCTGCTCATAAGAGCTTTGTGTGGTCAGTAGGTCTTGTGATGGTGAAGTGACATCAGGTGTGGGTTGTGTCAAGTGAGGGCCTTGTGATAGGTCTTGTGATGGGGATCACGTCAGTGAGGGTCATTTGGAGGTGAAGTGCTGGTTGGGGGGGTTGCATGGGTTGGTTGACGATTGGTGCCATCTCTGGTTGGCTGTGTGGTTGATTTGAATTCTGAGGGGTTCATAGGTTGGTTGTAGGTTGATGTGTCTGTTGATGGAATTGCTTGTGGAGTGCCAGGCTTCAATAAACCCATAAGCGTGGCGGGTGGTAGTATTACCTATGATTCTTGTACTGCTCCAATTGAATTGGTGCTGTTCAGTGTCAGTGTGGGTAGAGATTAGGGATTGGGGATTGTGGCCTTTGGAAAGTATTATGGGCTCCTGAGTGCTTTCTGAGCTTGATTGATTGCTTGCAGATATTTCATCTTCATTCAACATAATGATAAGTATTACCTTGATTGCTATGTTTGAACAACTGTACTTGGTAGCATAACATATAAATATACCCTGTAATTTTTCCTACAGATGTTTGCTTTAATTTTCAATAATTTCCCACCATTATTCACTATTGCCTTTTCCCAAGTTTGAACCCCCACCACAACTCTTCCAGTCCAGCACTAGTGAGAGATTAGTACTTACTCGAGGATTTCATTATATTCAATAGTCTCCTCCAAATTCTGCAGGTTGGGATTGACACTACGTATCGCTCGCATGTATGCTTTTAACAACTGTATGTCCCGTTTCTGCAAAAATGGATAATTACATTAATTTAACTAATAGGACCCAGAGGCTACCCTGCATCAATAAAAAAAATTTCCATAATATATTGCACACAGCTTAATTTACTACAGTAGTTGTTATCACTAACATTTATTAATGCTCAACGCTTTACACATTAACAGTGTGCCGCAATGGAGATTCAAAGAAGAAAGGGAGATTTGAACTGCACTGGGTGTCCTATCGGCAGCTCCTTGAACAAAGTCGCCTCTTTTCCCAGGCTTGGATTTGGGATACAGGAGAAGGAATAATTTGATTCAAAAAGATGCGGACAGGTTCTATGCGACTTCCTCCCCACATATTAAATCATGTTTGAGTCTAGAATGTTGCACGATGCTAATATACATGTCCAGGGAATACAGGTCGTCCTTGACTTGCAACTATTCGTTTAGTGATTGTTTAAAGTTACAACAACTCAAAAAAGTGACTTACAACTGGTCCTCACACTTACAACCACTGCAGTATCCCCATAGTCATGTGATCAAAATTTGGCAGCTGGCATGTATTTATGATGGTTGCAATGCCTTGGAGTCAACACGATTGCCATTTGTGATCTTCCAAGCCACCTTTCAGCAAAGTCTCAATGGGGTAAACCTGATTCACTTAACAACCACCTAATACACTTAACTGCAGTGATTTCCTTAACTGTGGCAAAAAAAAGATAGCAAAACTGGGTGCAACTCATTTAACAACTGCCTTGCTTAACTATGGAAATTCTAAACAATGGAACACTTGTGGTCATAAGTCAAGGATTATCTGTCTACATAACTCTCAACTTACAACCATTTGTTTGGTGACCATTCAAAGTTACAACAGCATTGAAAAAAGTGACATATAACTGGTTTTCACACTTAATGACCGTTGCAGCATCCCTGTGGCTAAGTGATCAAAATTCAGATGCTTGGCAACTGGCATGTTTGTTTGTTTTTAGTGTATGGCCCGTGTTAGCCAGGGATCACCGAGGTGGCTGGCTGCCTCTGTGAAAGGAATTTTTTTGGGCGGTGTTATCTTAACCCACGGGACTCCTGAATGCCAGTAGGCATTTGGGGGAGGCTCCTTTCCTGTCCCTACGTGGTTTATTTGCTCACGGGAGTCGAGCTGCCGACCTCAGTGGAGCGCAGGTTCAGCGTCTTACCACGTGAGCCACCGCAGCATGTATTTATGATGGTTGCAGTGTCCTGGGGCCATATGATCAATTTTTTTGCGACCTTCTGACAATGGGGAAGTCTGATTCATCTAACAACCATTCTACTAACTTAACTGCAGTGATTCACTTAACAACTGTGGCAAGAGCCATTGTAAAATGGGGCAAATCGTACTTAACAAAACTGTTTTGCTTAGCAATGGAAATTGTGGTCATAAGTCGAGGATTACCTAGTATTCACAATTACGACGCGTTTTCGCTTCAGTACAAGATGTACAAAGAAACTTTCTAAAAATACAGTCCCATTCTCATTCCTCTTGTTTAGAGAAGGTCAGTGGATCCTTTAAGCCACCTGGCCGTTTGACAAAGGAAAGAAAATGCAATACCTGTTCTGCTAATTGATGCTTATGTTCTGCAGACGTCTTTTCCAATTCAGCTATTCTTGTCTGTTGCTGCTGCACTACTGACCGTAAATGTTTTATACAGTTATGATTCGGCAATTCGTCTTTGGGCATTTCCAAGCTGCACAGAGAAGTAACTACAATTGAGTGCCTAGAAAAAAACTGTTAGGTGGATAAGCAACCAAGAACAGAGGTAAAAAAACTCTACTCTAAGAAAACTGAGCCTGAAAATAACAACTCCCAAGCTACCAGCTGCCAATACTGTGCAATTTGATTACACCTGATGCATCACAAAAGCCATTTCACATTGACAGAACAGACGGCACAATTATTGCTGCCCTCACTAAGGTTTCCCGATCATGCTGTCATGTGTGATCTTTATCATCAGACCAGCAGAGAATTATGACACTGCTGGGTCATGATCAGACAAAAATACACGTTTGGCAAATACTCACCCGCATCCCTGTTCACAGGTCACAGGCCGCTTTGGATTGTGTTCGCAATCATTGAGGTGAGACATCAGGTTGTCAAGTCGCACTACAGCAGTGCAACCAAAAACAGCGTTGTCACACGTGATTTGCAGCTTAGATAGCATATTACGCATGATCCGGGGAACAGGGCGCAGGTGAGCCACAGTCACAACGCTTCGGTCGACAGGACACGTCTGCTGTTGGGAGAACCACTGGGTGATACAGGCATTGCAAAAAGCGTGCTCACAATGAGGCGCCTGTGTAGAGAACAGAACCAAGTATGCCAATTTAGATTACATCAAGTTTGCTGCTCAAGTTGATGTGGGCTCTTAGCTTTCCATGCAGCTTCTTTCACTGAATGCTTTTCACTAACAGAATTGGAAATACTGCAGGACAGAGCATCCATCGATCAATTAATGTAACCAAGCTATCAAGGGCATATGAAAACATCCGTTCATTCTGCTTGTCGTAGTGAGAACCTATCAGGGAAAAGATATAAAAATCACCCAGCATAATTATTCACCGCCAGGTGTTAATTTCTGTCCTTTGCATCGACCCTATTACAGATTACCCTATATTGTTCCAATTCTGGATTAGTATAAATAAGTATGAGAAAAGATATATAGCTACTTCCTCGTATAGCATTCCAATATACACTCAAAGTACAGAAAAATGATTTGATATGAGCATCCCAAATGTACATCCCAAAACAGATAGCACAAAGTCAAGCCTCTAAATATGGCACAGTTGTCATTCCAGCTCTTTTGCCAAGTACAATTTATTCACATGTTAATATACTTTATAAAGTTAGTTCTTTGTCGTTTGGAGGAAATGAAGACTATTAATTTCTAAAGGAGCTAAATCAGGCAAAGCTCTGGGACCAGATGGCCTACCAAGCGGATTCTATAAATTTTTTTGAAGATCAATTACTTCTTCCGATGAAGCACTTAATGAATTCTATTTTACAGGGGAATCTTATACCAGACTCTTGGAAGGATGCCTACATTTCTTTAATACCCAAAGATGGACTGGATTTAACTTCTGTGAAGAATTACAGGCCAATCTCTTTCCTTAATAATGACTACAAATTCTTTACATCTATTTTAGCTGAAATACTTAAATGTTTTACAGGATTATATACATGAAGACCAGTATGGCTTCTTACCCAAAAGCAGGGTGGATTTGATTTAAATCAAGTTGATTTAAATCATGATTTAAATCACTAGTAAAAAAAGCTTGATTTAAATCAACCCATCCTGAATGAAGGCTCCTCCCACGATGGGGAACAACTCGATTTAAATCATAATTTTTAAAGAGCAACTGTCATCTCTGTCCCACAGCAGCTCCTCCTCTGACCCGCTGTTGATGCATCAATAGTCCTAATATTGCAGAATATATAGGCTCATGCTACATAACTCTCTATGTCATGCTGAATGAACTAAAGTATTAATGTATCTTAAATAGAAAACTATCTATAAATAGATTTTTACTCCAAAAGCATTTTATTAAAATAAATTTGATAAAAATAAAAAAAATTCAATTTAAATTTTTAAAAAATCCAATTTTTTTATTTTTTTAAAAAAAAATCATCGATTTTTACCCATCCTGCCTAAAAGACAATTAAAAGTTAATATTAGAGTAATTTTGAATATAATTGAATATTTACAACAATGTAGCGACAAACAGGTTGCATTAATCTTTCTGGATGCAGAAAAAGCTTTTTGACAATTTGAACTGGGCCTTTATGTTTATAGTGGTGGAAAAGATGGATTTTGGATTGGGCTTTATACAGGGCCTGAAGTCCATCTATGCACTCCAGAAAGCTCGAATCATGGCAAATGAAGACTTTACGAAACCGGTTCAAATTCAGAAGGGAACAAGGCAGTGGTGTCCTTTATCCCCTTTATTATTTATTCTAGTGTCGGAACTGTTAAATAGAGATATTAGCCAGGATAACAGAGCAAAAGGACTACAAATTGAAGCATATAATTAGTGTTTTCCCGAAAATAAGACTCAACCAGAAAATAAGCCCTAGCATTTTTCAGGATGCTCGTAATATAAGCCCTACCAAAAAAAGAGAGCCCCCATTAAGATCTTCAGCCCTCCAGGGGGGGTATGGCCAGCATAAGAGGGAGCGAACGTGCGGGGGCCAACAGTGTCCAGCAGCGTGTCTAGCCTACCGGCCCCTTGGCTGGCACACACTGGGGTTGCACAGCCCGTGCAGCACAGGTGAGTTTGAGCACTGTGACCGCCAGGCCAGCCCTCCAAGCAACAAGCGGAGGCAAAGACAATGTCCCCTTTTGAGTCCCAGCTTCAATCTTCCCTCAAGCATGTAAGCTATCCTTTTTTATAAGAGTTATGTGAGGCTGCAATGCCCATCATCCTCACCTGGCTGAAGCTGCTTGTAACAATAGCCTGACATATTAAGAGTGGGCGAAATCAGTGGAACAAAAGAAATCCAATGTGATAGTTAAGACATAGTTCTGGGATCAGGGAAAACCGGATCCAAGTTCAGAAGCTCATTGGTGCACTGAGCTAATTGCCGTTTTCAATCCAACCTGCCTCTCAAGGTGGTTGCTATGAGGAAGAGCTCCAAGAGAAAAGACGGGACATTTGGTTTCATAATATGATGAAGAAGAGAAAGCAGCATCCTGTGTTTCTATGAATGGGAGAAAATTCTACTAAGGTCTTCAGTGCCATTCATATCATGAAGAACAAATGTTAAAAATGTACTAAATGTACTAAAACCTTATCTAGGTTAAATAACCAGAATATTTTTCAGAATATATATATTTTTAGCTGTGAAATTCTACATCCTCCCCACTAACACGCTTAATACTTGCTAAATGGAGTATCAGGATGTTGTCATCTACTAATTACTATCAAATTACATTCTTATACTTGCACTATGTAGGTCTTGAATTATGGCTTCACAGTTCATTTTACAGCACTGTCCTAAAAACTATTCCTAAGCACAAAAAAAAAGTAAATAATGATACAGAAAGCACCATAAGATAGTAAAAAGAGTCAGATCAAGTTTACAGTAGAAAAGAACATATTATTTTATATAGTTTTTATCTTTTTGAGATTGTAAGTCACCCAGGGTTATCTTATGCTAAGATGGGTGGCCAATAAATTTTACAAATAAATAAATATTTACATTTAAGTCCCCTTTGCATGGAGAATTTGTTAATTCAGCTTTCCTTATGATCATAAATACTCCTTATAATAGCTAGCGATGATTGAACCTCAGCCATTTAATTATTTTTAATTTACCACACAAGAGAAGGGTTTTTTTTTAACTTCGGTAGAGCAAAATTAATGTTATTAAAAAACTATTTACCTTTATGACTTCATTATTTGGCATCCAATTATTTATCTTGCATATGAAGGAAAAAGATGGTTCATATGGCATTAAGCTGATGATAGCCAGAAGCAAAGATTAATATATACTTACAACTCCCAGACAGGAATTCCACATTGCTCATAAATTATGCTGGTATATTCAATTCTATGCTTACGGCAATGGAAACTTTTGTTGTGTCACACTTGATCTTAGCCAAAAGGCCAAGAAGCCAAAGCTGTCTCACTCACTATATTATTTCCATTAACCTTACAGCACAAGACTTTCTAACATGTTGGATAACCATTTGTCTGAACTGGTGTAGGGTTTCCTGCCTAAGCTGGGGATTGGACTAGAAGACCTCCAAGGTCCCTTCCAACTCTGTTATTCTATTCTATTCTAACATGTACTGAATGAACAGATTCTGAAGTATAGGTTAGACTGCATAATACTGCAATAACCAAGGAACGTATCTAAGAAAAAAAAATTGACTCATTCATGCAAAATGATCCTGAAGATACAGCTGAATTCTTAGCTGCTACAAGTAGAATGAAGCTCCTCACCCTTCAATGCAAATCACTATGATTTCTATAAAGGCTATAAAAGTTCAATAGGCAGGTTGTCCCTTAATGATGATCTGAAAATAGGCCTTCAAGCCCAATATGTCTGGTTTTCGTAATATATTGAAATACTGAAAAATTACTTTATAAAACTGATACCAGCTTAAAACCACTGAATCTTTAAAATAATTATCAAAAAATGTATTAGTTTTATTTCTATAGTATTTATTAAGCTCCTACACCATATTTCATCCTGTATTTTGAACTATGTGTTAAAGCTACTTTAATCAGTTACACGGGTGTAACACATAGAAATCTGCTTGATTGTGGGGTAAAATCTCCATGAAAAATACTCAAACACAATCTAGATCTTTGTGCACTGAGCAGCCTTAATATTACACAGAATATTTACACCAGTGATAACCTCAAAGGCGGTCTGAAAGACATTAACATAATCTATGAGTTTAACTAACATATCCACCAGTGGTGGGTTCCTACCAGTGCGGTCCACTCTATAGCACCGGTAGCGGCCCACTGGTGACATCACAGTACCGGTGCGGTTGGTTGCCGGTGCCTGGGCACTGCCATTTTTTTAAAAAAAAGTAAAAAAATTTTTAAAAAATTCTTCTGCGCATGCCCAGAAGCCAAGTTTCCAGCACTACGCATGCACTGCCTTCTTACCCCACAGTGAGTCCAAGCAGGGGAGGATGGCTGAGGGAGCGCGTGAGATGCTGAAAGAACGGGCGGCAGGAGCTATCTCCATTCCCCTCCCTTTAGCAGTCTGAGAAGCCACGAACACGCGGTGATGATCCTAGGCATTTTCGCATGTTTGAGGCTTCTCGAGCTGCTGAGGAGAGGGGGAATGGGCAGCAGGACCTATCTCAGTTCCCCTCCCTTCAGCAGCCCGAGAAGCCACGCCCACCCAGTTATGTGGCTGGCAAGCCACACCCACAAAATAAGCCACGCCCACAGAGTGGTAGTAAAAAAATTAGGAACCCCCCCTGATATCCACCCATGGATGAGACTGTCTGCCTGTGGGCTTTCTGCCCGAACACCATTTTGGCTCTTATCTCTTTGTAGCCAACTTCTAGTGGAAATAGAACTGCCCGTGTCTGCAGATGCCACCAGAGCATTCAAGCACATTCAGTGCAAAAAAACACAAACAGATCTGTTCTGCAGGGATGGATACTTGGTTCAGCTTTGCAAAAGTCATTTTGTTTTGGCTTGCCTTCTACTGAAGAGACCCACAAAATAAGTAATTGTAGGCAGATATGCAATGTAGATGATTGCTATTTAGCCTCACTCTAAAACCGTGAGGACAGGTAACCTGTAGCTCATTGGCTATATGTAGCCTCCAGATCATTGTTATGGTGCCACAGTCTTCTGCTCCCACTTTCAGTATTTGGCTGCAACCGCTACAAAATTTAGCAATGTAATTGTCCAGGTGTAAAAAAAAAAAACCTCAAGCAAAATAAGCTTAATGCTTTTATTTTACGGCACAACACAAATCCCCAAAACCACGTAAGAGCACATTTCTTGGCCAATTCTTTCTCAGAGAAATATCAATAAAGCCTGTTATGCAAGGTACAGGTAGTCCTCCATTTACAACAGTTCATTTAGTGACCATTCAAAGTTACAGCGGCACTGAAAAAAAGTGACTTGTGACCATTTTTCACACTTATGACCATTGCAGCATCCCAGTGGTCACCTGATGAAAATTCATCATAAGTCCAGGACTACCTGTACAGTATCTATAAGGTCACTGTATTTTGGTTGAATTACCATATTTTTCGGAGTATAAGACACGCCTTAGTTTTGGAAGAGGAAAATAGGGGGAAAAAATCTGCCTACCAGGTATTCAACTGGCTAGCATCCTTAGTCTGGTCAGCTTCAGCACATTATTTTATCCCCTGGTTAGGGCTTAAAAAACCTTTTTCGGAGGGAGTAGCAATGAAAACAAGCCTGCAAAGACTTAGGGTTGGAAAAACACTTCTTCGGAGGGAGTAGCAATTAAAAAATCCTGCAAGCCAGGAAGATCATTAGCACCTCGTTAGGGCTAGGAAAAAAAGCTTCAAAAAAGCTACATTTGGAGTATAAGAGGCACCCAAATTTTCAGCCTCTTTTAGGGGGGAAAGGTGCGTCTTATACTCTGAAAAATACGGTAATATCAAGTTTGAATATTATAGCAGCCACACAGTGGTCATATTGACAGTGCAGTAATCCACAAGTCTTGGTTAGCCCAAGTATGCCCACAAACATTTTTTCTAGGGCACCACAGTTACCAAACCAGCTGTCTGCAGTTTGCTTGCTGTTAAAATTATTGTGCTAACCAGACAGATGCAGCTATGGCTAGAAGTATCGTACATCCTGTTTTTAAAGAAGTTGCTTAATTATAAACAAACAATATGTGGGTGTTTCTATAGCTGTACTATGTGTAAGGGTGGGGGGGAGGAGTCAGCAAGTTTATTCACTCTCACTAAGCCTTACAAATTACTGTATATGTGGTCAAAGTTCTGCCAACAAATGTCATTTTTAAATCTGCAAAGCAAGCAAGCTATTCAAAACCATTTAGTCAAATCCATATTTTCAAGGAAACCTTGCCCTTCCCGCCCCACCTCCAAAATAAAGGAAGAAATCAATCGCTAAACTATTGATTAAAACAACAACAACAGTACTAAGCTATATAGTAAAAAAAGGTAAAAGTTTCCCCTGTCCAGTCATGTCCAACTCTAGGGCGCAGTGCTCTTCTCTGTTTCTTGGACGATAGAGCCAGTGTTGTCCGAAGACATTTTCCACGGTCATGTGGCCAACATGGCTATATGCCAAAGGTGCACGGAACAGTTACCTTCCCCACCAAAGTGGTACCTATTAATCTACTCGCATTTGCAAGCTTTTGAACTGCTAGGTAGGCAGGACCCGGGGCAAGGAACAGGAGTTCACCCTGTTGCACGACGCTCAGATCTCAAACCTGGGCTGTCACCTTTTCAGATGACAAACTCCGCCCCTTTAACTGCAGTACTTAAGGTTAGTTCATTTATCATGGTTACATGTTGCAAATACATACCCTGTTTTCCCCAAAATAAGACATCCCCTGATAATAAGCCCAATTGGGCTTTTGAGTGCATGGCAATAAGGCCAAGCGCTTATTTCAGGGTTCAAAGACAGGGTCTTTGAATATAATATATATTATATTAAAATATAATATAGTCAATATAAGACAGGGTCTTATTTTTGGGGAAACACGGTATGTATTTTTCCATCTATTCTAGAAATAACGTTCCTTCTGAAGAGAGGTGCAGAGTAGAAAAACTAGTCAAATCACAGTGTCATTCTATACAAAATGGCTTGTTCTTTAATCCTTTTAGATCAATTACTATCGGTACGAACCAATTCAGTCTTGCAAAATCACATGCCTTTAGATTCCATGGGAGTGGAGTGGTTTAGAAATTGCTTTGAATAACTATTTTATTTCTGAACTTCTAAATATAATACAATGCACTTGACAGGAAGGAAAGTAGACTCTTGCAGAGACAAAATGGATATAAAGAGAGTTTTCTTCAAATTTGCCCCAAAGGAAAGCGATACTGAATTTAAGACACACACCTTAAGCACAACACATACACCCTCATTGTTTGCATCTGTTATTCTCTTTTCAGTGAACTAAATATAACTTTCTCATTGTAAAGGCAAATTAATTTGGGGAAAACAGTTAAGGCAACCTGTCTGAAACAGCAAAGACCGTACTGCTTTTCTGCATGGATAGTCGTAGCTCAACTTAGAATATGTATTTTTATGAAGGCAGAGGTAAACAGAAACGCCTATAAGATTAACTGTTACTTTGCAATATCTTGATAAATTCTTAACATCTTCTTGACCCAGAAAGTTCTGTTAGCTTTTTTTGTGTGTGTGCTTTTGAATCACTATTGACTCTTGGTGACTTGACTGCCTGGACAAGTTCTCATATTTCTTCGCTATAGGTATTAACACATTGTTTGAATCAACTAAAGCTTATTCAAAGGATTACATAATCATGACTTATTTTTGTATAATATCCACAACTTTAATTTCTTATATCCTTAATTTTATATATACACGCATGAACGTATGCCAAAACTTTTCAAGAGTAGACAAATATTCTCTCTCTCTCTCTTATATTAACTAACTCAGTTTTATATTTTGCTTTGGAAAACTAGTGCTGTTAATTTATATAAACTTCACAATGATTAGCATATTGTGCTGAAATTTTCAAAAAAAAATATTTTTTTCTAAACAAAAAGTTTAAACCTGGACATTTAGCTGAAACAGTTGAACTGAAATAGAAGATAATAGTATAAGAGTGCTTAAATTAACTTTAAACTACAATATATTTATTATTACATTTATATTCTACCTTTAATCCAGAAGCTCAAGCAGCATATAAGTGCACCCACCTCCTATTACCCCCAAAACCAACAGCTTGTGGCAACAGATTGGGCACAGGGCAAAACTAGCTCGAAGTTCCACAGTGTGTTTCAGTGGCTAAGAGTGGTCTCCGCATTAGTGGCGCAACACCTTAATCACTACACTGTGCTATGTTTCTCTATATGAGTAAGAAGGACTTAATACATAATTGCTTCATAAAACTATGCAAAATACATATTAATTAATTTAGTCTTTATCACCTACCTGCACTGGCTCCTCCAAAACCCCACTGCAGATGGGGCAAATAAGATCTTCATCAACATCCCCTTGAAAACGTGCTACATCATACCCCATTTCTCATCACCGATGCCAAAACGCTAGGGGGAAAAAAAGCAGGAGGAAGAAAAATTATGTATTTGAATTTTCATGACAAGAAGCTCTAAGCATGTATTTCAAAAATGTTATTTGGGTGAATCAGTTAGAAATCCTTCGTCTTAACCAGGTTGCCTTCTTACTAACCTGATATGGCTGCCCGCTAGGTCACAGATTCACAAAGAAAGCTCCAAGCCTCTAAGGAACAGGATGTGGCACGACAGAAAAAGAACAGCTTGACTTAGCCCCGTTTTCTCTAAGATTAATTTTCCACAGTTTTACTAGGCCAGTGATGGCGAACCTTTTTTGACTCGAGTGCCAAAAGGGTGCGTGCACGTGGGATAGCATGTGCCTGTGTGCCCACACTCATAATGCAATGCCCTCTCCCCCACGCATGCATACAACCCCTGTGCTGCCCCCCCCCACGCATGCGCACAGGCCTCACTAAAGCCTCTGGACTTCCGGTAGGCCTGTTGGGCTGTTTTTCGCTCTCCCCAGGGTTCAGGAAAGCCTCCTGAAGCCTGGGGAAGAGCGAAAAACGGCCCTACCGGAAGTTCAGAAAAGAACTTCTGGTTGGCCCGTTGGGCAGTTTTTCGCCATCCCCAGGGTTCAGGAAAGCCTCATGAAGCCTGGGGACGGTGAAAAACGGCTCAACGGGCAAACAGGAAGTTCTTTTCTGAACTTCTGGTTTGCCCGCTGGGCCGTTTTTCGCCGTCCCCAGGCTTTAGGAGGCTTTCCTGAACCCTGGAGAGAGCGAAAATGGCCTAAAAGAACGGCAAAAATCAGCTGGCCAGCATGTGCATGCACACTGGAGCTGACATAGGGCAACGCCTCGCATGCCCTCAGATATGGCTCCGCGTGCCAGCTGTGGCACGCGTGCCATAGGTTCGCCATTACTGTACTAGGCTATTACTACCAGATTAGATACTTCACTCCACACTATGTTATTATTCACTTCTTCATTTGCAGTTTTATATACAATGGTCCTCAGTGACTGCTCGAAATTACAATAGTGCTGCAACTGCAGCATCCTCATGGTCACATGATCAAAATTCAGATGCTTGGCAAATGGCATGTATTTATGACGGCTTGAGGTATTGCGATCACCTTTTGAGGCCTCCTGGCAAGAAAAGTCAATAGGGAAGCCAGATTCACTTAATAACTGTGTTACCAACTTAACTGCAGTGATTCACTTAACTGTGGCAAGGTAGGTTATAAAATGGGGCAAAACTCACTTAACAACTGTCTTGCTTAGTAACGGAAATTTTTAGTTCAGCTCTGATTGTAAGTTGAGGACTACCTATATTCCACACCCTTCTTTTCTATTTCTGCAGGAACCAGAATATATAGGCATCTAGTCCCCAAGCTTAGAACCCATGACTGTATATACTGAAGGGAGAGGAGTTCTGGAAATCGGAAACTAAACATTAAATGGTGGATCAAGGTATTTCTTGCTATCACCTTGCTGAAAAAAAGAATTAAATCAAGTTACTCCTAATGTCAGAGAGTGAAATATACATCTTTGCTCAGGAGAGACTACTTCTCAAGTGAATACATAGCATAAATCTTTACCCAGAATGCTATTTGGAAGAGTTTGCAAGAGGACATTAGAAATAGACTTTGCTTGTTCTCTTAGGACTAACTTGGCGCAACTATCTGCAGACATTTTTTACTAGGATTTGGGACATTTTTGAAAAGCTTGGGATGATTCATTTAATCCTTTTTTTTCTAACATCTCAACAGGATATATCTTTCTCTGTTCAGTCACCTCTTCCCTTCATCTCTGCTGTCCTCTCCTTTCTCTTTCCTTCCTTTCCCAGTGTTATCCATTCTACCTTTTTCCCCCTTCTTTTTTTTCTATGTCTGCTTTGCTGGCTGAGGAACTCTGGGAGCTGAAGTCCACAAGTCTTAAAGTGGCCAAGGTTGGAGACCCCTGTGCTAGAAGACCGTGCATTTATTTGCATGTTGTGTTATTTGCATATTTGCATGATTAGTATGTGTAAGAAAATATCTGAAGACACAGGATCAATTCAGTTTATAAAAGGGGTACTTTAATTTTCACTTTAGCAATGCTGGCAATCCTGCAGAAATGAGAGCCAAGAGGTCCCAAGGAAGCAAAACTCAATAGCAGAACAATATATATTGATTTATAGCAGCGGTGGGTTGCTCCCGGTTCGGCCCGGTTCTTAGAACCGGTAGCGCCGGGAGGCTCCACCCACCCGCCCGGGACACTTTTGCGCATACGCAGAAGTTTTGCATGTGAGAGAGCGCAAACAGGTAGTAAAGGGTTTTATAACCCACTACTGATTTATAGGTAACTAATCTACTATTATTCTGGCCTTGTCTTTTGTGGGAATGTGGCTTCTAGTAAATACATATATATAAGTGTGTCATATGCAAATGTTTGTGGGGAAGAGAAATTTCTAGGACTCCTTTCAGGTGACACAGACAACCCCACACATTGTCAAGATTGTGAAGATAGACATTGCATAGTATTATGTTTTTAATTTTTCCTTCCAGTCTTTTTTGTTTGTTTGTGTGAAGGTTATCCTAAATCAGTGTTTCTCAAATAGTGGGGCGCACCCCCATGGGGGGGTTCAGAGCGATGCCAGAGGGACGCGTGTGACCCCGGGGAACATGTGTGGTCCCTCTCAATCGATTCCCCCGGAACTGTTTTCCCAGTTGCACGCTGCTCCGAGCCCAGAAGAGAAGGCGGCCAGGCGGGGCGGGGCAGCTGTGTGGGTTTTTGTTGTTCTCGGCGGGTGCCACGGTAGCCATGAACGGCATGGCGAACCTGCTGCTGGACAAGGAGGAACATCCTCTGCAGCTGGGTGAAAGCTTCAAATGGCACCCTAAAGCCTCCTTCCACACCATTCACTGTGAGTGCCCGGCAGAGGCGGCGCTTATGAGCCAGGCCGGCGACCCCAAAATATCGGCTTGATTAAGCTGGCCTGGCTCAAAAGAGGACCCTAACCACGGTAGCCTATGCCTGCCTAACAGAAAACAGGCTCCACTGAGTTCAGTGTGACTTACTCCCAGGTAAGTAGGTAGAGCAGCCTTCCCCAGCCAATAGTTTGCTTGCAGCTTATAATATGAAAAACAATAAATATTAACACTAAAATTCCATTGGGGCCCAGATCGGAGAGTTGGGGGGGGCACAAAATGTTTACTTCTTCCTTGGGGGGGGGGCTTAACAGAAAATAATTGAGAAGCACTATCCTAAATCCTGCTTACCTTCCTCTTGGATAAAAAAATGTTACTCATCAATATTTGGGAGACTTTTCACTAATTATTTTACACAGCAAAAAAGTTAATGTTGAAAAAAAATCAGCCTGGATGGTCACTTTGAGTGAACAATAGAGAAAAAGACATGTACAATCAGCAACACCACTAAGCTCTACTATAGAATATACAAATCATAGTCAGCCTATTCTGTCTAGAACAATCTGCTTGAATAGAGGACAGCAGCCATTCAAATTACTCAATACTCACAAGTTTTGCAAAGAACATCTAGATGAATTATATCTGAAAAGAAAAGGGCACATGGATTTTTTTTTAACTGAACTGCAAGCCTATATCAAGACCAAATCTCAATTTAAAAATGTTCCGATATTAACTATTGGAACTTTATAAAGGCACAATCAGGCCCTGCCAGGCTGTGTTCCTGCCACTCATCAGCATGCCCTCCTACATCTGGCAGAAGCCACCCCTGCCCAGCCATGTTTGTGCTGCAGCAGCCACTTATCAACCTACTGGCCTGCTTGCAGGTCACCCAGGATTTGCAACTTCCTGCCAGCATCCCCACTGACTTTACTTATTGGAAGCCAGAAGCAATAGCACTTAGACTTATATACCACTTCACAGTGCTTTCACAGCCCTCTCTAAGCGGTTTACAGAGTCAGCATATTGCCCCCAGCAATCTGGCTCCTCATTTTACCCACCTCGGAACAAGGATGAAAGGTTGAGTCAACCTTGAGCTTGGTGAGATTTGAACTGCCAAATTGCCGGCAGTCAGCAGAAGTACTGCACTGTAACCACTGCGCCACCTTGGCTCAGAAGGAAATTACAATGAGGTCCTTGCTTAATGACATTAACCACTGCTGGAATTGCTGTCACTAAATGATACAGTCATAATATCGCCCTTTACAACTACACTGCTTAACAATGGAAATTCCAGTCCAAATTACCATTGTTAAGAAAGGAATACCTTGCAGAAAATGAAACTGCCCTTATGGTTTAAAGAGAGGACTTTCATACTAGTACG
The DNA here is from genome assembly GCA_023053685.1 of Diadophis punctatus similis. NCBI lineage: Eukaryota > Metazoa > Chordata > Lepidosauria > Squamata > Dipsadidae > Diadophis > Diadophis punctatus. The sequence goes on from JALIGW010000025.1 coordinate 5,491,097, forward strand.
AATTTTTTTAAATATACTTTTTATTAGAGATTTTTAAATGGATAAAATTTAAGCATGAAACAATATAGAAATGAAATTAAGAAGGAAATAAGAGAGGAAAAATGCAGAAAAAAGAAAATATATTTAAAGAAGTAACTTCCGATCTTTATTACAACAGTTACAAACAAGCTTAGTATCACTCTATCTTAAGATCACATTACTTAGTTCACGTCTTACCATATTTCAACCCTTTTCAATTGACAAATCAAGAAATCATCAATTTATTCCTGTCCATTTTCAACAAAAAGTCCACAAAGGGTTCCAGTGTTTTATAAAAGTACTAATCTTATCCCTGATCAAGCAAGGCAATTTTGCATTATTTTCTTTTGCAGAGAACAGTTACAACAGTTATTTAAGCTTTAGCTTAGCGTTGTCTTAATATTCTTCCTGACAAAGTGCACAAGTACCTTCCTTAATACATTTCTTAACTTTTCATTTCTTGTGTAAATTCTGTACCGCCTGTCCACTTCAACATCCATTGATGCCTACTTCCTCCCATTCTAAATATATTTTTAGGGTTTTAACAATCCTCTCCTTACTATCTTCACTAAATTGTCCTGTAGCTGTTATCAGTCTCAAGCAGCCTTCACTCTCTTTAAAATTCAGTAGTATCACATTTTCTAAACCTTTTTTTGTCTCTTGGCTTATCATTTATTTATTTATTTATTTATTTATTTATTTATTTATTTATTTATTTATTTATTTATTTATTTAATTATTTAATTATTTATTTATTTATTTATTTCTACGCTCTTATAGGCCGCCCAATCCCGTAGGACTCAGGGCGGCGTACAACATGGATAAGAAACGTACATTAAAAGCAATAATAACAATTTAAAAATAAAAAAAATAAAACAATATTAAAACATTAACAAAACACCATTCATGGGGGAATCTGATCTCCTTGTTCACCCCGCCTGTCGGAAGAGCCATGTTTTCACGGCTTTACGGAAGGCCAGTAGAGTGGGGCTGGTCCGGATCTCTGGTGGGAGTTGGTTCCAGAGGGACGGGGCTCCCACAGAGAAGGCCCTCCCCCGCGGCCCCGCCAACCGACATTGTTTGGCTGACAGGACCCGGAGGAGGCCCTCTCTGTGGGACCTAACTGGTCGTAGGGAGGAATGTGGTAGGATGCGGTCCCGAAGGTAATCTGGTCCTGAGCCATGTAGGGCTTTAAAGGTCAAAACCAATACCTTAAATTGCGACCGGAGACTAATAGGCAACCAGTGCAGCTGGCGGAGGATGGGTGTTACGTGGGTGTATCTCTGTACACCCACCACAGCTCGCGCAGCTGCATTCTGCACCAATTGCAGTCTCCAGATGCTCTTCAAGGGCAGCCCCATGTAGAGCGCGTTACAGTAGTCTAGCCGTGAGGTGACAAGGGCATGAGTGACTGTGAGCAAAGCCTCCCTCTCCAAGTAGGGTCGCAATTGGTGCACAGGTCGAATCTGTGCAAAGGTCCCCCTAGCCACAGCTGAAAGATGTTGATCCAATTTTAGCTGTGGATTTAGGAGGACACCCAAATTGTGAACCCGTTCTGAGGGAGTCAATTTTTCTCCCCCAAGAACCAAGGAGGGGCAGTTGACATAATCCCTGGGGGGCAACATCCACAGCCACTCAGTCTTGTCAGGGTTGAGTTTGAGTCTATTCACTCCCATCCAGACCCTCACATCGTCCAGGCAGCGGCACATTACATCAACTGCTTCACTGAACTGACACATTTTGTCTGTCTCATTTTTACTGCAGATTCTTCATTTTTTTATTTATCTTTTCTTCTGTATTTTATACACCCAAAGACCAAAATTATTCAAAATGTAGTAATAATCATAAACTGTCAACATATTCTGCAGGCAAAACACAAAGAAACTTGACAAAACTCTTATAATGTGATTTGGTAAGAGTTCTGGGGGCTTTTCAGTGTAATTAGCCAGATATTGGCCCAGTGAAAACATACATGATTTGAGGTTCAAGTAAGTTAAAAAAAATGGAAGGCCTTTAACCATAAAAGCCATATTGTTTTTAAATTGAACTTAAGGGAAACACTAACTAAACCAATCTCCTTTACTGCAGAAGACTAACACGTTCTGATCTTAAAGCAATGCCTGCACATTTTTACTTCAATATGTAGGGAAATCAAAATTACTCAGCAGACCCCTCCATACTTAAGTAATTAGATAACTTAATTTTATTATGGTACTATAGGAAAACAAAATACACAATATGCCACAAGTATTGCAAATGCAAAGTAATTTAAATAACCACAAAAAGGATCAGCAAGAAAACATGTGACATGTCAATTTAGAGACTGTCCAATGGAATTGGATAGTCAATACATTTAAATAAATAAAATTGAGAATTTTTATTTCAAGATATTGATGGGTTTTATATTGAAATGCATTCCTAAGAGATATTTTAGGAAGATAAATCTGCAAAACAATTCTAGATCTCAATATCCAAGCTGACTTTCCAGTTGCAATTCATAACCAGTTGCAACTCTTTTCATATGTTAAACTAAAGATTAAATATTACAGAATTACTCTTTCACATAAAATCAGTTTCTTGGCCTTGAAATGAAAGAAAATGCTCCCCTCTCCGAAATTTTAAGCTGTTTGGGCTAATTTATGAGTAAGACAAATCCACTACCAACTATAAATTGCATTAGATCTGTTTTCAGATATCAAATTATATCATATGGCTGTAGTTGGCTGTAAACAAAAAGTTACCACCGCTGTATAAAGCTTTTTAACTTGGTCAGCAACAAGATGGAAATGGATTAAAACTGCATGCTACTCCTCTTAGTACAATGCAGAGATCTAGCCACCTTTTAATTATCTTCTACTGAAATATTCTGTACGTCATAGAACATTAATTTCAACTGCTTAGTCTACCTGTGGTATAGATGCATAATGCAATATTATAATTGCATGTATGTTATTACTTCAAGTGACTATTTGCAAGCTACAAATATGATTAATCACATAAAAATCACAACATATATAAATAAAACATTACTTTGAAAATAACATCCATATTTTAATCTACATCAATATTTATATTCAACTTGCTGTAATTCACCAAAACTGCCCTTCAGAACTACTACAAAATGAGGATGGTATTCCTCTGGACAATCCAACAACCTCTAATTCACTCTAACATCTGGCAATTAAAATTTAGCGATTGTAATTAATCTCAGTTAGCATTTATATTTCTCAATGTGGGGTTGTCAGATCAACCGTAAGAGCTGAAAAGCAGAAAAATATATCATAGTTTATCAACACATTGAAATAAATCACATTTATACATCATTCAGAAGAAATAATAAAAAGCTAAGAAGGAAACAAAAAAACCAGAAGATATCCTCTACAGCAGGGGTCGGCAACTTTAATCACAAAGCTCCTAAACTGAAGCCCCCCGTTAAATTCTGGAGCCGACCGGAAGTCCGGTTCCCCCATCATAGTGTCTCCTCCTAGTGCAGCGTCTTTTTTCCTCTGCTGACCGGAAATCTGGTTCCCCCACCATAGAATCTCCTCCTAGCACAGCATCCTTTATCCTCTACCTGTCCTAACTGAAAGCCCTATCAATTGTGGCGCAACCAGCGACAGGGAGCCGCAGCAGAGGGATGAAAGAGCCACATGTGGCTCCAGAGCCGCGGGTTGCTGACCCCTGCTCTACAGCAACACCCACCCAGATAAGCAGGGATTAACACCACACAAACAATCAAGCAGAAAACAATATCCTAATCAAGGAACAACCAAGGAGAAAACCACACCCCCACCAACAATGGGAGGGCAAGCTGCTATTTATAAATAGGGAGCAAACCCCACACTCACCAGTACTGATGATGTTACCCAATTGGGTAACGAGACATCTGCAAGCTCAGACCACACCAAGGACTCCACAGTTCAACCTTAAGCTACACTCACCCTCTTCTATTGCAAGTTCAGTTCCCAGCAACTTCAAAGAAATGTCTATGTAATTTTCTTGCCAGCAAAAAGACAATAGTTTGTCATTTGCTTTCTTCTGGAATTTTTTTTAAATTCAATATTAGGCTACAGAGATAATATTCTTTGGCAATTTATATAACTAGATCCACATTTGAATAACATCTGAGCCCAGACAAGAGTAGCTAAACGTGGACATCTGCTGAGACTTACCGGTAGCACCCACTTTTCCAGGATAGGCCATATAATGAATCTGTTCAGTTAAACACCAGACTTCAATAGAAAATGAGATTATACCTATAAAAGCAAACAGTGTATTGACTTCTGGAAGAAACAATTATTTTACCTTCTGCAGCAGAATTTCTTCCTGAATAGCAACAAGACAATGCTGATGTTGCGTTCCTCTTCTGAATTGAACTCTCACCATGGCCCATTTTTCTCTCTCTCTCCTTGTTCAGATTAAGTCATCGTTTATCTTAACAGCCAGAATCTGTGGTCATAAGAGGATAAATAATTTAACAGAAAATTTAAATTTTTTTTTAAAAAACAAATTTATACCAGTATGGCATGTCGTGTTAATGCCCTACTATTTTTAGTAATAGAGCAGTACAGTACACAAAATTATGTATATTCTCTTCATCATTTGCTCTATACACGGAATGCAAGAATTAATATTCAGCTCATTTCCACACCCTTGGGCAAAGCATATTATCTGCAACATATTTATTATGTCTGACTTATTTGAAACGTTTCACAACAGCATATATTTTCAGCCTTCTCTGACACTTAATTCTCCCAGTTCCAAGTAGTTTACGGTGAGAAGATGCTTCATGTTTAGCTTTGCTCAGAATGTACCCTAAAAATAATACTTGGTGCTTTTTTAGTGGCAATAGCAAATAGCAAGAAGATTAAAGATTAAAAAAAACCTTCAATATTCATCACCTTAGTTTTCATTTCATAATGTTCTGCTTCAAATACTAATGATGCCTCATTTCATATCAACAGATATTTTACCCATTTGATTTAAATAGTCATTTTTACCAAAAATTGAAATCACACATAAGAGCTTTTATTTTTAGGTGAAACCCCAATGCCATTCTTGGGTCCAGTTACACAGAAGGTTCAGAACATAAGACTAAGAACAGACACTGACATTTTATATTTTTCCCCCTAGAAATTTATTATCTCATTGTGCTGGGAACCAACCGGATGCATCATACAACATACAAAGAAGCCTACAGATTCTATTATGTATAAATGTATAAATACAAATGTATACAATACTGTACAAAGGAGCAGCAAAGAAACAAGAAAGGGCTTTAAGAGATTTATTTATTTATTTATTTATAAGAGTTCTTATAGGCCGCCCAATCCCGTGGGACTCAGGGCGGCTTACAGCAGAGATTAGAACTACACATTAAAATAGCATCTAAAAACATCATATTACAATTTAAAAGAAAAGCCATTCATACTTCGGGGAATCGTCTCTTCACCCCCGCCTGCCGGAAGAGCCATGTTTTTACTGCCTTGCGGAAGGCCAGTAGGGTGGGGATAGTCCGGATCTCTGGCGGCAGTTGGTTCCAGAGAGATGGGGCTCCCACAGAGAAGGCCCTCCCCCGTGGGCCCGCCAGCCGGCATTGTTTGGCAGACGGGACCCGGAGGAGGCCCTCTCTGTGGGACCTCACTGGTAGTAGGGAGGAATGTGGCAAGATGCGGTCCCGAAGGTAACCTGGCCCTGAGCCATGTAGGGCTTTAAAGGTCAAAACCAACACCTTGAATTGCGACCGGAGACTAATGGGCAGCCAATGCAGCTGGCGGAGGATGGGTGTTACGCGGGTGTATCTCGGTACACCCACCACAGCTCGCGCAGCTACATTCTGTACCAATTGTAGTCTCCGGATGCTCTTCGAGGGTAGCCCCATGTAGAGCCCGTTACAGTAGTCAAGCCGTGAGGTGACAAGGGCATGAGTGACTGTGAGCAAAGCCTCCCTCTCCAAGTAGGGTCGCAATTGGTGCACAAGACGAATCTGTGCAAAGGTCCCCCTAGCCACAGCTGAAAGATGTTGCTCCAATTTAAGCTGTGGATCTAGGAGGACACCCAAATTGCGGACCCGTTCTGAGGGAGTCAATTTTTCTCCCCCGAGAACCAAGGAGGACCAGTCGACATAGACTTTGGGAGGCAATATCCAGAGCCACTCAGTCTTGTCTGGATTGAGCCTGAGTCTATTCACTCCCATCCAGACCCTTACATCGTCCAGGCAGCGGCACATTACATTAACTGCTTCACTGAACTGACACGGAGTGGAGATGTACAACTGGGTATCGTCAGCATATTGTTGATACCTCACCCCGTATCGTCGGATAATCTCACCCAGCGGTTTCATGTAAATGTTGAACAGGATGGGCGAGAGGACCGAGCCCTGTGGCACCCCGCAAACCAGGGGCCTGGGGGCTGATCTCTGCCCTCCTGTCAACACCGACTGCGTCCTGTCGGAGAGAAAGGAGGAGAACCACCGAAGAACGGTGCCCCCCACTCCCATCTCCCCAAGACGACGCAGAAGGATACCATGGTCGATGGTATCGAAAGCCGCTGAGAGGTCAAGTAACACCAAGATGGAGGAATGACCTCCATCTCGGGCTCGCCAGAGATCATCCATCAGAGCGACCAAAGCAGTCTCTGTACTGTAGCCGCGCCTGAAGCCCGATTGAAAGGGATCCAGATAATCCGTATCCTCCAATAGCCGCAGGAGTTGGAGCGACACCACTTTCTCAACAACTTTACCCACGAAGGGTAAGTTGGAGACTGGACGGAAGTTCTTTAAATCCGCTGGGTCCAGGGAAGGCTTCTTGAGGAGGGGCCTCACAACCGCAGCTTTTAAGGGCTGCGGGATGGACCCCTCTCTCAAAGATGCGATCACAACAGCCTGGAGCCAGCCGCGTGTCACCTCCCTGCTAGCCGAAACCAGCCAGGAGGGACACGGGTCCAATAAACAAGTGGAGGCGCTCATCGCTCCTATGGCCTTGTCCACATCCTCAGGAGTGATAGGCTCAAACTCCTCCCCAATAACAGGACTAAGACTCAATAAGATAAGAAACTAAGACTAAGATAAGAAACAACTGTTCTTCGCCCGTTTCATGTAAGACACTGCAAGCAGAGACTTGCATCACAACAGTCACAAGCAGGAATTAGATCAGTCAGCCTATCATTTTGAAGATATTACCAAAAATAGTTTAATTTTTAGAAGAACAAGAGATATTCACCATGTATATCAGGCTACTTCTTTGCCTCACAATCCCTGTCTATTATATGTGATCATAATAGCTCTGATCAAGCCAAGAGAATAATACACAACCAGAACCTTATTATATGAAATATGATCTTGTTTCTTTGGTTTGGAAAATAAGCTGGGCCTAAAACACATTCCTTTGGTTGTAAACTGCACAATTGAACAAAAGTAGCAACAACCTGCTTTACTCTTATAAACAAGATTTGTTCCCTGCTAAATATGCTCCTAAACTGAAGTATGAACATGCCTTGAAATTTTACAGGAAATGCTCTCCAGATTATCTGCTATACATTACCAAAGTTGTTACCTACCTTAAACAAGGACTTTGTTGTTACAAGATTCTTCCACAGATGTTGTTTCATCAAAAAAACTCTTAAATACTTTTTTGCCACTTCACTGTTTCAGTTGACCGTACATGTCCAAGCATTATTCCTTCAGCTGCTCCTTAATTTTCCAAACCACCCCCATGGCACTTTGTTATTCAACAGAAATTTAACCTCCAGAACCTTAGAATGGAGGGAAACAGAAACACCTGCCAAGAATACTCAATCCCCACAACATAATTTATTTGGATTCTTCAAGCTGGGTATTGAATTAATCCCCACAAAAGATAGGCTTCAATTTATCTCTTGATTTACAGCCTTCAATCAAACTTGCTCTTCTTTACTTGACTATAATTCCTTCAATATCATCAAAGCTCATTTCAAAACCACCTTAAAAACTGAGCATCCCTACTGTAATACTTTTTCTCTCATAAATTTACTATACCTCCCCCAAGCCTACACCATCCAAACATCAAAATCAGTATAATACTGTTTTTTATAATTCATGTGTGTGTTCATTGAAATCCAGATCTTGAATTGACACGTTTATGAAAAATGCTAAAAGTTTTTTTTGTTGATAGTTCATCTTGGCTCTAATTCCCTAGGTCAGTGATGGTGAACCTTTTTTGGCTTGGGTGCCAAAAGGGTGTGCGCGCACGTGATAGTGGGCGCACACGTGCCCACATCCATAATGCAATGCCTTCTCCGCGCGCATGCGCACAACCCCCGCACTGCCCCCCGTGCATGCTCACAGGCCTCACTGAAGCCTCCAGACTTCTGGTAGGCCCGCTGGGCTGTTTTTCGCTCTCCCTAGGGTTCAGGAAAGCCTCCTGAAGCCTGGGGAGAGGGAAAAACGGACAAACAAGCCAATCGGAAGTCTGGAAATGAAATGGAAGTGCAGCTGCCCTACTACTTATCTTCAGATAGTTGCAGCCAGGCCTCGCACACCTCGGCCCATTTCTTCTGCAGCCAGGAAGTTTTCCTGAAGGCCTCTGTAGCCGATAACAGAGCTCCGGATCGATCCGGAGCTCTGTTATCAGCTGCAGATATTATATTCGTGAGGAACGACGCTGAGGCTTGAGTCGGACTAATGCTTTATTAACTTCTGAACCTCCTAACTAGAGTCGTCTGACAGGAGCAGGCCCCGATCTGACAGCTCTGTATTTATGCTGAACACAACATAACATCAACCAATCACAACGCTTAGAATTCCCGCTCCTTTTGGAGCCCCCTGGTGGAGCCCCAGGACATTACACCCCTTACCCTTTAGTTGGAGCATGCGTACTCAGCGAGGTACGCTGGGCGCCGTCTGATCCGACTAGATCGTCTTAGCTCTTGGGGTTGTTCTCCCAAACTGCGGTCTCCGTCTGCATGGTCTATTGCCGGACTTGTCTCCTCCCCGGGGAGAGGGGTGAACTCCTCTACGACTGCTTCTTCCCGCCCCGGTAAGTCAGCGAGAGCGGTTTGGCTCGCGGCTCGTCGCGCCCCCTCCTCCCCTAGTCGGAGTCCCTCTATAGGGTTGGGGGACTCTGCCAGTTGTGGCTTGGCTCCTGCCGTTTCCCCCCACCGAGATCGCAGTTGGTCAATGTGGCGGTGCCACTCCTGGCCGTTGTCTAACAGGACACGATAGGAGCACGGGCCGCTTGAGCCGACTACCACCCCTGGGAGCCAAAGTGGGCTGCCGGCATAGTTGCGTGCATACACAGGGCTGCCTACTTGGAACGAGCGCCCTGGCCGGGAGGAGTCTAGAGGCTTTTCTGTGGAATAATGGGGGTGTAGTCTATCGAGCTGCGTTCTCAAACGCCTCCCCATGAGCAACTCAGCCGGTGTTTTATTCGTGGCTGTACATGGCGTAGTGTGCTGTGTGAACAGGAGCTCAGCTACTTTATCTCGCCAATCCCCCGGGCCTAGTTTGCGAAGTGTTTCTTTCGTTGTGCGAACCATGCGTTCCGCCATGCCATTACCTGCAGGGTGCCATGGCGCAATGAGACCATGCCGTATGCCTAAGTTGGCGAGGAACCCCTCAAATCGGGCCGCTGTCAGCTGAGGCCCATTATCCGAGATCAATACGTCGGGGTACCCATGTGTCGCAAACAATGACTCCAAACACCTAATCAGGGAGTCAGTGGTGGTCGTGGACATTAAGCGGACTTCCAACCATTTAGAAAAAGCGTCCACGACCACCAAGAACATCTGGCCTTGTACTGGGCCGGCAAAATCCACGTGGATGCGGGACCAGGGGCCTGCTGGGGTTTCCCAAACCTGCGGGGTTGCCTTAGGCGGGGATGCCCTATTCTCCTGACAGATGGAGCACTTGGCCACCCTTTCTTCGATGGCCTTATCCATCCCCGGCCACCACACGTAACCCCTGGCTAGGGCCTTCATTCGGACCACCCCGGGATGGCCCCTATGCAACAAGTTGAGGGTGGCTCGCCTAAAAACCGTGGGGATTACAACCCGCTCACCCCACAATAAACAGCCCCGTAAAACAGACAGTTCACATTGGCGCGTTTTGAATGGGGCAAATTCGGAAGTCACAGTGTCCCCAGGCCAGCCCCTCAGCACCCAAGTCAGTACTCTTGACAGGACGGGGTCTCGAGCCGTAGACTTGGCGATGTCGCTTGCTGCGATGGGTAGGTTGATGTCGTTCAAGTGGAAGACCGTAGATGCAGGTGCCGGGTCCTCCAGCAGGATAGGCAGGGGGCAGCGGCTTAAGGCATCGGCGTGCGCGATGTTGCGGCCAGGTCGGTAGATCAGGTGGTACTCGTAGTTGGCGAGGAAAACGCTCCAACGGGTCATTCTTGGGGATATCATCTGGGGTGTCGGACGGTTGCTGGAGAGTAACCCCAGAAGTGGCTGGTGGTCAGTCACGAGGTCGAAACGGCGCCCATACAGATAGTGATGGAACTTGCGAACCCCCGCGATGAGAGCCAGGGCCTCCTTGTCGATTTGGCCGTAGTTCCTTTCCGGCCCAGCTAAGGTTCTGGAAAAAAATGCAATCGGGGCTTCCTCTCCGTTCGGCAAGCGGTGGCTAAGGACAGCGCCCACGCCGTAGGGTGACGCGTCGCAGGCTAGCACTAGTGGCAGTTGGGTGCTGTATTGAGCCAGCACCGTGTTTGCTGTCAAAAGTCCTTTCACAGCGGCAAATGAGTGTGCCTCACGGGGGCCCCATTTCCACGGTGCCCTGGCGTCCAGCAATCTGTGCAGCGGTTCTGCCACTGTGGCTTTGTGAGGCAGGAAAAATTGCATAAAAGTTCAAGAGGCCAAGAAAGGCTTGCAGCTCCGCCTTACAATTTGGCCTGGGTGCGTCCACAATGGCTTGGATCTTAGAGGCTGTGGGGTGTATTCCAGTGGAGTCCACCAAGAACCCGAGGAATTCTACGCTGCTAGCCGCAAACACACATTTAGATTTCTTAATTCGTAGCCCCACATCCTGGAATTTGGTGAGGACAGCACGCACTCGAGAGATTAATTCCTCACGTGATGACGCAGTGACCAAAACGTCATCGAAATAAGGCACTGTGCCCGGAATTCCGTGTAACAGGCGTTCCATCAACCCTTGGAAAATGCCCGGGGCAGTGCTTATGCCAAATTGGAGGCGGCGGCAGCGGAAAGCGCCTCGATGTGTAATAATAGTCTGAGCTTCGGCTGCTTGGTCGTCCACAGGCAGCTGTTGGTAAGCCTGGGACAGATCTAACTTCGCGAAGACTTTTCCCCCTCCCAGGGAATGCAGCAGGTGGTGCACGATGGGCACAGGGTATGCGTGGGACTGTAATGCACGGTTCACTGTGCACTTATAGTCTGCACATAGCCTGATTGAGCCATCTGGCTTAACAGGGGTCACTATGGGGGTCTCCCAACGTGCCTGATCTACAGCTTCTAATATGCCCTGTGCAAGGAGGCGGTCTAGTTCAGCGTCCACCTTTGGCAGTAGTGCCAAGGGCACTCTCCGTGGTTTGAGGCGGACAGGGGCAACCATAGGGTCAAGATTAAAAGTCACAGGTGTTCCAGTATACTTCCCTAGCTGCCCGTCAAATACTGCGGGGAATTCCTGTTCCAATGTGGCCCCCATGTCTTCCCCTTTCACTGCGTTAATGCCCTCCAGGGAAAACCCCAGAGCTGGAAACCAGTCTAGTCCCAGAAGACTGGTAAGGGGGCCATCTACAATTACAAGGGGCAGGCGACCAGCAAAAGTTTTGAACCTGACTGGAAACAGTCCCCTGCCCAGGATAGGGATGGAGGACCCCTGGTAAGCCCTAAGGAATAATGGGCATGGCTCTAGGCGGCTCTTTGACATGCCAGGGAAAATGCGTTTCAAGGTGCTCCATGAGACTATGGACACAACTGAGCCCGTGTCCACTTCCATTGGACACGGCTTGTGGCCAAGCGTCACAGTAACTGTGAATTTCTCACCCGCGGGCACCTGAGTTTTCTGAATGACAGCAAGATTCCCCCTAGTGGAGGGGAAAATCGCATTACAGCTGCCTCTTCTTGGCTGACCCCCCCAGGGCTGTCTCCGTGGGCCTGCAGGTGGTGCCTCTCTATAACTCTGAATGGGGGCGGCTCTACCCATCCGGCAAACCCTTGCTAGGTGGCCCCTGCGGCCGCAACGACGGCAAATGGCGTCCTGGAAATTGCATTGGGCCCTCAAATGGTCCCCCCCACAGCCCCTGCATGGAGAGAGAGATGGAGGCGGTCTTTGCCTCACGTCCCCTTTATTCTGACCCTCAGAAATGCGGCAAACGTCCTCTTCAATTTTGAGCTCCCTCTCTAATGCTTCTGGGAGAGCGGCGATGGCATTGGTCACAGAGGCATTGGGGACGGGCGTTGGGTTAATGCTAATGTCCATCTCAGCAAGGGATTGGTTGGACAGTTCAGCAGCACGAGCCTCATCAAGTGCAACTTGGAATGTGAGGTTGTGCATGGCGAGCAATCGCCTCTTCAGTCGGCAGTCCCTGATTCCAAAAACAAGCCTATCCAAAAGGTAGTCTTCTAAATTGCTGAACTCACAATTTAAGGAAGCCCTCCTGAGGGCAGCCACGAATTGATTCACTGTCTCACCCTCCTTCTGATTCCGATGGTAAAAAGCATAACGTCTAGCACATCTAGAAGGAGGGGGTGCGTAATGATCTTTAAGTTTCTCCATAAATTCATCCCAAGGCACGCTATGAATCGAGCGAGGGGCGAAAAGGGCTATGGCAGTCTCGAACATGTCAGGCCCACAAAATCCGAGAAAATATGCCCGCTTTCTGTCTCCTGACAGCTCGGTGAACTCATTTGCGATGAGGAAACATTCGAACCGGGCTACATAGGAGGCCCAGGTCTCCCTCGGCGGGTTAAAGGGAGCGAATGTATGTTGGGTGGCCATTACTCGTCCCTGACAGTGCTTTCACAATTTTCCTTACGTTCAGGTGTGCTGGAGTCACTCGATGTGGATTCGACCTCCTTCTTCGTCGCCAGTATTATATTCGTGAGGAACGACGCTGAGGCTTGAGTCGGACTAATGCTTTATTAACTTCTGAACCTCCTAACTAGAGTCGTCTGACAGGAGCAGGCCCCGATCTGACAGCTCTGTATTTATGCTGAACACAACATAACATCAACCAATCACAACGCTTAGAATTCCCGCTCCTTTTGGAGCCCCCTGGTGGAGCCCCAGGACATTACAGCAGAGACCTTCAGAAAAGCCTTGCCAGTTGCAGAAGAAATCGGCCGAGGTGTGCGAGGCCTGGCTGCAACTGTCCAAAGCCGAAGAAGTCCCTGAAGACCTCTGACAGCAAAAAGGAGGCTGGGGGTGACACACACAAGTGAACTTCTCGTTGGGCTGTTTTTGACGTCCCCAGGGTTCAGGAGGCTTTCATGAAGCCTGGGGAGAGTGAAAACGGCCAAAAAGGAGGCTGAAAATCAGCTGGCCAGCGTGAGCATGCACGCTGGAGCTGACATAGGTTCGCCATCACGGCCCTAGGTCATCTGGATCGCGAAGGCAGTATTAATTTAAGGATGATCCTCTCTGTCAGCCTTTGACATAGATGGGAGCTTGTTTCTCTTTTCCCCAAATCTATTCCATTTTTCCAAACCTAATCAGTTTCCTTCCTAAAAACCTGCAACCATGAAACATCAGCAAGAAACCACCATGATGATTAACTTATCACAAATATGATTATTATTCAGCTGGAACTGGCTTCAATGTGTTGGATTGTTTGCAAACACATTTCAATTACCAATCTATCTTCTCCCCCAAAACACTGCTAATCTCTCTCATTAGTAACAATTTCATTCTCTGTAGGTTGCTTTGTCCTTTTATTAAATACTCTAATCTCTTTGGAGGTCATTCTGTTAAAAAATAAAAAGCAGCATTTAAACTGAAAACTATAGAATTGTACAGTCATATGTACACAATTATTACATCACATTATTCCCTTTCAGGGTAAACAACACTATACAGAGCATAGAGAAATAATAAGAAAACCTAACTCAAAGAAATTAAGGTGTGACATAACAAAGAGATTATTAAAACTAATTACACCAACATCATTCACAATATCTCAATATCTTTCTTTCCTCAAATCATTCATTTCTACAACATTGATATGCTGCCATATGATTTCCTTTTGTTTTTTAAAAGTATTCTCTTTTTTTGGGGATCTTATAGTCCTGTGATGGCGAACCTATGGCTCGCGTGCCACAGGTGGCATACAGAGCAATATCTGAGGGCACACTGCCGTATGTCATGCGCGCTGGCCAACTGATTTTATGCCTTCCGGAGGGGGGAAGGCCATTTTCCCCCTCCCCAGGCTTTAGGAAGCCTGCAAATGGTGAAAAACGGACCCAACGGGCCTACCGGAAGTTCAGTAGGCCCGTTGGGCCAATTTTTCACCTTCCACAGGCTCTGGAGGATTTCCTGAAGCCAGGGGAGGGCGAAAAACAGCCCAATGGGCCTACCGGAAGTCTGAAGGCTTGTGAGGTCTGCGTGCATGCGCGTGGGGGGTGGGGGCAGTGGGGGGGGGGTAGCGTGGGGAGGTTGTGAATGCATGTGTGTGGGGGGAAGGGCATTGCATTATGGGTGTGGGCACGCACGCACGCCCTTTTGGCACCCGAGCAAAAAAAGGTTCGCCATCACTGTTATAGTCCATGTAACATCTGATCCACACACCTCTTGCTTAGGATAGTCACACTGCATTTTCCAAATTTTGTTCATTATCACTTTCAAACATCTCCCAGGTTCATTTGGTAAAGTAATTCTCTTGTAGTTTTTGCAGTTCCTCTTCTTATCCTTCCCTACCAATAGTCCTCGATTTATGACCAGTTGCTTAGCAACTGTTTGAATATGACCCAAATTCAAAGTTCTGATGGCTCCCTCACCCTGCATTTTGGGCTCTTAGCAAGCAGCCAACATTTACAGCTGTTTGCAATGTCCTGTTATGTGACTTTGGTTTATGATGTTTTTGCTGGAAACCAGCATTTGCTTTCAATTTCTGCCCCCCCCCCAAAAAAACCCTCCCATTGTGGACAATGAGTTCATTTTTAATGAACACCACAAAAAAAATCATAAAATCAGGTGGGTCACATCATGGGTCGGCACTTAATCAATGAGAGTTACAACTGTAATTCCAGGCTCAATTACAGTCATAGGTCAAGAACTACCTGTATCTTGAGAAACAACAGCAGCATTCAACAATCAAAAGAAAAAGATATACT
Organism: Diadophis punctatus similis; assembly: GCA_023053685.1. Classification (NCBI taxonomy): domain Eukaryota; kingdom Metazoa; phylum Chordata; class Lepidosauria; order Squamata; family Dipsadidae; genus Diadophis; species Diadophis punctatus. The sequence goes on from JALIGW010000025.1 coordinate 5,506,382, forward strand.
TCTCACATGTATAAAAGTTGTACAACCATTCCATAAGCAAACCATATCCACTCTTTTCCCAGTTTGTACAATCTAATCCTGCAGCACTACCATTTTTAAATATTCTGAAAGCACTTACTACTCCTCTTTCATCCATTTTTGGACACTAATATTTAAACTTCATTTTATTTTTACTCTTAATAATTTCAATATCATTCCCATACAAATATCTAAAATACTCCTTCCAGCATTTTCAATGTCACTTTTTAAAATTTCCATCCAATCTGCTGGAAGCTCATTTACCTTTTCCAAAGCACTGCTTGATGTTTAATTTTCATCAAAATCACTTTGTGTTTCCTCTGCCTCTTTGAATTGTAACTATGCCTTTCTTTGTATTTATATTCTTTGTAAATATCTCTTTTAGCTTATACAGTTATATTGCACCTTTCCCTCATCCTTATTTTTTGCAGCAATCATTCTCTTAGATGTATTACATTCAATTCAGTGGCGATGAAATTTTTTTTGCCACCAGTTCAGTGAGCGTGGCTTAGTGGGGGTCATGTGACTGGGTGGGCATGGTCAATTCAAAAAATTTTTTTAGCATTTTTAACTAAAAAGTTTTTTAAAAGACAATGTTTCCCCAGGTTAGGGGCTAGCAGCCTCGCGGGAAGGTAAATCCCCCCCACAAGCCTCGAAGGTGGGCGCAGCCCCGCAGAGGAACCCACCGTGCGTCTCCAGCTCTTCACTCGGCAGCCTCCCAGGCTCCGCCCTTCTCTTTTTCTCTCGCCCACCACGTCCCAGAGAGAAAACATCCGAGGCAAAAGCAGCTTTGGCGAGTCCAACGTGTGTCCGGCCTGCGGAACAGAGCCTCTTGAGCGCTAGGACCTGGCCACTGCGCCTCAGGGCGAGGTGCCATTGCCGCTGCTGCTTCCTCCAAACCCCCCACGCACGCATGGGCACTTCAAATTATGTCGCCGAGTCCAGACCCTGTCACCACGTCCGAGGAAGGGGAAGCAAGTTTCGTTTTGGGGACGGTCCCGCAGGCCGGACGCACGTCGGACTCGCCCAAAAGGCGAGCGAGCCTTGCCATGTCCCTCCGAAGTGGCTCCTCGGATGAGCACAGCGGGTCTTCCTCTCCCCCCACCGCCAATGTCTGCCTTACCTTCTGCTACTGCTGCTATGGGGCTGAGAGTGGTGGCAGTGCCGCCGCTGCTCCAGGACAGCAAGCGGATGTCCCAACTCCCAGGGCTGCTGCACATGCGCACTGCATTGAACTGCTGGCGCTTCAGCATGACATCAGCTGGCCAGGATAGGGCCAGAGCGCAGGCACCGCAGACTGGGGAGGGAGGCGAGCAGGTGGCAGGCGGTATCCAGGAGCAGCAGCAGGCGGCCAAGAGCCTCGGGACATCCGCTTGCAGGGCGAGTAAGTGGCGACCGGGGGACCAGTTTGGGGGTGTGGCCAGCCAGCCGTTGCTACCAGTTTAACGAACCACCAGTGGCCGCCGCTACCGGTATGCCCAAACCGGTCCAAACCGGTAGCATTTCGCCCCCGATTCAATCCCCCAAATATCCTTTTCATACTTCCTAGACTAGAGTAACACCATACATTCTGTGGCACATATAACTATGTATTTCCGTTCTGTTCAAAACCTTTTACCCATTCTCTTTCTCTATACTCGGTTTCCATTTATTCCGTTGGAAGATGAATCTTCTAACACTTTTTCATATAGGACTCATACTTTCATTCCCGTTTCTTACCTGTCCGTTTTTTCTTGAGATCCAGTCTTGACTCAAATACTGGATGTCCTACTTTCAAGAATTCTCATCACTGCAGCCTTCACTAATCCTCTCAGTCTTTCATCAAAAACAATAAAAATCAATCATGCTTTTTTATTTCTATTTATTCCTTTGCTATGGGCACATATGAATACACATGCATATTCCAAACAGATTTTCTAAACTTTCTAAACAGCCATCATTCTCATCCGTAGGCCACTAAATGCCCCAAAAACCTTTTCTGTATTCTTTCATTTCCATCCATCCATTTTATTTTTTCAACACAGAGTAATTAGGCTGTCAGTCTCAGTCATTCTTCTAACATGACAACAATTCTTATTAACAAGGACAGTATTGGCACATTTTGGCTACTAGTACAACCTAAACATAACCAAAGCCTGTTTCGCTTCAAGTATGCTAACTTTATTCTAGCTTCATGTAGAGCACATTGCAGCAGTCTAACTGAGAGACTATCAGGGCAGGAGTAACTATGCACAGGAGGGCTCACAATTCTGATACGGGTGCAACTGGTGTAAACACGAAGTTGTACAAAGGCCCTCCTAGCCACAACTACCACCTGCATTTGAGCCTTAATAAACAAAACCACTTTGTTCTTTGGCTTAATGGTACAATTGAATGAGATTTGGGAGTAGCCAGTGGGTTATTTCCAAGATACATGTGGTTGGGCTGGTGAAGAAAGTGTGGGGATCTGGAGCTAACATAAAAAACAGTAGGACCATATTTTTCCTGGCAAGATTCTTGCAAAATTTACAAAAGGCTCCTTAAGTTAAGATTTAAAAAAGGTGAACTGGACCTCTATCAGGGAGGGGAATATAAGACCAGAGTCTACCATTTTGAGCTCCTTTCAAAGGGGAATAAATATATCAGCATTTTGGTTAGTAAATAGTAGTTAATAGTATGTTGGCTTGAAAGGTAGTCTTTAGATTAGAGATTGCAGCTTGCATAGAATGCAGCGGTGCAGAGTTCTGGGGGGCCCTAGGGTGGCACATGTAAGATTGCTGTTACATTAGATGCATGTGTGCCAATTTGCTTTTGGGTTCAATTCAAGGTATTACATTTAAGGACCTATAATGGCATACATTGAGGATATCCGTGGAATTATCTCACCCCAATGGACCTAGCTTGCCCAACTAGCTCGTGGAAGGGGCCAGCTGCAGACGCCATCTACTAAGGAATTCTGATGGGTGGGGTCAAGGAGAGCCTTTTCCACTGTGATCCAGAGGTGCAAACTACTCCCACCCTTCTGGCTCCCTGCTGAAGGTGGTGGATGGGGTTAGAATACCTCATCCCTGCGGTGTCTGCCTCATTGGATCTAGTTTCTTATATACGTTTTTTTAATTGTTTCTTTATCTTTTTACTGTTTGTTAAGTTGCCCAGAGTTGACTTACCAGTGAGTTGGCATATAAAGTTAATAAATTAAAAAATGATCAGTTAGACTGTAACAGGAGGCAGGGCAACATTTATCCTAGTAGGTCAGGACTTTCTGGTTATAGATAACCACGCATCATTAAAAAAAGAAATACAGTCGGGGGACAAAACGGAGCTGGAGTTATAAGTTCTGCAAAGTTTGATTTTATTTACTTATTTTTTTATTTTAAATGTGCCTTTTATCTTAAATTTTATTTTAAATGTGCCTTTTATTTTAAATTTTAAATGTGCCTTCTCTTTTCTACAGCAAAACAGAGCTTACTGCCAAGGTTTAGATTCAGCCTGTGCACGAAAGAGGGGGTGAGAAGAATGGCAATTTTTTTTGCTTCCGAAAAGCAATCCCACGCTTTACATGGCTTGAACGTTCGCGCATTGCACAGGTGGTTGTTCTACCAAATGGACATCCTTACTTTTTCTCCGGGAGCTCGAAAACGGGGGAGAGGCTGCCTTTCCTAGTCTAGCCTCGTAACAACCACCCTACGAGGTAGGCCGGGCTAAAAAAAAAGACTACTGTCGGGGAATTCTGCGGCTGCACGGGAATTCCCACCTCCTCCTCGCTACTCTGGCTTTCCAGGGAGCCCCGCTTCTCTCGCCGAGCAACCCTCTGCCGCCCGTTCTCGTAACAAAACGCCTCCCCGCCACCGCTATCCTTCCACCAAAACGGAGGGAGAGCGCTGCACGGTCCGTCGCACGCCGCCCATCCGCCGCCCTTTCCCAGCGCAAGCGTCTCGGCACCGACCCACCGACTTGCTCCCTGCCCGTCTGCCAGGCGTGTCCGCCTCTGAGCCCCTCCGCGAAGCCACCCCCTTCCCCGTCGCGCCCCCACCCCAAAAACAAACCACCAGCGCTCCCGCTCCCCACTCCCTTGGGAGGCGAGCCCAGGCCTGCAGCGCCTTTTCTTCCCGTTCGCATGCAAGCCACAGTCACGGACCTCTTTTGGCTCCGCTCTAGGCACCGGCCGCCGCGCCGCCGTTCTCCCCTCCATCATCCCCTCCTCCCAGACCGCCACCGGAAACACGCCAACCTCAATACGGATACAGGGAATCCACCCTCCTCGGGCAGCAGGAAACGCTGGGGCAGGGCTGAATCCGGGCCGCTCTAGCCACCGGGCCAAAGGGGTGATTTTATGGTTGCTTTTTGCTGGCAGACGGGCGGGGTTCGCTCCGCTCCTCGCGCTCAGCCAAACAAAGAGCTCAGAGGATGATCTTCTGATCTAGCGCGAAGGGGGGAGGCTTGCCTGCTGCGGCCTATTGTGTTGCTGCCTCCTTTACGGGGAAGGGTTTGTGATGTGATGTGATTCCCCAAGCACTCCAAACATGCGTGCATTCACACAATCGATCATCGCACTTCATGAGTTCTCTTCCCTAAGACATCACATTACCTGATCTTCAAGTAATGCTGGTATTTTTTTTTTTTAAAAAGAGAACCGGGTTAAAGGCCAGAACAAATCAACATTCCTGCACAAAGGCAGAAAAACACACGCGTATATTTGCAAAACTAAATCGAACTGTTGCCTTTACTAGAGTAGCCCTTGAGCTCTAAAACGGGGGTTTTCAGCATTCTTTGTTCTGACAAGGAAGACGGGCATTTCCAGTTCTTCTGTGATTCTTATTTCAAGTTTCCCTAAAGTTCCACCGAAATAAGAAAAATATGCAGCCTTTGTCCAGCCTTCTTTACCCCTTTAAATGATATGTACAGGTCTGTTAAAATGTATACTCTGTTAAAAAAATTTTTTTTTGCTATCTCTTATGACTGGATTTACGTATTGCACCAAGGCACATAGCTTGTTTAACTATTGATGATGACTGAATAAATCACAGCCGAGTTCACACAGGACAAAAAAGCAGAAAGCCTTGATTTTCATAGGACTAAAACAAAACAAAACTATTGGAATGCAGACCAAGTGCAGGGAATGGAGATACCCATGTTTTCCGGAAAATAAGACTGAGTCTTATATTAATTCTTGCTCCAAAAGATGCATTAGGGCTTATTTTCAGATGATGTCTTCTTATTTCATGTAGAACAGACATGTCAAACACAAGGCCCGCGGGCTGGATGGGCCCATATCTGGCCTGCGGGACCACCCTGGAGATGGCGAGGAGATGGCGAGCCCCCACCACCCCAATGCTGCTCCAACTCAGCCGGGCAAGCCCACCCCCCAGCGTGCGCACAGGTGGTGACTGCGCAGTGGAGATGGTGTCCGGCAGCAGCCACAGCCCGCCAGCACCCTGGCGAGCATACTCTGGGGCAGCATAGCCCATGCAGTGTAGGTGAGTTCGAGTACTGCGACAGCTGGCCCGGCCCTCCAAGTACTAGATGGAGGCAGAGGCGTGGGGGGAGGCCACCCGCCCATTCCCTCCCACCGTCTGTCTTTGCTTGCCCATGGCCAGGGTGGATTTGATTTAAATCAAGTCGATTTAAATCATAATTTTTAAAGAGCAACTGTCATCTCTGTCGCGCAGCAGCTCCTCCTCTTACCCGCTGTTGACTCACCGAGAGTCCCAGTACTGCAGTATATACAGCCTCATGCTACATAACTAAGCTCCATTTCATAAACTAAATTATTAATGTATCTTAAATAGAAAACTATCTTTAGATAGATTATTACTCCAAAAGCATTTTATTAAAATAAATTTGATAAAAATAAAAAAAATCTGATTTAAATAAAAAAATCTGATTTAAATTTTAAAAATCCCGATTTTTTTATTTAAAAAAAAAATAATCGATTTTTATCCACCCTGCCCATGGCCATGACAGGGCCAGTGAGCTGCGGCTGCTGCTGGACACCGTCAACCCCCCGGTGCGCGCACACTCGCTGCCTCCTGTGCATGTGGGGGTGCTCGGCCGGGATGGGCCGGGATGGCAGGGGCTGGTCCCTCACCATCTCCGGGGCGGCTTGTGTTTGACATGTCTGCATTAAATCAAGTGTTAATTGAAGACTTACAAGACAGGAGTGGCAACAAAAATGCTGACAGTTAAGAATGATGATCCACACAAAAGCGACAAAAAATTGCAGGTACCAAAATTCAGAAAACTTTTATTTATTTCACACAAGTGCATTAAGTATGTCTGTTACAACACACGATATATTAAATTATGAAAAACGTCTATTCGTTATCAAGTGCGCACGCATTATTCATGTGTAGGGTCTGTACTCTGATTGGTCATTCGGCAATAAGTCTCAAGTTCATCTGTTTACATAGGCGTTTACCTCTTGTCCAAAGGCGCCTGCTTGGGTATTTACAAATACTTAATTATAATTTATATTATAATTTTTTTAAAGTATTAGTGTCAATAATATTATTTATTTATATTTAATTATATATTAATATTTTATAATTCAATACGTCCATCGTGTGTTGCAACGGATGTATTAAATCCATCTGTCTCGCTGATGATCTTAACGGGCATATTTTTGGGGTAGGTCTTATATTATGAGCATCTTGAAAAATCATGCTAGGGCTTATTTTCTGGTTGGGTTGTATTTTCGGGGAAACACGGTACCATATTTGGATTGCAACAATTCAGATGACCATAAGATGGCAGTATACATACAAAAAACCCAAACTATCTATTCCCCCCCCCCCTTAGGATCAAATCATTCACTTCTCTCCACTACCAGGAAAGTACTCCAGACAGTCCTTCCAACAATTAAGTTTTATGAATGATATACTTTTGTATTTATTTAGAAAACTGGAGCATTCCATTCAGTATCCATTTACAGAAAGCCAGACAGCTCCATTCATAAACAAAACATCTTCAGCTACAGCTCCCACAGAAGGCTGAACTGATGGGATTAAAAGCAGAAAAACAAAGACTCCTAAAAGCTACATTCCCCACCCAGCTTCAAGGACAGGGCATGACCTCCCAGCCACAATGGGAGTCAGACAACAATAATTAGAATACCAAAAAGGGCACACTCAAACACAGGTCAAAGTACATTTCACAAGGATCAGGCATCCCGATCACAAAGCCCCCCAAAATGTATGAAAGCCCACCTACTCTCAACCCCCATTTTGTCAGCCATCCCAGAACCATGCTGCTGTCATTAGTTTCTGGCTACCAAATAAACAGACTTCCTTTCCTGCAACCTGCCTCCATATTTCCAGCATCTTTCTCCCAAATTGGAACCAGACCGGATTTTTCTTCCAACAGTAGTTTGTAAAAATATGAATGACCACTAGATGGCAACAAAAGGATACTACATATTCTACCGATTAGCAGTATACATTTGGATTGGAAATAATATATTATATATTAATGTTGACTATTAACCTCCCCCTCACGTCCTGCTCTGCTGCCTCATGGCATTTATTTTCCTGGAGGAATGAAGGAAGAACACCAGGAATGTATGTCAAGAGTTTATACTCCCAGCAGGATCACTTGAAGCCTAAAGGTCATCCCAGCTGCTTAGCTAAAGCAAGCAGATAACTATATTGGACAGCAGTGATACAGGAAGATGTTGAAGATAGATGAACACTTCTAGGAAAATGACAAAGATACAATTTCATGCTGTGTGGTAGTAGGCAATGCTAAACCATTTCTGTATTATACCAAGAAAACCACATGGATAGACAAGACAAAGATTTACAAAATAAGATGATGAGCTTTCTAGAGGAATAGTACCTAACATGCTATTGTGGAAGAGCGGAGGATCTTTTAGAGCGGTGTACTTACGTTGTTTATGATGCAGCTAGATTTAAAAAAAAATCTCTAATATCTAGCTGCTGATGTCATGCAGGAAAAGAAAATCCAAAGCTACAAAGGCAGGATTACAATGGGCAGCAGGATATAAGAAACATGAACATGGGAAAGCTGAATATGTGAAAGATTAAATCAATCAACTGGACCTTAACATCTTGGGCATTTCAGAAAACTGAAATAGATTGGTATTCTGACATGTGGTCAGAAGTTCATACAGTACTGTGTGGTACACAGGACACACACATAAAAGGAGTAACACTATTGCTTTTAACCACTGATGTTTATAGAAAAGAGATTGAGGAATTTTCTGATCAAGTTCAATCTGCAATCAATTTATAAGCAAGATGTGCTTCTTGTGGTTAAAGACTAGAATGCCAAAAAACCCCACCCCCCAATAAAGAGACAAACATAGTTAGATTATATGGCCTAGGACAGGAGTCTCCAACTTGGCTAGGAAACAGAAATGAAGCACAAGAATGACATATCAATTTCCGGCAATCCAGTTTCAAAAACTCAGTTTTCAAGGACATCATCAGGAATCACTTTAAAATCTGTGACTTCATTGGTAGGGAATAAGAGGAATTGTGAAAAGAAATGAAATAAGGATCCTTATAAAAAGATCAAGAAACAAAAGAAAGCAAAACTAGATCAGAATAGATGGTGAAAAACTGTAGCCAAAAAGAGATGAGAGAAAGCCAAAGCCAAGAAAGAGAACTCAGGAAGAAACTTAATGAGAAATTTTGGAGAACTATTAGCAGAGACGAGAACAGCGGTGGGTTGCTCCCGGTTCGGACCGGTTCTTAGAACTGGTAGCGCCGGCGGTGGGAGGCTCCGCCCACCCACCTGGGACGCGCGCGCAAACCGGTAGCAAAAATATTTACAACCCACCACTGGACAAGAAGCAGTATTACACCAATATCTGTAAAGATCATAAAGATGGAAACAGACACAGAAAAACAAGGTATTTTTTTCAAAAGATCTCTGAATTCCAGGAGATGCCAATCTTCATTTAGAATGATAAATGAATCCATTGGAGAGATGGTAATTTAAGATAAAAAAAAATGCAGGGAAAATGTGCTGAAATTTGTACAATAAACACCTCAGCATCCAAGATATCTTAGAAGGTATTCCTTTTTTAGAAGACCTTCTAAGACTAGAAGATGAAGTTAAAGCAGTAGCTGGTCATTAGTGAGAGGCCCACAAGAACTGAGGATATACTGTATTTGCAGAAATATGACAAGCGACAGACAAATCAGTAAAGGATGGCACTGAATGTGATGGTCACTGATGATTCCTGGGATGTTCTTTTTTCTTCATCTGAACTTTAAAATATTAAACGAGTCATCAAACCTTTAGAACTGGGAACAAAAGTTGCTGAAAAATGCTTCTATGTTGTAATTCCTCTACATAATATATATTTTCTATGGATAAGGTGACCAGACGTCCCGCTTTTGGCGGGACAGACACGCTTTTCAAGCGTGTGTCCCGCGTCCCGCATTCTTTTCAAAAAGTCCTGCTTTTTTTGAAAAGAATGCGGAAACAGCGGGACGTCTGATCACCTTAGAGGGGAAGCAAAAGAGAGGTAGCGGAAGCAAGTCGGGCGGAATTCCAGCGAGGCGGCTGCCTGCTGGGGGGAGGGGGAAGGGAGGCTGCTCCTCCTCTCCTTCCCCCGCCCCATCCCTAGCCCCGCCCTCGGAGGCGCCGCTGCTGTTGGGAGGGGTGAGGGACGAGCAGCCCCTCCGGCGGCGCAAACAGCCCTTCCTCGTCCCCCTCCCCTTTCTTCCCCCCGTCGCCTCGCTGCCGCCGTTGCCCTGGGGCCGGGCGGGCGACCGGGAGACCGCAGCGCTTGGATGCCTGGAGCAGGTAAGCTGCCGGCTGCCTCCTTTCCCCGTCTCCCGCCTCCCGTTCGTTGCTTGCCAGCCCGGCCGAAGGGGAGGCGGGAGGCGAGGAAAGGCCTCCCGAAGGGGAGGCGGGCTCCCGAAGGGCTGCCGGCTCCCGAAGGGGAGGTGGGAGGCCTTTCCTCGCCTCCCGCCTCCCCTTCGGGAGCCGGCAGCCCTTCGGGAGCCCGCCTCCCCTTCGGGAGGCCTTTCCTTGCCTCCCGCCTCCCCTTCGGCCGGGCTGGCAAGCAACGAACGGGAGGCGGGAGACGGGGAAAGGAGGCAGCCGGCAGCTTACCTGTCGTGAGCTCCAGGCATCCAAGCACCCTCCCGCCTCCCCCCCCACCTTGATGCCGACATTTGCTGTTTTGCCCTCTGCGTATGCGCAGCGTTCTGCGCATGCGCAGAGGGCAAAACAAATGGCGGCGCCCAGGCGCCCCCCCCGTCCCGCTTAACAAAAAATTAATCTGGTCACTTTATCTATGGAGGAAGGACCTATGTACTGGATATTCAGTAAAATCTCAGTTTAATGAACCATTTGAGTGGAGTGTGTCTCCATTAAATCCAAATGTCTATTAAATTCAAATTCACATCATTTACATAATAATTAATTGCAGTAGACCTTGATTTAAAGATTTGTCCAAAGTCAGTTAATATTAAACTTGCCTAAAGTTCAAGAAGTGTAAATTACTGAACGTCTGTGGGATAGAACCTGGACACTTAGGTCAGGTAGCTATCACTTCTTGTTTTCCACTAGTGTCATTCCAGACTCTCTCTTGACCAGTTTCCTTTCACAGTGCTCCTCAGTACACCTAGAAGCTGCATGGGATTGATTAGTGGGAGAAGTTTAGTCTTTGACTTACTACAGTTCATTTAGTGACTGTTTGAAGTTACAACAGCACCCAAAAAAAAGTGATTTTGGATTACTTTTCACACAACCGTAGAAGCATCCCCATGGCCATGTGATCAAAATTTGGATGCTTGGCAACTGGTTCATATGTATGATGGTTGCAGCATCCAAGGGTCATGTGATAGCAATAGCAATAGCACTTAGACTTATATACCACTTCATAGTGCTTTACAGCCCTCTCTAAGCGGTTTACAGAGTTCCGCATATTGCCCCCAACAATCTGGGTCCTCATTTTACCCACCTCAGAAGGATGGAAGGCTGAGTCAACCTTGAGCCCGTGAGATTTGAACAGCTGAACTGCTGAACTAGCAGTCAGCTGAAGTAGCCTGCAGTGCTGCACTTTAACCACTGCGCCACCTCGGATGATCCCCTTTTGCAACCTTCTGACTATTAAAATTCGTTGCAAAATCAAAACCAGAAGCACACACAGATGACTAATTCAGCTGGATTCAATAACTTCTTTATAAACATAATAATATATATATTTACAATACCATTAGCAGAGTTCTTCTTCAAGCAGTTACAGAGAGCAGAGAACAGTTAGTTTCATTTCAGCAGAGTTCAGAGTGGAAGAGTACATAGTGGAGAGAGGACTGGAGCCACACCCAGCCTTAAGCTTAAGTATCAAGTTTTGATTCTCTGCACAGACTCAGAAGTGGTTAGCTCCTATTGGTTGATTCAGTTGCTATGCCTATTCATTGGCTGACCGTGTTACCACTGGCTCTCCTAGTCATGAATATTCTAACACTGACAAGCAAAATCAATGGAAAAGCCAGACTTGCTTAACAACGGTGTTACTAACTTAATAATGGCAGTGATTCACTTAACAACTGTGGCAAGAAAGGTCATAAAATGGGGCAAATTTCACTTAATAACCTTGCTTGGGAACAGAAATGTTGGGCTCAGTTATCATCGTAAGTCGAGGGCTAACTGTATTGCCTCTGTATTCTAAAGATCAACAAAGCACCTAAAAGCAGCAGCATCCAATTGCTGGGGAACTCCTCAAGTGCCATCACAGTGAGCCGAGATGGCGCAATGGTTAGAATGCATTACTGCAGGCTACTTCTGCTGACTGCTAGCTGCAGTTCGGCAGTTTGATTCTGACCTGTTCAGAATTGACTCAGCCTTCCTTCCTTTCGAGGTGGCTAAAATGACTCAGATTGTTGGGGGAAATATGCTGACTCTCTAAACTGCTTAGAGAGGGCTGTAAAGTACTGTGAAGCGGTATATAAGTCTAAGTGCTATTGCTGTTGCTATCAACAAGAGGATCCACCATACATTTGGGGCAAATCCTCTTAATAGATCCCTCCTCCCTGCATAAGTTGGCCTCCTCCACCTGATTAGTGTTTTGAAGGGACCTGAAAACCTGGCTCTTTGCCCAGGCCTTTGGCAAGCATGATTAAAGCCCTCTTTTCTTCTTTCTCATTGTTCCAATCTGAACTTGTTATCTCTACCATTTTTGTTCTTGTTGTTTTCTAGTCTTGATGTTTTTTAACAATTTGTAAACTGCCCACACTTGCTGGGAGTCAGGTCAGGGGTGAAATCCAGCAGGTTCTGACAGGTTCTGGAGAACCGGTAGCGGAAATTTTGAGTAGTTCGGAGAACTGGCAAATACCATCTCTGGCTGGCCCCAGAGTGGGGTGGGAATGGAGATTTTGCAATATCCTTCTCCCAGGAGTGAGGAGGGAATGGAGATTTTGCAGTATCCTTCCCCTGCCACGCCTACCAAGCCACGCCCACAGAACCGGTAGTAAAAAATTTTGATTTCACCACTGAGTCAGGTGCCATACAAATTTAGTAAATAATAAAGAAGTGAGCTGCCTGTGAGAATGGAGTGATGGAAAAGTATAATACAAGAACTGTATAATTGACATATTACTACACAGTGAATGTTTGGTTATGAATTCCCAAGCTCTCTCAGATCCCATGGAAAGGAGGTTGAAATCACCTAGTAGTAAGAGGCTGAGGAAACTCACAATTATCCCTTCAGCATGGAATGTAACAACAACTGACCACCTGCAGAATGGCACTCCACAACAGTTAGGATCTCCTGGCAACCGATTGCCACACTATGCCAATCCTGTCATGGGGTTGCAAATGATGCAGAATAAAACACCTGGCTGGATAGATCGCTATAATAGGAAGGAGACTCTTCCCCTTCAGCCAGCCAGATCTCAGTAATTAGAATGTAGGTAAAATCTCCCGGCCCTTTGAATAATCATGTCACATCAATTCACAGATAAATCTTATTAAAGTGAAAATAGGCAAATGTATGCATGTTTTTATTAAATGCAAAAGCTGTAACTATGAACAATAGAAAATACATATCATTCTAAATCTAACCTTTAACAGAAAATGCATTCAATAAATTAGGGATACTCTGTGGGATGTTACAAAGATGCCCATTAATTGTACTGTTTGTTTCTAGTTTTTTGTAATCCAGTTTGTGCCCATATTTAAACGAGGAAAGGAAGACATTCAGTGCTGTACTAACTTCAAAACTGATTGAAATATTGCATGTCTTGAGTCCACTAGTTAAATTCTTGAACATCAAGATTTGAATAAATTGCAAATTGTTTTTCTGGGTAGAAAACACTCTGCTTGTAATCAGTTGTTGGCAGTCAAAAATTGAGATAGCTATATTGCCATCAATAGGTTTCAGGCTATTTCAGAAGATCTTAACAAACACAATAGATTTTTAAGATGTTAAAACTGTTAATTGATGAACAATTTGTAATTTGTTCCCGTGCAATTTTCATCTGTGCATCCACAGTCTTACTCTCCCTCCTTCATCTCTAGGTACAGTACCTATTTAAATCGTACAACAGTTGAGCTACTCCACGCATCTGATAAAGCGAGCTGCAGTTAATGAAACTCTATGCCTTGCAATAAAATCTGTTAAAAAGATGCTCCAGGCTCTATTTTTGCTACCATAGACAATTGCGGATCTCCCCCTACAATGTCTACAGTTGTTGGTACTGTCACTTTAATGCTTTATCAGCTTGCAATTGGCTGGAAAATTGGAACATTCCTACATGTCGAAGGACTGCCTTGTGCTGTGATTGGCTGGACTGGACGCTGCAGGATACTTCCTGGAATGTCTGCAAGTGGACGTTCATCTGGCTGTTTCATTGAAAAAGTGGTGATGGGGACTTTTTTTTATGCAAGATGTAATTAATAGCCATGAGATTATAGGTAAGAAGAATATGTGATTTCGGCAGACTGTTTGTTGCTTTGGACATAGCACAAAAACATATGGACATGTTGCAGGGCCAGCAGAATCCATGTTCAGTAGGAACGAGTCTGCTCACTAGCATATTGACTAAGTTGTTCTATTGAACTTTTTAACTATGTTTCATTTAATTGTATTATTGCAATGCAAGCATATTATTTAAGAGCAATAGTATCTGCTTCATACGGAGAGGAATCCCATAGCAAAAAACTGCTAGAAGATGTAATTTGATCAGGAGGAGGATACATGATTCCCTAAGAAACAATGGAAAGTACTTTCTTTTTCTTTTTCACAGTGGAATGAAAGCTCTGACCAGATCAAGGATGCTACACAACCTCCCTTGAAACTGGCTTTCTACATGTGCTGAAAAATTATTAAGTTTTGTTCAAAGTAGGTATTGTAACAATGAGCAGTGGGAGCTAAAATCTGATAAAACTGCATTACTAGCTTTTATAAAATACCAGAATGAGCTCATAATTTGAAAAGGAAAAAATCGGCAACAGCAGTTTAAACATGGATGGAATTTGGGAGGGGATAGGGGAGGGGAAGGTATATTTTATAACCATCCTTTTAGATACTTGGATTGATTACACTCAAGAGTGTACTGGAGAGACTAATTATCTTTATAATTTCCCAAGGAGTGTCAGAAAGCTTCTGCCCTGTTAGCAATAGGGAAACAAGAAATCTATTTAAAAATGTGATTTTATGTATGTATTCTAAGGTGGTAATCAGTAAAAGCTCTTACACTGTCTTTTGTGGTGAGTTGATTAAAACTATAGTGATTTTCTGTGTAGCTTACAGACGTTGTATGTAAAACATTTGCATTTGAAATCCCTGTCAAGGAAGATTGTCATAAATGTACAGATGTGTGATGTAATGTGCCGCTGCCTGGACGATGTGAGGGTCTGGATGGGAGTGAACAGACTCAGGCTCAACCCAGACAAGACTGAGTGGCTCTGGATATTGCCTCCCAAGGACTATGTCGACTGTCCCTCCTTGGTTCTCGGGGGAGAAAAATTGACTCCCTCAGAACAGGTTCGCAATTTGGGTGTCCTCCTAGATCCACAGCTAAAATTGGAGCAACATCTTTCAGCTGTGGCTAGGGGGACCTTTGCACAAATCCGTCTTGTGCACCAATTGCGACCTTACTTGGAGAGGGAGGCCTTGCTCACAGTCACTCATGCCCTTGTCACCTCACGGCTAGACTACTGTAACGCGCTCTACATGGGGCTACCCTCGAAGAGCATCCGGAGACTCCAGTTGGTACAGAATGCAGCTGCGCGAGCTGTAGTGGGTGTACCAAGATACACCCACGTAACACCTCTCCTTCGCCAGCTGCATTGGCTACCAATTAGTCTCCGGTTGCAATTTAAGGTGTTGGTCGTTACCTTTAAAGCCCTACATGGCTCAGGGCCAGGTTACCTGCAGGACCGCATCCTACCACATACCTCCCTAAGACCGGTTAGGTCCCACAGAGAGGGCCTCCTCCGGGTCCCGTCGGCCAAACAATGCCGACTGGCGGGGCCACGGGGGAGGGCCTTCTCTGTGGGAGCCCCGTCCCTCTGGAACCAACTTCCACCAGAGATCCGGACCATCCCCACCCTGCTGGCCTTCCGTAAAGCCTTAAAAACATGGCTCTTCCGGCAGATGGGGTGAATAGGATAATCAGATTCCCCCTGAATGTTGTGTTTATAATGTTTTCTTTTTAATTATATTTTAATTTAAATTATGATTATTGTTTTTAAATGTACGCTTCTTATTTATGCTGTACGCCGCCCTGAGTCCCACAGGATTGGGTGGCCTATAAGAGCGTCTAAATAAATAAATAAATAAATAAAATTTTATGATCATGGAAATTAAGGTGTGCTTGGGATAGAAGATGTGTGTGCCTGGGGATGGTATACAGAATTCAGCCCATATTCCTGCACATATTTCCAGTAATATTCTGCTTCTTTCTTGATAGACAAATATTGTAGAAACTGATTTCTTGCATATGTACTTTAACGCCTTGTTGCTGTGGTTTTTTATTTTGGATTTTTCAAAGCTTATTTTCCAAAATAGGTAGCTGGTTTGGATAATATTGGTTGGGTTTATATATTGAGCCATTAATTTGCTTACCAAACCACAGTTGATTGGATTCACACAACATACTAAGAAAAGAAAATCAAATTATGTCTTAATATGCTACTTAAATCCAGCCCTTGTATGTTAAAATGTAGGATTGATTTTAAACCCTACCTTCTTCCTTCTTCTACAATTACTTGCAAGAAGTTGATACTATTTTGCCCAATACCAGAGTTTAGACTCTTGTGATTCTGACAAACTGGAAAAGCTTCTGCAACCAAAAGCTATATGGAATCACAAGGCACTTGTAGAACAATATTTTACATTTGTTTTTACATTTGTTTTTAAACATCATAGGCCAGTGATGGCGAACCTTTTTTGGTTCGCGTGCCAAAAGGGGGGGGAATGCGGGGGATCACGTGTGTGCGTGCCCACACTCATAATTCCATGCACCCCCGCACATGCACGCATGACCCCCCTGCTCCCAGCATGCAATGGCACGCCCATTTTTCGCTCTCCCCAGGCTCCAGAGCCTTTCTAGGAGCCTGGGGAGGGTGAAAATGGCCTTCCCCACCCCCTCTGGAGGCTGGAAACAGCCTGTTTCCCGACTCCCAGTGGGCCCAGAAGGCCCGAAAATCAGCCGGCTGGTGCACACATGCACGCCGGACCTGAGCTCGCGTGCCCACCGATATGGCTCCACGTGCCACTTGTGGCACCCGTGCCATAGGTTCGCCATCACGGTCATAGACTAATATGTCAATTATTCAAGAGAGAAAGTGAGCAACTTTTAAACAGAAAGATGCTTCTAAAAGTACAGATGTGAGGATGTCTGCAAATTTACTGTACTTTAGAAGCATCTTTTTGTTTAAAAGTTAGTCTTGTTCACTTTCTCTCTTGGTATTGGGCACAAAATATATCAACTTCTTGCAAGTAATTGTAGCAGAAGGAAGAATGATAATGGGAGGAATAAATTTAACTTACACACCTTGTATATCTATGTCTATAAGCTAGGGACTGGGACTTTGCTCCCCCCCGCTGAGTGTAAAAACAGAAGTGGGCGGGGAGACCCGGCTACCCTTTCCTGTAAGAATGGTATGTATGGCCTGCAGGAAGGGAGGGAGACCAGCGGGGGAGGGGAGGGGGTCTCTGGTGTAGGCGAGAGCCGGACCATCTCGGTCATAACGGGAAGAGGCAGATATGACGGGAGCAGAGGGGCGGGCCGCTCTCGGGGAATAAGACCTCGCTGTTTACAAGCGATCCCTTGTTCCGGCCCCTCCGACCCGGTTCCATCTTGCTCAACCCGGATACCTGGCAACCAGGGTTTTCAGGGCCCTGGGCTCAGGATGCTGCTGCTTAATGCCAGGTCAATTGTCAACAAAGCCCCCTTGATACGTGATTTAATCACAGAGGAGGGGGCAGACCTGGTGTGTGTTACCGAGACCTGGCTGGGCCAGGAGGGGGGAGTAGCTCTCTCCGAGATATGCCCAGCCGGTTTCTCGGTGCAGCACCATTCTCGACCCCAGGGAAGGGGGGGAGGAGTGGCAATAATAACCCGCGAAAATCTGCATCCTCGTAGGATCCCTGCCCCGGAGATTGTCGGGTGTGAGACGCTCCTTTTGAAGTTGGACTTAGGGGTACAGGTGGGCCTTTTCTTGACGTACCTGCCTCCCAGCTGCGTAAGCAAGGCCCTGCCTGAGCTGCTCGAGGCAGTAGCCGGCTTGGCAGTTGAGTTCCCCAGGCTTATGGTGCTGGGGGACTTCAACTTGCCATCTGCTGGCGAAACCTCTGGGGCGGCTCAGGAGTTCATGGATTCCATGACAACCATGGACCTGACCCAAGTAATCCAGGGTCCGACTCATGAGGGTGGTCACACGCTCGACCTAGTGTTTCTTTCGGGGCAGTGGAGAGATGATCTGAAGATAAGGGATATAGTCATCACCCCTCTGTCATGGTCAGATCATTTCCTACTGAGGTTGGATTTCGCAGCCCCATTCCTCCCCCGCAGGGAGGCGGGACCGACTAGGTGGTTCCGCCCCAGGCGCCTAATGGAACCGGAAGGATTCCAGAGGGAACTTGGGGAAATACCTGAAACCCTGGTACACAATTCGGCTGACTCCCTGGTGGCTGCTTGGAACACCGCAGCATCAGGGGCCCTAGACCGAATTGCGCCTAAGCGACCTCTCTATGGCAGTGGATCCCGGAAAGCTCCCTGGTTTACCGAGGAGCTCCGGGAGATGAAACGCCAGAAGAGACGTCTAGAACGCCGCTGGAGGGCCAGAAAAACCGAGTCTGATCGAACACTATTAAGAATTTACATCAGATCTTATTTAGTGGCGATAAGGGCGGCAAAACGATCCTATTTTTCCGCTCTTATTGCGTCCGCAGATTCCCGCCCGGCCGCCTTGTTTAGGGTGACGCGCTCCCTCCTTGCAAAAGGGGGGAGCGAGGAACACTTACAAGGCAGAGCTGAGGAATTCGCTGAGTTTCTGTCGGATAAAGTCGCTCAGATTCGGTCAAACCTGGACTCTGGCTGGGCAGAGTCCATTGAGTTGACAGGGGCTAGTCCTAGTCCATCTTTATGGGAAGAGTTTGGGCCTGTTTCTCCTGAGGATGTGGACAGGGCTGTGGGAGCGATGGGTACCTCCACCTGTTTATTGGACCCGTGCCCCTCCTGGCTGGTCTCGACCAGCAGGGAGGTGGCACGCGGCTGGATCCAGGCGGTGGTCACCGCTTCTTTGAGAGAGGGATCCGTACCGCAGTCGTTAAAAGCTGCGGTGGTGCGACCCCTCCTGAAGAAGCCTTCCCTGGATCCAGCTGACTTGAAGAACTATCGTCCGGTCTCCAACTTACCTTTTTTAGGGAAAGTTGTGGAGAAGGTGGTGGTTACTCAGCTTCTGCAGCTCCTGGATGAAACAGATCATCTAGATCCTTACCAGTCGGGCTTCAGGCGCGGCTACAGTACAGAAACTGCCTTGGTCGCTCTGATGGATGATCTCTGGCGGGCCCGGGATGGGGGGAACTCCTCCATCCTGGTGCTACTTGACCTCTCAGCGGCTTTCGATACCATCGACCATGGTATCCTTCTGCATCGTCTCAGCGAGTTGGGAGTGGGAGGCACCGTTTTGCGGTGGTTCTCCTCTTATCTCGCTGATAGGATGCAGTCGGTGTTGGCAGGGGGGCAGAGGTCGTCCCCTAGGCCCCTATTATGTGGGGTGCCTCAGGGGTCGGTTCTCTCGCCCATCCTGTTCAACATCTACATGAAACCGCTGGGTGAGATCATTCGCAGACATGGGGTGTGTTTCCATCAGTACGCTGATGACACCCAGCTGTACATTACCACCCCGTCTGACTTCAGTGAGGCAGTTGATGTAATGTGCCGGTGCCTGGACGACGTTAGGATCTGGATGGGGAGGAACAGACTCAGACTTAATCCCGACAAGACTGAGTGGCTGTGGATATTGCCTCCTAAGGATCATGACAACTGCCCCTCCTTGTTCCTTGAGGGAGCGAAACTGACTCCCTCGGACCGGGTCCGCAACTTGGGGGTCCTCCTAGATCCACAGCTAAAATTGGACCATCATCTTTCTGCTGTGGCTAGGGGGGCCTTTGCACAGGTTCGCCTGGTGCACCAGTTGCGGCCATATTTGGAGAAGGAGGCTCTACTCACGGTCACTCATGCCCTTGTCACCTCTCGTTTGGACTACTGCAATGCGCTCTACATGGGGCTACCCTTGAAGAGTATCCGGAGACTTCAGCTGGTGCAAAATGCGGCTGCGCGTGCTGTGGTGGGTGTGCCAAGGTACACCCACGTGACATCGATACTCCGCCAGCTGCATTGGTTGCCCATCGGTCTCCGGGTCCAATTCAAGGTGTTGATCACCATCTTTAAAGCCCTTCATGGCTTAGGACCAGGTTATCTACGGGACCGCATTCTGCCTCATACTTCCCTCCGACCGGTTAGGGCCCACAGAGTTGGCCTCCTCCAGGTCCCGTCGGCCAAGCAATGCCGGCTGGCGGGCCCAAGGGGGAGAGCCTTCTCTGTGGCTGGCCCCGCTCTCTGGAACCAACTTCCACCAGAGACCCGAACTATCCCCACTCTGCTGGCCTTCCGAAAAGCCGTTAAGACATGGCTCTTCCTGCAGGCGGGGGGTAGAGCTTAATTCACTCGAGCTCACCCCCCAAGTATGTATGATGTTGAATGGTTGTTGATTTCTTATATTGTGTTTTAATTTTTATATTGTTTTAATTACTATTTTAGATTTTGGTTGTTCTTGTATTTTTCACTGATGTACGCTGCCCTGAGTCCTTAGGGAGTTGGGCGGCATATAAGAATTCCAAAATAAATAAATAAATTTATAATCTTGCATATTTAGGCATGGGCTGTGTTTTATATCAGTAGAAGAGTACATAAGTAATATCTTCAAGATTAAAGTGGAATAGTTATCTACTACAATCAGCATTTTCTTATTTGTTCTGTCTATGAATATAAGACTACTTAAAATTATTTGCCAGGTATTGGAAATCAGAAGCCACTTAACATGACAACAGAAACGTTGGTGAAAGATGTTAAACCAGGCATGAAAAATCTAAATCTTATATTCATTGTGCTGGAAACAGGTAAGTCACATGGAAAGGAAGACAGGTTTGCTTTTTAAAATCACTATATAAGCAGTTGGGAGACCAAGCTACATGCTTATTTCACTAGAATGCTTAAATTCTGGATAAAATATTTTACTGCCTTTTTTTGTAATTGCTTTGTAATGATTTCCTTTTCCTCATTGATTAACTAATTGCTGTCTTATTCCAAAAAATGTTGGTTATTGACCAGACTTTAAAAAAAGTTTATTTAAAACAACATTGTATTTTTTTAAAAAAATACTTTATATAAATGGACAGATAATTACTGAAGTTTTAATGCTCAAAATAACATTAGTGAAAGGTAAAACATACCAAACAAAGCACATTGAACTATTTTCATGATACAAAGCAGAAGTATATTTTTTTGAGCTTAATGCCAAAATCTCCACTAAAGTATTATTTATAATGCTAAAAAAGAAGAAAAAACAACATCCTTAAGAATAATATACATCATATTTAATTTCTGACTTCCCCCTTTGTACTCCAAACAATTTGTAGTTCCTATTGGCTTGTAAGTTTAAAAAATACTTTCCAAAGTTTAATATAAATTACATCCTAGGGAACTCAATAATATATACTTACAGTACACCGAAGTGGGTTTAAAACTGCAGTCTTATATGAAGGGGAAATTAATACAGGTCTTGTTTAATGATCATTCATTCAGTGACTGTTCAAACTTACAACAGGACTTGCTTAAGGATAGCTACAAGGAATGCCAAATTGCTGTTGCTAGCAATAGAGTTGTGAGGTTGCATTGTATGACCGCATCACTTAGTAATGGGAATCCTGGTCCCAATTATCCTTGTTAAGAAAGGACTATCTGTATGGCATGATTATTGCTGCTGATCATGAAGAAGTTTCTATGATGAGAAGCACATTGAATTCTCAGCAAAAAGAGTAATTTTTTAGATAATCTAAACAATTTACTTCCAGTTTTACACACACACACACACACACACACACACACACACACACACACACACACAAGCTCAGTATTTAAACTTCTGGGCTTAAAGGAATATGCAGGTGAAGGTGAGATGTATTTGGAGTGAAGCAGTGACGAATAAAAACCTCTTCTTCACTCATGATAACAAATCCTTGCAATTGTCTTGAATTGTGGTTCTTGTTCTATCACTAGGCCGGGTGACCAAGACAAAGGATGGTCATGAAGTACGGACCTGTAAAGTAGCTGACAAAACAGGCAGCATAAACATCTCTGTTTGGGATGATGTTGGAAATCTAATCCAGCCTGGCGATATCATCCGACTCACCAAAGGGTATGGGGGATTTTTCCAAGAGGAACAGCTTGGGAGAAGCTGAGGGAAGAGTTATTTTTGAGACTGTGGCTATACCCTACGTCAAGAGAGCAGCAAATATGACTAGGCTGTTTTGTGGAATGTGCTCAAATTACTTCATAGAAATAAGTTATTTAACGTGTTTCACCACTTTTCTAAATTTTGTTCGGAAAGTTTAAGGGAGTGGGGAGGAATTGGAGACTAGATGTTGCTGAACTATTATCTTCCAACAATCCTCATCATTGGCCATGCAGTCTTGGGCTACCAGATGTTTTAGGTCCAGCAGAATGAGATTTCATCAACCCTAATTTAAAGACTGTGTATAATTCTTGGGATCAGTCTAATCAGCAACGTTTAAACTAATACATATATTCTTCTTCAAATGTACATGTTGTTTTTAAGTTTCGTTTTCCTCTTATTTATACAAAGGCAGACTTAAGCTTAATTTATGCATTGTCCTCGTTCATAATTTAGTTTGCTTAATTTTGGCTTAGTATGTGGAGTTGAACCCAACTATTGTGGTTTTTAAACCATGATGTATGGCTCAATTTGAACCCATCCAATTTTGCTTATTGAGTAAATGCTAGTTAACCAAACACAGAACACTTGAATCTGCTTATTAAAAGTGGTGTACACAGGTAGTCTATTTTTAATTACTACAGTTGGGACTGGCAACTCAGTTCTTAAGAGAAGCAGTTGCTAAATGAAACCATTGCTGTGATCTTATGATTTTACTTCAGATTACCTCTGGTTTAGAGACCTACAAGGGTTGAGAATGTGAGAATTGGTTGTAAAGTTTTTCATCACTGTTATAACACTGAACAATTGCTAAATGAGACCGTCACTAAACAAGAACTACCTGTATACAAGCAGAGCACCTTGTAAGATTGCTCTGATGTTCTGTACAACTATGAATGAACATGCTAGCAGAGATCCAACACACTAATAAGTATACTCTGCAGTCAGCCCAACTAACTAAACATTTTTGTTCAATTCCAATAATTGGAGCAAATCTAGAAAACTTAAAAGCATGATCCCATATATGGCTCCTTGGAAGTAAGTTTTTTGTATCCAAGGGTACTTTGTTGAAATTAATCTGTTCAATTCAAGGTATCACTGGTTTCAATGAGATTTAAGAACATGTAATTTCTTTTCTTCCACCCATTACCATTTTTGTGTGGAAGGTTGGTTTATTTCAGTGAGGGACAAACAAGCATGGTACAGATACTATACAGGTAGTGTTTCATGTGATGCGCCAAAAAGACAGATTTATTTTTGAACAAAACTAGGAATTGTGTGCTGCTTTTTAATCACGAGTGTTTCTTTATCAGGTACTCGTCGATTTTCAAAGGCTGCTTGACACTGTACACTGGACGTGGAGGAGATCTGCAGAAAGTAGGAGAGTAAGGCTCACGGTTTATTTCAATGGTTCTTCCTAGGATTAGGGGATGGTGAGGTGGATTTTTTCCCAATGTTGTGGAAAGACAGATTTTTGCTAACAAATAGTTCTGCCCTAGAAGATGTAAAGTATCTGAAACCATGGAAGGCATCTTCTTTTGTTTCTAGGTTGAAAGGTATTGGTAACACATTGCCATATTTCTGGTTATATTTAACAATCCATCTGTCATTAGGAAATCACTGCTTGGTTCACAGCTCTAAATATCATGCCACCACTTCTTAATTCCCTAGGATAAATGTCTCTACCCTGTGCTATATTTAATTTACATTTCACTTTGTATTGAGACATACATTTTATGTTTTGTCTTACAGTGAACCTCTAGTTTTCCCAGTAATATTTCATCGAGAAATCTCACACTGAATTATTACAGTTATTTGTGCTGATAAAGATTTGTTATGATGATTTTTATTAAGCCGCTTATGTATTGCCATGTATTAGTCATTCTTAGATCAGTTTATAGAGCTATAGAGATTCACTATTCTTAGGCTAAAAAGACATGCCTTGGGAAAAAAATGTAGTGAAAAAAGACAAGGAATAATATTAAGAATAGAGTAGAGTAGAGTAGAGTAGAGTAGAGTAGAGTAGAGTAGAGTAGAGTAGAGTAGAGTAGAGTAGAGTAGAGTAGAATATAGAATGGAATGGAGTAGAGTGGAGTGGAATGGAATGGAATAGAAGAATAGAATAGAATAGAATAGAATAGAATAGAATAGAATAGAATAGAATAGAATAGAATAGAATAGAATAGAATAGAATAGAATAGAATAGAATAGAATAGAATAGAATAGAATAGAATAACAGAGTTGGAAGGGACCTTGGAGGTCTTCTAATCCAACCCCCTGCTTAGGCAGGAAACCCTACACCGCTTCCAGTGTTGGAGCATTCACAACTTCTGGAGGCAAGTTGTTCCACTGATGAATTGTTCTAACTGTCAGGAAATTTCTGCTTAGTTCTAAGTATGTGCAGGTCAAAGAGGAAAAGGTAATTCAGAATGCATGGGGGTGATCATGTAACTCCTCTTGAAAATTTATTTTATTTCAATCCTGCCTTTATTGTCTTTATAAATAATTAAGGCAGCAAACATATCTAATACACCTTCCTTATATTTCCCCCACAACGACAATCCTACAAGATGGTTTGGACTGAGAGAGAGTGACTGGCCCAAAGTCACTCAGCCAGTTTTAATGCCTAAAGCAGGACTAGAACTCACAGTCTCCCAGTTTCTAGCTTGGTGCCTTAACCAGACGACCAAACTGGCTCTTTCATTTCATAAAATTTCAATTTCATGAAGAAGCTGCATCTTTTCTGGGATTGTACAGATGCTGCCTCGCATTCCATGAAAAGGTGTGTTTGATTTAAGGAACTGCCAGCAGGTGCTATGTGCACCCTCTTAATTCACTTGATCTCTCTCCCTTTAAAGTTGGATCTCTGAACATCTCAAAGACTACTTCACAGTGCTCAGTTTTAATGATAGAATGATCTTGATGTATTTATTCCACTAACCATGAATTGATCTTAAATGCCCAGATAAAACAAGTTTGTCCAAGTACTATCCTGTTTCCTCCAAAATAAGACATCCCCTGATAATAAGCCCAATCGGGCTTTTGAGTGCATGGTAATAAGGCCAAGTGAGTCCTCAGGGAGTAGGGCGGCATATAAGAACTCTAAATAAAATAAAATAAAATAAATGAAGTGCTTATTTCAGGGTTCAAAAAAATATAAGACGGGGTCTTATTTTCGGGAAAACACGGTAGAAGGTCAAATAAAGCATTTCCTAGTTGATGTCTGAGATAGAGCTACCCACCCACCCACCCCCGGCCTCCTTTGATCTTCAACAGGAGCTCACTGTGAATAATCTTGCCTCACTGTTAGTATCTACCTCTAGATCTCTTTCATTTATTAACAATATGAACGTTAAAGCCAGATTGGTAGTGTTGCCATTGTTGGCTGGTCAAGTTTTAATTTCAATAGCTTGAGTTAATATTTTCCTACCTTTATTCTTTCCACCCACCTCCCTTGAATGTCCATTGTTTGGAAGAGCAGAGCTTTTAAAAGTTTGCATTTGCCAGAGACAAGTTAAAGGTAGTTCAGGATTGTTTTGCATGGCATCTTGCTGCACTAGAGGGGAGAAAAAGGACATTCTAGCACCTGTTTGCAGGGGAGGGGCGGCAGTCTTCAGATTATCTTCAAAGGAAGCTTAGCAATAACCCTTAGGGTACCAGATGGATTTCTATCCCAGTTATAATTTTGGTGGTGCCTCATTTTGTTTCCCTTCTTCTGTCTAACTATTTTTTTTTCTTTTGTTCTCAAGCCACTTTGATTGTAAGACTCGGGGTTTCTTTTTCAAACGAGCTATAAGCTGCTATAGGACATATATATTGTGGTTTCATTACGACAGGGCAGTATGCATTATTGAAGAGAGGAAATTAAAAAAAACAAAGAAAAAAAATCATCAGTTGAATGACAGTTGCATCTTCTGCTCTCTAGGTTTTGTATGATTTATTCAGAAGTGCCAAATTTCAGTGAGCCAAATCCTGACTATGTTGCCCAGCAGTCACAAAACAAAAATGTAAGTATAAGAATGGCCTTAGTTTGGTTGTTCTCAGTTAGTGACTTATATGACCCAGAGATAGTGTAGGTTGGACATAATCTTTAAAACTTAACTATGAATGATGAATGATACGTAGAGTAATAGATTGCTTCTAAACACATACACACACAAACACGTTTGTGTATATATGTATACATACATACATACATACATACATACATACATACATACATACATACATACATACATACATACATACATATATATATATATATATATATATATATATATATATATATATATATATATATATATATTCCATATATATATATGGAAATTAAGAAAAATGCAAGGATCTTTGTCTGAGCTGATGTTGAGGTGTGAAATAAATGTTTAATGATGGATTTTATAAGCCTAAGAACCATTCCTTGCCCAATCACATGATGACTGGTACTTTTCTTGCCGTTTCTTTTTGCTGAAGAAGAATCCTTTACAAATATGTCTCTTGTGATAACCAACTCCTGTTGCATTTCTTCTCTTTAAAATCCCATGCTTATTTTAGATTTTGTAGAAGCCGGGTTTTACATGTGCCATCAAGAGAAAGTTTCAGCAGGTGGCAGCATTGGCCCAACCTGGACTCAGAAGTTAAACTAAAGGAGACTTGCTTATTACATGGATAGGACTCCAACAACTACTATTGGAGATATTGATTGAGCCAGGAAGTTGAAAAACGGGGGGAAAAACCACCCATTCTTGAAAAAGGAATGAGAAAGACCTCTTTAGTTCTGTTGACAGTGACACATACAGTATATGGCTGCCTCCATAAAGTGCTCAGAAGTCAATCACAACTGAGGGAGCGTACATAACCTAATTACACAATCCAATGCACAACAAGTGAGCCCGATGTTTTGGGCTTCACCCTCTGCTAGTCCCAACCAAGGTCTGTAGATTTAGATCATCTAGACAGCGGTTCTCAATCTGGGGGTCGCGACCCCTTTGGGGGTTGAACGACCCTTTCACAGGGGTCGGGAGTCTTCGCCTGGACGCTACCATTTGGGTTCTTTTACCCTCTGCACATGCGCAGAACGCTTTGTGCATGTGCAGAGGGTAAAAGAACCCAAATGGCGGCGGTGGGGTGGGGATCGCAGCGGCGGGCGCAGCGGCGGGGTGGGTCGCGGCGGCGTGGCACGGGTTGCGGCATTAGGAAGGTTGAGACCCACTGATCTAGAGAAATGACTACAGAAGGTGTCATGGATCTCAAGTGTTAGGCAAGACCAGGGATGCAAGTCCCACTCCTTTTATGTGCAAGCAATACATGTGGTAGCCATTAAAAAGAGTCACGGCTTCAGTTATCTAATTACATCAGCCCCATTGATGAAATTGACCCTTCTCGTGGTCACCCGAAGCTGGGTAGCCTATCCTGGCTTTCCTTAAAAAAATAGAGGGATAATAAACTTTTCAGGTCTATAACCTGAGAGAGTTCTTGCATGTTTAAGAGCCACTTTGATGAAATGTGAAGGGATAAGCAGAAGGGGGTTCTCCTGCATGATTTTTAAAAGAATGGTGTAGTAGTTAATGCATTGGATTGCACTGAGAGAACCTGGATTGAAGACCATCCTCAGTCATTTAGACTCACCAGGTGGATTTATATAAAGTCTCAGCCAAATATGCCTCATTGAGTTATAGGAACAAAATCCCCATATTTCCAGCCTTGAGTTTTCTGAGAAAATATGAGAATCGAATCTAATAAATACTAATACAAAATCTCAGGATATGGATTTGGCAAATTTATTGGATGCCTGAATGGATCTAACTCAATAGTATGAGTAGGACTTTAAATGGGAGCAAATTTACTGGCTAGTTGGCTGGACTCATCTCTCAGTAATATTTTCCAGATAACATCTTAGCAGATAATATCATGCCAGCTAGATCTTGTTGCCTTGTTGTGGAAGAGGTTTTTGTTTTGTAATTTAGTATAGTTTATGCTTTAGAAGAACCTAATGCTGGGAACGATTAAGGGCAAAAGAAGAAGGGGACGAAAGAGAATGAGGTGGCTGGATGGAGTCACTGAAGCAGTCGGCGTGAGATTAAATGGACTCCGGGGGATGGTTGAGGACAGGAAGGTCTGGAGGAACGTTGTCCATGGGGTCGCGATGGGTTGGACACGACTTCGCGACTAACAACAACAACATAGTTTATGCCTCCTCTTCTTCTTCACCCATTCTGAACCCACATCTAGAAATTCTGGGTGGATAGTTGGATTGGTTTCCTCCCTGTCCTCTAAGCCCAGGGTCTTTTAAATCTAGAATTTCTGCATGGGTTAAAATAGTTGTTTTGATTCTGTCTTCTAGACACCGAATGACAATGCAGCTCCTACAGCCTCTCAAACTACATCAGGACCTTCTACATCAGCAGGTAATACACCTGGATCCAAGCTAGTGAGAGACAGGTCTGCTCTTGCCTTGATGACATTCTGACAATCTGATTTATAGATTTATAAATAGGGTGGGCTAATTTATTGGCTAGCTAGTGCAGAAACATGTAGCTGGGCCTGCGTATAATATTACATCATAAACTGGGACCTTTTGTTCCTTCTGCTCATTCATTTTGATTGGTTTGCACACATGTTAATTATGATTTATTTGGTTTTAGCTTAATGCTACATAGAGGTTGTCCTTGACTTACAATCATAACTGAGTCCAAGATTTTGGTTGCTAAGCAATGCAGTTAAGTGAGTTATGCCTCATTTTACGACCCTTTTTGTGACAGTTGTTAAGTGAATCATGCAGTCGTTAAGCAAATCTGGCTTCCCCCATTGACTTTGCTTGTCAGAAGCCAGCTGGGAAGATTATAAATGGTGATCACATTATCCTGGGACAATGCAACTGTCATAAATCCATGCCAGTTGCCACGCACCCGAATTTTGATTGCGTGACCCTGAGGACGCTGTAACAGTCGTAAATGTGAAAATGCTCATAAATTACTTTTTTTTAGTTCTGTTGTAACTTCGAACAGTCACTAAACGAATGGTTGTAAGTCGAGGACTACCTTTATTAATTTAGATACTGTGGTTTATAAACCATGATTTATGACAATGTTACACAGGAATAAAATTAGTACTTTGTATGGTCAACAAGCCGTATGTCAATGCACTAGTCAGGAGGCCACATGAGCAATGTTCCCTGTAATATCAGAAAACGGTGTGCGGTGTTCTCTTTTTATCTGCGCGGCCGCGTACGCGCACAGCCTCTGCTATTAGAAAATGCCGCGCAGAAGTTAGAAACTTCCGAGCGGCGTTCTCTCATTACGTGCGCGGCCACGCAGCTTAGAGGGAACAGTGCACATGAGTTATCCCAGCACCTCCGAATTTAGTAGCAGAGAAGCCAGTCTTCACTGGTACAATATTTATGTGGGGAGAAGGGAGCGGGAGACCTCCGACCTTCACCTGAGACTTCTCCCAAGCTCCCAAAAAGTGAACTGAAATGGGGCCATTAAAAGATGGGTATGATTCTTGGCTGTTGGGGACTTTTTTTTCCAGTGGTAGAATTGGAGCACTTTACCTTCATCAGGCCTTCCTGTGCCCATCCCTCCTTCCATTATTGTCTCTCCTTGTTTAACTCAGAAAAATGAGCAGAAGGGCATTGTGATGATCCCCTGGGGGGCTTTCAGCAGCTCAGGGAAGTAAGTTGCTGCCCCTGAGAAGGCTTTTAACCCTGCTTTATGTGATGTCAATCTCAACTTCTGGGCTAGTCTCTGTTTGATTGGCAGGACAGGTACAGAGCTGTGGCCTAGAGGCCCTGGTCTCATTGCCTGGTGACTTACTGCAAACTTGTAGAAGTTCCTCCTTGGAGAATCATCTGCCAGGAGATCTAGCATTTGTACTCTAATCAAAGAAATGAAATCCAGATCCAAAATCAAGTTGCCACAATCTAGAAGCTAACAAGCAAGTGTGACCCCCTTTGTCTTCTTTACCTTTTCACCTATTTTGGGGGGGGGGGAGGAATCATTTTTCTTGCTCATACTCCTTTGCCCTCCTTTGCGGGTCTTCGTCTAAGAACTCAGTACAGGATTTTTTAATGTAGGGACAAATCTTTCATAATAACTCTGGTTTTCAAGATTACACTGAATTTTGTAGCTTTGTTGATCTTGTTTCACTCATACCTTTCTATATGTTATTTGGCTTCAGCTGCAGAGAACCAGAATGGCAATGGGTTGATCCCCTCTGGTGGTGCTCTGCACCAACCCAGCATCTCAACCCATCCTACCACCAGTCGCATCACTAGGAGTCAACCCAACCATCAAGGTGGAAGCTCATCAAGCATAGGGTCCTCCTCAAACCCAGTCAGCAATGGCAAAGAGACACGGAGAAGTAGCAAAAGATAGCAGGGGCTGTAGGTTCAGGAAAGTTTTGGCAATACTACTTTGTGCCTCCTTCTGAGGCAAAAGAAGCTGCTGCTGTGGAGAAGGCCTGGATACACTAGGCCGAAGTAGAGACTATGGGAACAACGTAACATTTAACCACTGAAATGTATTTTTAACATGGGGTGTTGTGATTGGGTGAGAGATAACAGACTTCAGTGTTTCTACTGAAAGGCTCAACTTGCCTTCTAGGAATCCTCAAATATTGTAAGTTGCACTCGTTTTTTGCTGGAAATCAATAACAATTGACCTGCCATCTGTTTACCTGATAGTATTTTGTTCCTGTCCATTATCTTTTCAGAGAATAAGCTCCTGTGAGTTGAGCATGAGTTTTTGCATTTAGGTCTGTACTTAAAGCTCTTTACTTACTCTTTTTAACCTATGAATTGGAATGAATATGATTCATAACTTCTCAAGGAAGTGCAGTTGGGCAACGAGAACTGATGCCATGCTTTCCCAAACAACCTTAGGACTGGCCAATAACAGCCTTGTCATGTCCAAAAGCCCTGGTAGTGCAGTGGTTAGAATGCAGTATTGCAAGCTAACTCTGCTCACAGTCTGGAGTTCGATCCTGATGGGCTCAAGGTTGACTCAGCCTTCCATCCTTCCAAGGTCGGTAAAATGAGGACCCAGATTGTTGGGGGCAATATGCTGATGTTGTAAACCTCTCAGAGAGTGCTGTAAAGTCTAAGCCAGTGGTTCCCAACCTTTTTGTGATCGAGTACCACTTGGAGGTCCCGTACAGTCGCCGCGTACCACCTGGTTCCAGAGAAACTAAATTTCCATAATTGTACTGTTCCTTTTTTGGCCCCGCGCATCCAGCAACTGGATTCTCGGGCCGCTGGGACCAGGTGGGTAGCGTGTGGCAACAGTTGCAAATCGTTGCCAGATTATCTTGTGTTAGGCAGTAAACATTTTTGTGAAGTAAAAAATAACTAACTAAAAATCGTTCATGACCCCAAAAGTGTTCGCGTACCACCTGGAAGGCCCTCGTGTACCACTAGTGGTACACGTACCACAGGTTGGGAACCACTGGTCTAAGCACTATTGCTATTGCTACAGCTATTTCCCCAAAAGTGACACTATAATTTACAGCAAACTTTAGGGAGGTTTTTGAAAACAACATAGTAAAAGTACAGCAAAACTAACAAGAAATTAATCTTTGTTTAAAAATCCTAGCTTTTGTTATGAAAGTTAATAGGTTTGTAAACATTAATTATTCAGATACAGATATTCGCCACTATTGCAAACATTGATTATTGTGCGGAGATATTGAATTTTTTTACATTACAGTAGAACATAGAACAGGGTTGGAA
This sequence comes from Diadophis punctatus similis, assembly GCA_023053685.1. Taxonomy (NCBI): domain Eukaryota; kingdom Metazoa; phylum Chordata; class Lepidosauria; order Squamata; family Dipsadidae; genus Diadophis; species Diadophis punctatus. Next base: position 5,538,048 of record JALIGW010000025.1, read on the forward strand.
GAGACCTTGGAGGTCTTCTAGTCCAATCTCCTGCTCAAGCAGGAAACCGTGTATCAGAGGCTGTATAGATTGAGCTTCCTGACTACAGTCACTGCTCCTATTTTGGGTCTTCATGCAGACACAGTCAAGTGAAAGATCATGTCTGTTTATCTTTGAACTGGAAGACCAGAGGTCTTCAAACTTGGCAACTTTAAGACTTGTGGACTTCAACTCCATTCTGGGAGTTGAAGTCCACAAGTCTTAAAGTTGCCAAGTTTGGGGACCCCTGTGGAAGACCTATACAAACTAAAAAAAAAAAAACCAGTCAGAATCTTCTGACATTGTAAGAGTGTTATGGGGCACTTGTTATGTATATTTTAATTTAATATCTCTTTCCCATATGCATAATTAGAAAACGTAAGGGGCTATCCTAAGCCAAAATTCTGCAAAGCTTTCAGGAAGCTATATATTGTCTGACTCTCATTTATTTGAAGAAGTATGAACATCAGCCTTCATCACAAACAGATCTAAGCATTTTAAAAGGAAGAGGGAGATCTTTACCCTAAAACTGTTGCCAAAGTTACAACCATTTTAATGCCAATAAAACATCAAAAAAAGTCTTACTTTTTGCTTGTAATTATGAATGAATGCAGCTGCTTAAACATTTAAATATGTTTTGAAATGCTTTGTTATATAGTTGTTTGCCTCCTGCCCCACCTTTTTGCTCTTTTCCATTGTGGCCCTTTCCAAAATAATTGCTTGAATTAATTCTTAAAAGAACTTCATTGTTTACGGTAGTGTGGTGTGGTTATTGAATGTACTAAATGAACAGGAACATCTATGCATATTTGGGGAATAAATTTCAACCTTATCCTTTGAACATCTCCATGAAATGCAAATGCTTAATGAGATGAAACTATGGATTAGAGGAGGGCTTAATACTTATAAGCCAAAGCCAAATATATATATTTTATATATGTAATTTATAATTACCTGACACATCACAGCTAATTTAACATTAGATAACCCAAGATAAATAATGTGAGTCTGATGTAGTCCGTGTTTTTGTTTGTGGGTGACTCCCTTGGTATCATGGAAAGAATGGAGACATTGGGAATTAGATAATATCTCAGTTCCTTGTCCCATCTGAAGCAAATCTACTGATGCCATTTTGCCAAAATTGTTTTCCTCTCCTCTCAAGGTTTGAAATATCAGATTGGCGGTTCCTTTTCAGATGAAAATATATTGTGCAGGTGGTCTGAAGAAAAGCCATGATTTGGTTATTGGAAAAGTAATTAAAATATAAATGTAAGATTATTACTACTGTAGTAAATGAAAATTACTGAACTTTGAAATTGGGAGAGTGGCAGTGTAATTTTTGGTAAGTTAATACTGGAGTACTTCCCCATTTTTCTTTTGAGCTAGAAGAAACAGCAAGTTGTAGAAATATGGAATATTTTAGGGTTTCAGCATAGTTACTGTAGAATTTAATACCGTACTAGGATATTGTCCTGTGCGCCCATTCCTCTAAAAAGAAAATGAAGAGTATATTGTCTTATAAGAGCCGAGGTGGCTCAGTGGTTAGAGTGCAGCACTGCAGGCTACTTCAGCTGATTGCTAGTTCAGCAGTTCAGCTGTTCAAATCTCACCAGGCTCAAGGTTGACTCAGCCTTCCATCCTTCTGAGGTCGGTAAAATGAGGACCCAGATTGTTGGGGGCAATATGCTGAACTCTGTAAACCGCTTAGAGAGGGCTGTAAAGCACTATGAAGCGGTATATAAGTCTAAGTGCTATTGCTATCTGCAGAAAAGTGCTATAAATTTATTTAACACCTGCAGATGTGTATGAGGAAAATAAATATTTGTTTATTTATATGTAAAATATTCACCCCTCCATACATTGGAATAATCAGCTGAATAAACTTTATTAAAACTAAGCTTCTAAAATAATTTTAAAATATACAAATCAAGGCAAGGTTATTTTTTAGCCTTGTCTCAAATTGGCACTATGGAAACTATAGGCAAATATACGGTTCTCATACAACAATTCGCTCAATTACAGAAGTTGAGTCATCTATGTATTGCTACACTGCCTAATGTCCCCATCAATGTGTGGCACTCATAAACCCAATTATCAGAAATGTTGGTTTTTCTCTCTGATCAAGACATTGCAATCTTCCTAAATTTCCTTACTTGGAAATTTCAGTAAAGCTTGCCAAGTTTCTAGTAATAACTGTGGTCTGCTGCAGAAGCTTCTGAGATCCTTTTCTAATTATTGTTTCAGATTTGGGGGTGTTTCCATTCCAAATTTTGCAGACCTTATTTATTATGATTTGAATTGCTAATACAGTCACGCAGTGTGCAGGTGAGTGCAGGTAACCTACGAGTGCAGGTAAGGGTTATCATCGCACCAGCTTTCTCCACCTGCTGGCAAACAGGTTGTAATCTTGACTCATGCAATTACAGACCGGTGGATATGTAGTGCCTAAGTCATATCTCCTATTTTTAGGGGCGAGAGAAGTTAACAGTTAAGGAGATTGAGCTTCCCATGCTTTGAGGAGATCTGGCCACGCCCCCAGCCGTCCTTCAACCCCCAGCTTTCTTCCAACCTAACCCCGCCTATCACCGCCACCTTGCCGCTTTGCTCGCCACGTGGGCTTGGGGGCGGGGCCTTGAAGGGTCTTTTTGGGAAAAAAGTGAGTCGGCTTAGAAGCGCCTGCGCTTAAAGGAGCCTGTTCTAGGAGGTGGGGGGGCAGAGGTGGGTTCCTACCGGTACGGTCTGCCGATTGCTCAATTTTGGCACCACAACTCCGGTGCTGTGCCGGCAATCCCATTTGAAAAACAGGGCAGCTGCTAGCAAAGAGGGGAGAGTGAGGGGTTAATGCGTCTGTCCTCTTCTCCCTCCTCCCTCCTGGGCGGGGCGGCTGCTCTTCCTCTTGCAGCCACGCTTTCCTTGGGAGTGAGGGAGAATTCTCTGCAAGTTTTTCTGCCTTTTCTTTTCCCAATCTTTGAGACTGTGGCCAGGTCTCCCGAGGTCTTCCCTCTGCTGTGGATGGGCTTGGAGCAGGAGCCCTGCATTAAAGGTGATTTTTCTCCTCCCTGCTCAAGAAAAGGGTGTTGCTGCAGCATTCTGAATAAAGCAGCGTTGTATTTTAAAGTTTTCTTAATTGGAAAATGCGAGCACATTTCCTGTGCTCCCCTATCCCTCTTCCTAGGTTTCAGACTGAGGCTATGGGCTCCCCGAGAGCGGGGCTGAGGGGAAGCCAGCCTTAATTTCAGTAGCCAAATTGGGGGCTGGGATGGGGAGGGGGAGAGAAAGGCAGCGCTTTCTGGGAAGGCAGGCCAGTCTAGTAATTCCTCATTTTCCATTCCCCCCACCAATTAAGGGGGCGGGCAGGCTACTATACTTGGTAGTCTAGTTCAGCTCAGGCAGACAGAGGAGGCCCTTGTGCCAGAAAGGGCTTGCTTGAGTCTCATGGCTGCTGCTTCAGCCATATTCTTGGCAAGGGAGCTATTGGGGAGGAGGCAGAAGAATCAAGCCCAGAGGAGAAGCACCCCTTTTCCTTCTTGTCTGCTCTGGTACTGAGCAGCAGTGGAGGGAGAGCAAAAGGAGCCCGTGCTGGTTGGGGGACTTGGCCGAGGAGCAGTCCCAAGTACCGGTATGCAGGAGGTTGCTGTTGAGGAGTGCCTGTTTCCAGGTTCTGGAGTAGACATAAACCTGCTCCTTTGCCTCTCTAAGGAGGCCCATGACTTGGGCTGAGTCCCTTGCCCCCAAAAGAAGGAGAGGCAATGTCTTCCCTGGTTCTATTTGTTGATTGTAAGCTCCTTGGGGCTGAGAAAAATTGCTGCAAAACTGAGTTTCCTGAAGTGGACCACTAGACTCCTAAACAACTTAAAAAAATGATCTAGTAAAAAGAAAAGTCAACCAAAAGAGCAACATTCAAACAAAAGCACCCCCAGGAGCAAAACAAATTAAAGTTTAATTTGTGTGTATTGTTTAATGGACTGCTAAATTGGCAAAACAGATTGCTAAATTGGCCATGCCCACCCAGTCACATGACCATCAAGCCACTCCCATAAAATTAAGCCACTTCCACAGAGTGGTAGTAAAAAAATTGGAACCCAACTCTGGGTGGGAGGTGTCTGACAAATAGGTATTGAAAGAAGAAGAAGAATGGAGTAGAGTTTAGGAGTCATCGTTTTCAAGTGTGACCGAGGAAATGAAATTTAGTTCGTAAGGTTCCGCTGTGGGGGATGCCAGTGAGAGCTAAGCAGCGGGAGCGATGAGCTTGGAAACAGGGCACCTAATTTAGGGAGAAGTAATAGGGGGTAGCACTTACAAGTCGGCGTAATGAGGCGAGTAAGAGCTAGGAAGTTTCTGGTTCCGAATTTGGCTCTGCCACGCAGGGCACCGAATGCCTTTGGCAATGGGGCTCTGAAGTTTGGCTCCCGATTTGCACAGTGGGGACAAATAGTAATGGCCTTTCCTTAAGAGATGTTGTGCTAGAGATCATTGAGATAATATATGCAAAGTAGTCAGAATACATATATAAGCAGCACTTCTGTTTTAAACATAGCGCTGAATTCTCAACTCGAATTGAGAGAGAGAGAGAGAGAGAGGCTTGCAAGTTTCATCCTGACTCTTGGATGTGCTGGTTGAAACTAATAACGGGTTGTTTGTTATCCAAAGTCTGGAGAAAATCTTTACCAAAAACACCGATTCTGGGTAGCTCTCCTAGAATAAAGAGTAGAAGTAATATTTTCAACATGGGGGGGGGGAATTAAAGATAGAATTACTGTGAAAAACAAAGAACAAAAATGGCAAATTAGCAATGTTTTGATAGCATAATCTGTCTCTGAATGTCATAATTACCTAGTTGCCTGCAATCCCTGTTCAATATCTATCCTCATCTTACTAATAAAATATATACTAGATACTAGAATTACCAAGCTTGGGGGTGAGAATTTAATTTTCCTTTGAGCGCCAGTCAAGCTACATGTATGATTCAACTCTGCCTTTAACTCAGACATTTTTTATCAAAATAAATAGTAGAAGCCAAAACTGCAAGTAACAGCTTTGAAGTTTAGGACTCACCAGTTACACTTCAGACTGCACTTTTCAGCATCCCCAATTAAAAAATAATTTCTATGTATAGAAATAAAATGTACCTAAGAAAGCTTACTGTCTCTGTAATGTGCTTCTTTCCTCCACATTGTAAAAATGTATGTACATCTGAACTGGTGTAGTTCTATGATGAAACTAGTTTTTGTGGTGTAGGCTATTATGAGGTTCAGGACGTTTGGTGGTTAGGGTCTACAAAGTAGATCATGGCAACAAAAATGGGAAGATCACACAAATCTGAATAAATCAGGAAAAGATAAAGTAATTGAAGATTTCATTTGAAGATCCGGTAATGTTTAGTAGCTGAGATGTATTCTGGATCATTGTTTGCCAGGTTTTAATCAATTTGATAAGCATGAATATCACTCTCAAGGAGCTCTGTTCTGTTTGGAAACAGTTTAACAACTGTTAAAATATGAAAATGTTTACTATATTTACCAAATACATTTTGTCCTTTATTTTTATATGTTAGGCATATACCAAAAAGAGATAACTTTTAATTTGATTCTCTATAGAAAGCATAGCATGCTAGCAAACATTTTACAGTTCTGACTACTGTATAGAAGTCAGTAATTACAATATGAATTACAATACAGTAATTGTATTGTAAAATTAGCAAATAACTGGGAACCTGCAGTTCTAATTGCTGCCTTTTGGCCTGTTGCACAAAAAGTACTTTGGATTCTACACCTGAACTCAATGATTAACTGCTACCTTTCACAATGTAGCTTTGTATAATAAATGGTACTACAGTCTGGCTGAGTATGGGCATTGATCTGCTGGTATTTTAACTCATGCATATACCCGTAGTTGTATTTTGTAAGATGAGGATGAGATTCTGAAACCTTGCAGAAGCTTGCTTTTGGGTTTAAGGGTCCGCCCTCCCAAGAGCATTCATGCATCTTGAACTTAACATCTGACTTTGCAGGTTGCTTGTCCACACCTAGGAAGATGAATGGCTGGATTTCAAGGATCGTCTGCTGTTTATTATTGAGTAGTGTTTGTACCCAGAAGAGCCAAGATCTCCGCTGTGGAGGTAAACTAAGCTATTTTTGAAATTAATGAGTTGGTAAAGTACTTAAACATTTTCATTTAGTCTCTGGAGTTCTCTTTTCTCCTAAAAAAAAACGTTATTTGATACGCATGTTACTTTCTTTGCAGCAAAATGTACCCCTCTGCTTATGCAAGCATGCACATGGACTAGCAACTGAGATAGCTGAACAAATGCATTATTAAAAATCTTTTGCCTATATTTCTGACTGAATAGTTAGCATACTACATTAAACCACAATCTTGTTACAACTTACTGACAGAAAAGATTATAAAGTCTTGTGCCTTATTTCTTCACTTATGCTAGAATGAATTTACTTGGCAGGCCTAGTAGAATTTACCCTTCAGTCCTTGCCTTCCTTCTCTTAGATAAATTTTCCTTCACCAAAGCCAAATGCTTCCCTCAGACAATGGTCTCTCCCATCTAATTGCAGAAGTATTTCACCATTTTTCATTGTGGATTAAGCAATTGGCTTTCATTCAAATTCTGCATGGCATATGTAAAAAGGCTACTGAAAACTGGCTTCCAAATAACTATTTGAGGTCAAAACTAAAATAGTGCCAATGATGGGACTTAACAACAGAACTGCATGTCATTTCTTAGTTGGTTGCACACTGGACATGTTATGCCATTTGAAACATATTTTCCTCTTGACTAGGCAAGCTGTGACTGGGAACTTAGTTCTACTTATGTGCAGAAGTATTTTTTTTTAACTTGAGAAGCGAGATTATCACAGAAAATATCTTCAGGAAGAGATCATATTAACACCATCTTTTTCCTGCTATTCCTTTTGTCTTGCATCTTAGCTCCTGATTTAAAGCATTACCTGTTGTGATTCTGCTTGCTTATTAGTAGAGTAAAAAAAAAGAGAGTAGGAAATGGAACTTGCTTCATCTAGTGGTTAAGATGCTGGCCCAGAAACCAGGATTTCCTAGAAACTAGACCCCCCCCCCTTTAGTCATGAAAGCCAGCTGGGTGACTTTGGGCCAGGCACTGTGTCTCAGTCCAACCCACCTCACAAAATTATTGTTGTTTTGGGGAAAATAGGAGGTAGGACTATTAGATATTTTTACTGCCTTGAGTTAACCAGAATATATGTATGTTGGTAAAAATATAACAGTAACAACAACAATAATAACATTGCAATTGGTACTGAAGGCAAAGAAGAATTTGGCTATCTAACCCCTTTCTTGCTGTTTATATTTCCTTTTCTGGCATAGACTGTAAATTCTCTGCTGAGCTTACTACTGTACTAAATACATTTGTTATTGACAGACACAGTTCCTTCTGCAGCATGCTGTGTTATAAATAATGCATTTGTTCAGCTGCTAATGCTGAAGAGTGTTCTTAGCATGAGAGGGAAATCATGGAGTTAATTCTTAAGTGATGGCTGGCTAGAAACAAGAAAAAGAAAGAAAGGTTAAAATGGGACAGATCTCCACTAGACTGACAATTAGTGAGAAGGAAAAGCTGCTCTGAAATTTGGCTTAATCTGAGTTTGCTAACACTAATTTACTCTCCTTTGTTCATTTGCTGAGATCTTCAGCTGTGATTATAGGTTTCTAAAAGAACTGGTGACTCAATCCAGCACCACGAAAAATGGAAATAAGTTGTGAAAATTGCACTTAACTGTTCTATATATTAATGTATTCTTGATAAATAATCATCTCACATTCCTAAGTGATGTTTGCTTTTAGTATGCCGGGCTCTGGTGGATGAGTTGGAATGGGAAATATCTCAAATAGATCCGAAAAAAACTATCCAAGTAGGCTCCTTCCGCATTAATCCTGATGGAAGCCAGTCCATAGTAGAGGTAATACATTCCGTACTTGACATAGATTAGTTGAATCTTTGAAAACTTCCATTACAATTGCTGAAATGGGCAAACTGTGAAATGGTTAAAAAGTTTATGTGAGGGAAGGTTTTAAATTTCTGATGAAAGAGATTAATTATTTAGAGGTTTCTTTTTATCCTGTTACCCCCTACCAATGTCATACTCAATATATTGTGAGCAATATAATTAAGAGCGTTTCTTTTTATTTCAATATTGCTGAAAAGGTTGGAGCACCAGCCAATAATTGTAGTCAGAAGATTATATCATACTGTAAACATATAGTAACAGTCAAAACATAGTGGATTAAAATTTGGTGGCCCATGTCTACTGAAAACAATTACAGCTGCAAAAATAGTAATAAATTAATAAATGATTTTACTTACTAAGTACATAATGATTAATCGTTCTTCTATAGCATTTATGACAGTTTTCTAATATTTACAGATCATACTTTGAATCTCTTGTGCCAGACTGAAGAAGGATTTGCAGTTGTCTCTGATAGACAGGGAGAGCTTCTGTCAACTGTTTAACAGAAAGTATTCATTTGCTCTTAGGTGCCCTATGCCAGATCTGAGGCTCACCTGACGGAGCTGCTGGAGAACATCTGTGAAAACATGAATAACTATGGTGAGAAGGTGGATCCTTCAACCCACAGGAAGAATTATGTCAGAGTGGTGTCCTTTGATGGGACCAAGATGGATCTTTCTGAAACCAAATTTGATGGTGATGTGACATCAAGCTTGAAGTTTGCAGTAAGTGATCCAGAAGGATGTCCTTTCTTTTAGATGCTCCTAATTATTATGTGTTGCTTTTCTGTAGAATATAAGAGCAACACACTAGATTGGAAGATGCATTTTTAGCTCATTATTCTGTTCTAAGAGTGGACAACCAAATACCTACCGACGCTTATAAGTAAGACATAAATGCAAACATTCTCTTGTAGTAGTTATTCAGTACAATCCAGTAGATGTTCTCCTTAACTTTACCAGCAACTGCTATTGAAAGACAAGCTTCACAGCTTAGTGAGAAATTGTTGAACTTGCATACATACATTTCAGAAGATCTCAAGAGACAAGATGGATTTTTAACCCTCTGCCTTTCTTTATTTGATTACTTTACTTGTAATCTGTCTCAAGTATAATCTGCATCTGCATAACCATTCCCCACTTCATCCCAGTTCATATTTTACAACAGTTGAGCTATTTATGCATCTGGTGAAGTGAGTGCAATTCATGAAAGCTTATGCCTTTTAATAAAATTTGTTAGTTGGAAATTCAGTCTCTTTCTGATTTTCTGTCACCATATAGACGAACAGTTTTCCTCTTATGAGACCTTAATAATGAAGGGCTATGGTGACAAACAGCTGACATGCTACTTATAACTTTATGGTTACAACCAAATTATGGTTGCATGCTGTGAAAGATAGATTGAGGAAGCAACTTTACACCAATGACTGTGCCTTACAAGCATTACACAATAGAAGAGATAAAAGACAGCATTGATTTCGGAGACATTGCTGAACTCCGTATTCACATGCAGAGTAGCCCTATGAAAATACAAATATATCTTAGGGCAGGGCTGTCAAACTCCCGGCCCACAGGCCAGATGCATCATGCGCTGGCCACACCTATGCCCCGTTTAGCGAAAGGGAAAAAAGTCCCAATACGTCACGTGATGCCGCCATGACAACATGAGTTTGACACCCCTGTCTTAGGGGGAGCTTTAGAAAAATGACAGGGCCATCTTCCTTTCCCTTCTGCCTCTAAAACCTTCGGAATTTTTTCCCTTGCATAAATCAAAAGCTACATGATTGTCTTTTTCTCAGCATTGCTGTTTCTCAAGTGTAGCCTCAGCAAAAGAGGAGTTGTACCTGCTTAAAGAAAGTTGGTTCAGAAAATGTAAGAGCATAACACTGCTTTAACCTAGTCATATTTTTTTTTAGGGGCTCCAATGCAAGGTTGAAAATTATGTAGCTGCTTTAATGAGCCAGTTCATTAAGGTGGTTGTGTCCTTGATGCAACTTCTGTGTGTAAGCTTAAAAAAAGATACAGCTGCTTTAAGGAAGTGCTGTACTTATGTTCTTGTGTGCTGGAACACTTTTTCCAAATCATTTTCTAAGCATACACAATCTTATTACCCGTGTGTTCTATGATTGTTCTGTTTGTCGAGGGAAATTGGGAGAGATGTGAAGACATACGTATTTGACTTCCACATATAATTAATGGGATTGCATCAGTAGTGGGTTCTAAAACCCATTGCTACTGGTTCACTCGCGCACGCGATGCTTCTGCACATGCGCAGTAGTGTCCCGGGCAGGTGGGCGGAGCCTCCTGCCTCTGCCACTATTAGTTCGCAGAACCGAGCTGAAACGGGAGCAACCCACCGCTGGATTGCATTGAGAAAGAAGTCAGAATAACCTGTTCATGGCTTCTGAAAAGAACAGGTTGTATTATGCCAATTAACCACCTCCCCTTCCTCCCAATGGACTGTGTTTTCTCTCTAGTGCAGTTTGACTGAAGGAGAGAGTCATGGCAATTGCCTTGGGTTAAGTTGGTCTATGCTTGCTGGGCTTTAAAATTGGCTTAGCCAATAGACCTTGGAGAATAAGAAGTAGAGGTATGAAAAAGCTGCTCAGCTGAATTCCCTGATTCTCCTCACAGTGTGAGAAAATAGCTGAAGAGTACGAAGACGAGCTCATAGAATTCTTTTCCCATGAGGCAGAAAACGTCAAGGACAGGCTGTGCAGCAAACGAACAGGTAAGCACAGAATTGGTAGCACTTTTGAATTTAAAAAGATATGGCTTTACTTGACCATCAGGCATATAAGGCAGAAACCGGTCTGTAGTCTTCCGCTGATTGGCAAATTAAAAGCATGCTAATTGGTATAGAAAGGGTGCAGGCCATACACAGGCCTGAAAGCTCTCTGGGTGACTTTGGCCATCGTTTTCTCAGCTCATTCTACGTCATAGGGTGGTCATTGTAGGGGAAATAGAATGAGGGGCTCATCTGTATCCATGCCTTGAGTTCTTGGAGGAAAAACGCAATGTTCATCAGATGGAATGTTCAGTGGTGGGCTGCTGCTGGTTCGGACCGATTTGGGTGAACCGGTAGTTCCGACGATCAGCTGGCCCCGCCCCTGCGCTATCCTGTCCTACGTTTCCTTCTTTCTGGCTCAGCTGATTCGCGCAGCACAGCTGATTTCCGCACCTCCGCTGTTCTACTTACCGGGGCTGCCTTAGAAGGTGAGCAGCTGAGCTTCAAATTGCTGTATTTTGAACGCTGCGTGCAAGTGCGTTAGGCACGCGTGTGCAAAGCGCGCGGTCACCGAACCAGTTGTTAAACCGATTGCAGTCCACTATTGGGAATGTTCATCACTGGTCAACTGACTTATAATTTTACAATATTATAAAAATATTTGGAAAATATTTTAGCTGATAACTGCTAGGAAGCCACTTCTCTTTTCCAGAAGAGTTCTGAGATTTCAGAATTTAATCGCACATCTCCCCAAAACTACTCTGTGCAGCGTACAACAAATTACTGTCTGTTTGTACTGTTCTTAGGTATTTAAGTGTATATAAAATGAAAACACCTCTTCTGTTATTACCACCACATACATACACTGCTTCATGGGTTGTGTTTGTTATTTAAACTTCTCTCTTTTTCATGATACCATCAACTCTGTGAGTTTCCTGTCTTTCCCTTCCACTGAACTAATCCAATCTTTCATTTTTTTTTCTAATTGAATCCTCATTCATTTTCTCTGTGTGACCAAATTATCTCAATGTACTTCTTTGTAGTGAACACTTATGCTGTGTTTTGTTGGTTGCTAAATGCAAAAATAATTCAAACTTGTTCACAGTGTATGTTCTCTCTAAACCAACAAATATGTAATAGATAAATAAAGAGGTAAAATAATGAAGGCAGAAGGAAAGGAAAAATGTTGGCTTTGCTTAATTTTGAATCTGGCTTTTAACCCAGATGTGGCACTCCTGATAGAAGACATCCTTTAGTTAAAAAAAGAAAGAAGGTCCCTCTTCCTGATATTGTACACCTGCATTTCATTTCAGATATCACATCAAAAGTAATAATTTCAAATGCAGGTCATAATTCTGGCTTTCAACAGACTGAGGACCAGCTCTTTGTTGGGGTGAAGTAATAATTAAAACCCTTTTCGGCCTGGGAATAGCTCTTGTAGTTTTGAGCTAGTAATTTTCTTTTCAGCCAGATTTACCTCTTATAAAGAGTTGAGGAGAAAGAATTCATCTATATTCGTGATGGCGAACCTGTGGCACGCGTGCCACAGGTGACACACGGAGCCATATCTGAGGGCACGTGAGGCATTGCCTGTTCTGCCCCAGCTATGAACCACAAAGAACGCAGCACAAACAAATTCTGTCCAAACCTTCATTTACTAAATTAAAGACTACTAATGAGCTTTCTTAGTAGTCGGCAAACACAAATACAGTGTAAAACAGTCTTTGCTGAACACCGGCTGTTTTTTCAACTTCATTAATAGCCAGCATGAGTCCATGAAATAATAAATCAAGTCTGAGCAAACAGTCTTGGAGATATCAGGAAGCTTACAATGGTTGGCAAAATGCCCCGAAGCAATTTGCAGGAAGAATGCCAAGAGAAAGAACAAGAGCCGAGCAGACGTTTCTGAATTCAAACCACGAAGGCATATGTACGAAAGTTGTTCCCTGCGTCATCATCCCTTAAATAGGCTAGGGGAGTGGCCAATTAGCCCCAAGCCTACTCTCGAGGAGACCTCCTCCTGAGGAACTACTCCTGCCTTTTGGCAGCTCTGCGTGCCCGTGCATTAAGAATAGGCTCTTCCTCTTCTTCCACATCACTGATGGGAGGTTCTGAAGGCCCTGGCTGAACCTCTGCCTCTGGCACCGAGTTCTCTCCAGCCTCCTCACTGTCCAACTCGGGTGCCAGCTGCACAGGCCACTGGCACATCACCATATCAGCCTCTTCTCTGGCGGGATCCGCTACCAGCTGCCCGGGCTGCTGGCGGACCACAACATTGCCCTATGTCAGCTCCAGCATGCATGTGCGATTTTCAGCCTTCCGGAGGGCAGGGGGAGGCCGTTTTTGCCCTCCCCAGGCTTCAGGAAAGCCTCCGGAGCCTGTGGAGGGTGAAAAATGGGTCCAATGGGCCTACCGGAAATTCATTTCCGAACTTCTGGTAGGCCTGTTGGGCACGTTTTTTGCTCTCCACAGGCTCCGGAGGCTTTCCTGAAGCCTGGGGAGGAGGGAAAACGGCCCAACGGGCCTACCAGAAGTCTGGAGGATTCAGTGAGGCCTGTGCGCATGTGCGGGGTGCAGTGGGGGGTTGTGCATGCATGCGCTGGGGGGAGGGCATTGCATTATGGGTGTGGGCACACGCACATGCACCCTTTTGGCACCCAAGCAAAAAAAGGAGCACCATCACTGATCTATACCATAGCGAGCTCCTTGGAGAAGTAACAGCACAAACAAATACGACAAGGCAAGAAAGGACACTCTTAACATTAACTTCTGGGTCTATTGTTCAAAAATATGTTTCAATATGTCCAATGTGCTTCATTCTGCACTTATAAATCAAGATTGAGTGCTCTCCTTTAATTGGAATATTTAGGTCCTTTTAATTCCCTCTAGTGTCCAGTGTTTAAAGTCTTATTTAAAAAAAAAAGCATTTTCCCACGAGAAGGATTCTTTTTACAATTACTTCCAAAATCTTATTTCAAATTTATCTGGACCCTTAGCCTGTTTGCAACTTTCTAAAATCAAAGTTTTAATCACCCTGCTGCTGCTTATTCCATTTTTTTGTGTTCGTAAACCTGTAATTAATGCTTCTTTCATTAAGGATTGAAGGAAACTCAGTGCTGTAAAACCTATAAATTAAAAGGTTCCTAATATCTGAAAAGCAGTTAATAAGCAATTTCTGACAGTGATTAGAAAATGAAGTATGTGAACTTAATATCCTTTCAGAGGTACCAATCATGGGTACCAAACTGAGGTTTATTACCTCTTCAACCATAGTTCTAAACCTTCTGGAGACTTGCTGTCTGGACCACTTGTGGGAAATCTCAAGTCCCCTCCTTGTCTAGAGAGGAATTATTGAAAGCCATCTACTCATTCAGACAAGATCAAGAATGACTTGAAACATGATTTTTTTAAATGACAGGCTATAAGAATGACATGGTAAAAGATGTTACTCTGGACATACAAAAGAAATCAGCTGATGTCTTGATAATTAAAAGAAATACACAAATAACAAACCAAGAGAAGAACTTAAATAATTTTCCTATATTGGGTTTATTAAAAAAGCATGTTAAAGTTTTGAAGAACTTTGTGAAAATGGACAAAAAAAAAAAGAAAAGAAATCAAGTTCTATGACATTTGAAGGAATTAAATATCAAGATTGTTATGGGAAGAAGAGATCATTTGCTGTATTTTAAGAGATGGTGATAAGTTACTAGAATTGTTTATACTTGTAATGAATTGGGAAGCCAGTTCTTTATATACTTTATTTTTCTTTACTATATTCTTATCTTTTCTTTCCCTTTCTCTTTTTTCTCTTTTTTCTTTTCTGTACTTTCCACTTTTTTATTCTTTTACTTTTTCCAGTTTGTATTAGTTTTCACTGTTGTAATTATAATCCTTAATAAAATTATGATTAGGAAAAACAAAGCAAGAAAAGAATATATTTTTAAAATCTTTTTTCTGTTTTTTTTCCTGGCATTTCTACTTTTAATTGGCTGGTTCCAAATTCTGGCCTGACCAACCAAGCTATAATATTTTATGAGGTGTCTGGAGTCCGTGTTTTGCGTGATTAAAATTAACTTTATTGCTAAAAACATGCAACTATATTAGAGAGAAAGGAAAATATTTTTCCCATAGGATTGCTGCTTCTGGAATAGGGCTAAGAAAAAAAAAATAATAATTTATGCACAATAAGGGTTGGGGAGCCTGACCAGCAACTCCAGTCTGTATGACTATGGAGAAGAATCTTGGAACATCAAGAGAACAATATAAAAGTACACCAGATTTTCCATCCTCCATTTGGTCCTCCATTACATATTTTACAAAATGGAGGTTTACCCAGTGCCCTAGAAACTCAAATGACGTTTCTCTGGATTGTGAGGATACTGAAAACTGCTTGCTATCTTTTATAACTGTATGCTATATAACTTAAAACAGGTAGAAGAAATTATTTTATCTTCTTTCCTTCTGTGTATTTTCCCTGGCTAGAAGAGATGACAAACATCCAGTTGCCAAGATGCCATTTAGAAAACTGACTTTTTCTGTAACATTGACTTATTTTGGATTGCGTATCTGGCTCTGCTTGTTTCCACCTGACCTTTGCCCTCTCATGTTTGAGAAGTGGAAACTTGCCATGGTGCTACAGCAAAAGAGCAGCAACTTTTTTCTGACCATTAAAGCATGGTGTAGTAACTCCTGTTGGCTGTGATTTCAATTTCATAAGTCTTTTGTAGCAGCTGGCTAAGAAAATACAAATCCTTATTTCTATGTTAAAACCTGCCAAAGAAAAAAGTCTATGGAAAATTACATTCTTAAGAGTCATATAATGCTTTTAAGTGCAGCTAGATTGGCTTGAAGGAGTGTCCTTAATGACTGACCTGGAGTGAAATCAATTGCATAGTCACCTCATGATCTGTTCATACAATCAGTTTGCCAGAACCCTTGGAATTGCGTGGCATGACTAGATTCATGACTATTCATACTGATAAAAAGTAAACTCTGATCCTCTGCCAGTCTTTGAGTCATCAGTGATCTCTAGCTTTCAATATGAAAAAAGAAATGAAGATTGCACTCCAGATCAAACTTTTAAGTAGGTTTCAAGCTAGACCAGACTTTCAGGAAAAAATAATAGGGCTGGCAGGTATGCAGACAAGATTTCTGGGTCATAATTTTTGCAGTCTTAGGGAACCAATGATTAATTAGAATGAGAATATTACATCTTTTTGATGAGTTTTCCTCTTGTCCAAAAATAATAATTTGAGTCGCTATTAGAATTTGGAGTTAAGCTTTAAAACAGGTTGATTTACAATTAGCAGACTCTTAAGATGCAGGGAAGGCAGGCAGGCATAAACATGATTAGATCTAAGAAAAGGCACAAATAGAATAATTTCATCTTAAGTGCTTTCTTTCTGGAGTGTCCTTGCTTGTTTAATCAAAGTAAAATCTAAATATGCATACGTAATGATTCAAAATAATTAGTAGGATTCTAAAAATAATTGATTGCAAGATGTGGTTTTTAAAACTATGTGTGATTGAATAAACCCCATATGGTTTTGGTTGAAAAGGTAAACACATATTTTACCAATCATAATGATTTTGTTTGTAAACAGGCTTAGCAAAGTGAAACAAGCTACATTAGATTTAGAACAGTGTTTCTCAGTCTTGATAACTTAAAGATGGATAGCCTTCAACTCCCAGAATTCCCTGGCAATAGCCCAGCTAGGGAAGTAACTCAAATTCAAAAACTGCTATTTACAGAGGTATGTTTGTTGTCATTATGCTCTTGGGAACTGTTACTGATATTATATTGGATAAGTGTAAACTAGTCATGCTGGTTAGCTGGAAATTCTAGTTCTTGTAATAATGAGAACTGATTTTTTTTTATAGATCTGTGTGACCACGCCTTACATCTCGCACATGATGAACTGTGAAGTGTAAAGGCTGACTGACCTGGTAGAAGACTTTGCCTAATTCTTTGTATATTACATCCCTTTTTACAAACGCCTATAATTATTGTCCCAGGAGTTACCTTTCAATTTTGGGGAAAGTGCAGAACATCCTAGCAACTGAAGACTGTTTATCAAAGAGGAAAAATAATAATAATCCCAAGACAAGCTTCTTTATAGAGTTTTATGAAGCAAACACAAGACGACAGATCCAACATTTGACTTTTTTAAGCACACACTAAGTAGATTTTTTGTAAAAGGAAAGAGATTTCTATCATTATCAAAGCCCACTTTGCAAGTAGCATTGACATTGTTAGTGTGTTCTAATTTTTAAAGAAAAAAATGCTTTGTGGCTGTATGCAAACTGAATTGCAGATTGTCTCAAGCAACCAGCAATACAACTTCCACATTCACTTCCAAAATAGAATTTGAGCAGAAGAATCTTATGAATGTTACTCTCACTTTTGAACCCATCTTATTTAAAGATCTGGGGCAGGACAGTCATTTGTAAAACTATTTCCCTGAATGGGAAAGATAAATAGAACCTATAGAGATGCCCTCATTATAAAGCCAAAGAGGGGACCATTGTAGTACCTTCCCAGTCTTCAACACAACTCTAAACTATGGTTGTGATGGCCATATGGAGGCCACAGTAACATTGTTACTGTGCAGGGATTGTTCCATACTGTAGATGGAGTATTTGTAGAACATACCCAATTGGTTATTACATGGTTCAATATTTTTGTGTGAAGAGCCGACTGACCTCAGAAAGTGGCTTCTAGGAATGATTGGCCATATTACAGAGATTCTGCACAAAACATTCAGGTCAGATAGCAAGCCAGTCTATATTGCCTGTATGTGGAGTGATAACCACACAAGTCTTTTTATTGTCTTTCAAATTATTACATAAAATGGCTGCTCCCTTGCTATGAGATGTGAGTGAGATTCAGGAATCTGCTGATTCAGGGCATCAGACACTTGGAGAATGGAGAAGATGTACTCTTCAAAGGGCTTTTTATGTGTTTTATATAACAGTTTCTTTTAACCTGTGTTTTCATGAGAGGATAAAATACATTCCGTGATGGTGAGATAATAAATTGAAATTGGGTCCTACTCAAATTGGCTAGTGTATTTCCCCCCCCCCCCGTTTTTAATTGAAAAGAATATTGTAGAGCATATTGATTTTGCAACAATCTTAAAATCTTAGATTTTTTCACCTTCCAACTGGGAGTTTAGTCACTTGCATCATCAAACATCTAGCCTCCCAGATCTATTCAGACAATGTCCAGAACCATGCTGGATTCACATGTCATATTAAGCCAAAATCACACAAATATTACAAGCTTTTGATTTGCTTCTATTATGTCCTTCAACGTTAACTACCTAGTGTATCTAATATGAAATACTACTGGCCTGGGATGGTGAAAAAGATTACTAAACTAAGACAAAGAATGCATACTTTACCCTCTTACATGGGAAGCTAATTAGCCATTGTTATGCAGATTTTTTAAAAATTCATATAGAGTTACTATAAAATGATTTTGTAGAGCTCAATACAGTGCTTAATGATTTGTTTGGCTGACTTATTATATTGTGCAAACATGGCCAGCTGAGGTTTATTTAGTAAATAATTGTTAAACTATGATTTAGTACAATATGAGCCAGATTGGTGTCTTCCATATATTTTCAATTTCCATTGGAAAGCAGTGAAACTTCTCAAAAGCAGCAATTGGTTGCACTTTCTGCCTTTACTGAAATATTTTTTTCATTAGGCAGAAAATGATCAGGTAATTTGCATTTTAAATTATTTACCAAAGGCAAGAAAAGCAGTGAGAAGTCAGGGAGTGCTCAAAGTTAAGACCAGCACATTGAATTGCGCTCAGAAGCTGACTGGCAGCTAAGTGTAGATGAAACAGCGCTGGGATTCTAAAAGCAGAATGCATATCGCTGGACTGTACTATGGTTGCTGCATTCTAAACAAAAATTTCCAAGCATTTTTCAAAGGCTATTGTCTCCTGAAAGAGAAATTATCACTGAGTTATCTCTACTTTTATAGTTGTCATGACTTCTGTGGACCTTTCAAAAACAGGTATGCAGCTCTGTTAATTTGTGACAACCTGAGAAAAAAAGCACCACGTGAACTTGGAAATTGTTTCTATAAGGAACAACCTTCACTCTCAGGGTCAAATTTATGTGCGTTGCATCAGCATGGGAAAAAAATCTTATTAAACAGTTACATCCAAAAATGGTTGTCTTGCTAAGATGGTAGTGTCCCTCTTCCATTTGCACTGCATAGAAATTTACATAAATGAGAATTCTCTATATAGAAAGGGGATGTTTATATCTTGAATTACCCATAGACAAAAAGAACCCCTTGCAGTTTCAAAAAGGAATGCTAAATGACATTTTGGTTCAGTCTGAGGACTCTGCACTGTTATCTATCTGCTGTGTGAGAACACAGGCTAAAGGCAGAATGTGTATTTGGAACTTTGCAGATTTCAGGAGGGTATGCAATAGGTAAGGCACTCAGCCAAATGGAGCAAGAGGCATAGCCATGCATAGACTAACCTACCAGCTAAGGAAAGGCCTTTGTCCTGCAATATCTCTTGCCTTATCGCTCTTCCCACACTCTTCCGATCTGCAATATGTCAATACCGGTACTAGCTGAATGATGTTGCACTACAGTACTGCATTGAAAGGCACACTGCTGACCAAGGCCTTTGTCAAAAAGCTGAATGCATCGCCTTTATAAATTGCTTCAAGACTTGGGCTTATCCTATTATTTTGCTTGAGACAAAGGACAAAATGGTGTCTTCTGGTGCTAACTGGATTGGTTTAATTGTATTTTAAACACTGGAAAATTTAGTTATATTTGCTGGAGGCAAAACATGGCCCTGTGGCACATGATTCTTCCACCTTGCAAGTGTTTTCCATGTGCTTTATAATGTATATCCTTAAAAACTATCCCAATTTATACATTGCATTAAGTTATGTCTCAGGTTGGCTGGATTCCCAATCGTACAAAATCAGTAATGAGCAAATTGTTAAAAAGTTATGTTAACTTCCGAGGAGCACAAGGTGTGTGCATGTCATCTGGTAGATGTGCTCGAGCATGGGACTAGTCACACAATATTTTAATTCCTGTTTTAATCACGGGGGAAATGGCCATTTTGCTTAAGAATTTTAGCATTATGATTTGGCGATTAGCTGAAGACCTTTCTACCCTTGGCTAAACAAAGCTGCTAGATAAATACAGGATGCAAACCTCACACTAGTCACCACTGATGGTGTTACCTAGTCGGGTAAACGAAACGTCTGCAAGCAAACCAGCAACCTCAGAAACCACAACGGGACTCCACAGTTTAATCCCGATACACATATTAACGTTTGCTGAGGGCAGAACCGTTTTCCACACCCTCGCAAAACGGGAAGCCTAAGGCTAGCTAAACGAACGCCGCCGAACTTCAAGCCAAGCGGGAACGCGCACAGCGCGCGGTTGAAGGCACTTTTCTCAGACGCCTCGCTCAACGTTCCACCCCGCCCTTCCCGGCCCCTCCGCGCGCAGCGAGGCCTTGTCCATCCACCGCCTCGCAGCCAATCGCAGCGCTCCCCCCGCCGCCGGAAAAGAGGCGCGGCTCTTCGGGGCGAGAGCGACTGACTCTGTTAATGCCGCTTTGGGCCTTCTTCCCAGCCTTGCTCCGCCCAGACGCTGCCAGAACCCCAGCCCGGCGCAGGCCGCTCGTCTTCTCCCTTGCACCACCCTCCCTCCCCTCTTCCCGGTCTTCGCCGCCTGCTATTCTGCCCGCCTCCAAGACCTGTCCCCCTTTTTTTCGAGGGCGGCTTCTGCTTTCCCTTTCGCCGCCACACCACTTTGGTCGGTGCTCGCCATGACCTTGTTGACTGCCGGTAGCAGGGCGGCCGCGCGCCTCTTGGGAGCCAAGGTGAAGGGTTTTTTTTCTCCCTCCCCTCCCCCTCCGTTCTGCTCCTTCCCTTTTTTTCGGGGTGGTGGTGGATGATGGGTGGTGTGGCTGTTCTTGCGAGCGCCATGACCGGGCGCGGAGGAAGAGAGAGAGAGAGAGAAAAGGGCTGCAAGCTGTCACCCCGCAGGGCGGTCTCCGCGTGGAAGTTCCCTTCCCACGTCAAGCTTGCAGAGCAGCCGAAGTGCGACTTGGGCAAGGGTGTCCTGTGTCCCCCCCCCCCTTGGGGATGCCAGCCCTACGGACGCTTGGCATGCAGTGTCCTTGGGTTGAGGCGGGCTTTATTCCCCCCCCCCTTTCCGCGCGCGCTCTCCAGCAGCTGCCAGGAGGAGAGAGTAACGTTCAAACGTTCTTCATTCTCACTCTTTATTCTCCTTTCTCGTCCCCACTGCCGCAAAGAGATTATTATTTTAAAAGCTTTTATCGCCGGGGGTGGGGTGCTTCCAGAAACGGGAGGGAGGGTGGTAGTTGGAGAGCTGGCTCCTAAAGGAAACAAACAAACGTACAAACATACAAACAAACATCGTAAGGTAGCCCTTTCCTGACCCACCCACTCCCCCCACCCCCTCAATATTGCGAAGTTTGACCATCTTGGCCTTCGTGGTATTTTTCAGGCCTTGGCGGGACGGCTCACACTTCCCCTCCCCGTTCACGTGACCTCTGAAGGGGAAGCTCTTCTGTCCCTCTGTCATGTTCAATATATATTCAATATACTCGGATACAATTTTAAGTTGGTATTTAGGGGAAAGGTGCATGCTGGGTATATGCGGGTTCCTTTGTAAGGCGTGAAACTGATACGGGCAGACTGCTTGAACTGGTGGAAAGACAACTTGGAAAATGTGTCTCTATTCCCCCCTCCCCCCCCTTTTCTGATCTTCCTTCTATATTAAATAATCTGATAATTTGCAGAAACTGTCCGTTGGTAGATTGCTTGAAGGCAGTGAAGTCCACTGTTAAAGTGAGCTTTTTTTTTCTTAGTTTCTAGGGAGGGCCACAAAAAATAAAAGACATGAGTTTTGTTTCAAACAAAGGATTTCATCCCCCGAATTATTTTGGCTTCTTTTAGACTGAGTGCAGTTTGGTAGAAACAAAAGCTGAAATGTTTTTACTGTTCTTTGTTTCAATAGAATAAACACCTGAGACACTTCTTGATGTTCTGTCTATGGAAAGCAGTAGGATTCGGATTGAGCATTTGGGACTATCAAAATCTGGATGACTATTAGATAGCAGCAAAGCAAACCACCCAATTATAGGAGCTGAAAGTGCACCATCTGAACAACTTTCAACCCATGCCCACAATAAAACAGCTGTTTAGAGCTGTATCTGGGGGGGGAATCGAAACATGCATATTTTGATTTGTACATAAACCACTTGAAACTAGCTGTTCCTTGTACAAACTATTAGTGTTGCATCTGAAGAGAGGGTTAGGCCTGTGCTTTTTCCTTTGTATAGTTTGGAGTGGGAGTCTCTTAAAGTTAACCTCTTAGCATCGGATTATTTATTGTTGCTGATTTCTTAATGTGACACTGGTAATCAAATACATTGAAGGAGCTGAGTAATTCTCAAATTTTTGGTACAAACTTGCAATTTTTAAAGCTAATGAATATATTTATTAGCTTTAAATTTTTAAAATATATTTAAATTTTAAATATATAATTGATATAATGTATCAATTATATCTTAATATAGTATAATAGGTAATAGTAATTTATGGGAACATAAATTCTTGAAGATGGTAATTTCCCTCTTTAAACATTTTTTTGATAATGTTCTCTTTTGGCATACAGTCCCATTATCTGACTTTACAGAAAGTTCAATAGGCTGTTTGCTCTTGTCTTGCCAGGGAGTCTGCCCATGATCTGTTTGTAGGGTAAACAGATTTTCTTTTTTTAATCTGGCCTCCAGACCTACTGAGTTCCCTAGCAAATAGATTCAACTGCATTCCCAAGCACTTATTTTTAGATTTATTTATCATTCCTGGTTTTCCCCCCACGCAGTTGCTGTACTCAGCATTTTTTCCCCAAAAGTTTAATCTGAGCCAATACTGGGTGGAACAGTGATGTGGTGCTTTCATGTACAAGAAACATGGATAGTGAAGATTAGGATGAAAGCTAGATAAACTGCAATTGTAATGACCTGCATAAACTGCTGATCTTTATGTTCTTAATCCCTTTTTACTTTTGACTGCTGTTTTTTTTTCTGTTTGGTTTATTTGTTTTTATATTTGTATATTTTATTATCTTTTGAGTAATTGCATTTCTACCACTTTTCAGTTTATTAGATGGAAGTTGGAAGTAGTATTTTCTAGGAATAGGATATGTAACATGTTCTTGGGCTCTATTGTAGAATTAGAAATTTTTATGAACATATGATTCTCTCTCCTACATTAGTTTTTATAAGAGGTAGCAGGTATTCCAAGTCCAGGAGCAAGAAACATTGTTAATAGCCTGAAGTTTAGATACCTAGGTTCTTCCAGAACCTTTGATACTTTGGTAAGTACTTTCTTTGGAAACGATCTTCCAACCTGCAACCTGTATCCTGTGGTGTCAATACGCTTGAGGGAATGTATTCCTTTTCTCTTACAGGTTCCATCATTTTCTGTGCATATGTTGGAATATGGACTATGCTCAAGAGCAAATGTATGGGGAGGTTGACAAGAAAAGGAAGGCTAGAGTTGCACTTCTAGAAGAACATTATTTTTAGTGTGGCCTAATGACTCCTATAGTTATATGACCACGAACATTGTCTTGATAATTATTTAGAAGTGCCTATAAAGGATAATTAAATATCTTTGTGGGTGGAATGTATTGTAATTGGAATGATAGGGTCTTTTAATCATTAGTTTCATTGTTAGGGAAACCTATGTATTGGGAATAGTTACATGTTCGGGGAAAATGATGAACCCTGTGATTGGCTTCATGATTTTAAGTCTGGTATATTCTATGTAAAGAGTGAAACTTTAAAGGTGGAAGTTAGTAAAGGTGCTTAAGAATTTGGGGAAAGCTGTAATTATGATTGGACTATTATTGTGCAATTAGATGCAGATGGGATTTACTTGCCTATCCTATAATCAGTGGAACAGGTGTCTGCCCACTTTCTATGCACAGAGAGGATATGTTGATTAGAAACTTGGCTTTGCCCTAAATTTCTGTTAAAAGCATATTGGATATTTTTTTAACAGCCAAGTCTTTATTTCTGACATGTTCTGAAAATAAAGATGTGAGGTTATATTCTGTTTCTGCAGTTATAGATATAATTGTGTATTAAATGAGGAAAAGGGGGGTAGCTACTAAAAGTAAAAAATGGAAGGAAGTCCTAAATGTCAGTGAAGTAAAAACTTTATTCATTAGGCTTAGGCCATTTTGAATGGACACCTTTGTCAAGAGCATTATAAAAAATAAGGATAGATGATGGGTAGGTAGGTAGGTTAGGTAGATAGATAGATGATAGATAGATGATAGATATTATTTTTATCAAGCCGGGCTGGCGTGAAAAAGTTTTTGGGGTTTTTAAGATTTTACCAAATTTTAATTGTATTAAATCAGGGCCACATCGAATATTTTCTTTTAAATGTATATATATTTTAATGTTTATATTGTGTTTTTACTTGGCTGTTCACCGCCCTGAGTCCCCTGGAGAAGGGCGGTATATAAATTTAATTAAACTAAACTAAACTAAAAACTAGATAGATAGATAGATAGATAGATAGATAGATAGATAGATAGATAGATAGATAGATAGATAGATAGATAGATAGATAGATATGCTTGTTAGACAAGAAGTAGGCCAAATTCAGAAACATTTATTTGTTGTTTGGAATGACTTAAATTAAAAAGCATTATAGAAGCATTAAAATGTATAGCTTGTTCAGTATTACCTAAACTTTGATTAAGAATGGAATCTCAAGAATAAATTAATACATATTCAAAAATAAAGGTAAAAATTACAAAATTTTCATTTAGTAGTCATTTAAAGGTTTGCTATATGTTTACCAGTTAAATATACTTATATAGCTTGTTTTAATTCTCAAAATGTAAAAAGGGCTTTTTGATGCACATATATGCTTATTCTGACAAAACATCTACTTGTTGGAATGGATGAATGAAACAAATTCAGCTTTACTTCCTTTATAACCTTTATTTGAAATTAGGAACATATATTGTTGGGCCTAAGAAGTAAATGTTAATACTTGCTGATTCTTGAATTAGCCAAGCTCTGACCCCTGGAGTTTCCCAAGTTTAGTTTTTGTTGTATTTAAAATGAAACAAGGCCCCTCCTCCCCATCAAAACTGAAAGCAAATAACACTACATGGGTATGTTTTTAAAAATAAATAAATGCAATACACATATTTGACAATCCTATTGTGTCAACCTCAAATAAGGAAAGGTGCTTGATTCTATCTTGTAAGAGACTCTCCAAGCTGTTTAGATAATAGCTCTTTGCTCTTGGTGGGTTGCTTCAACAGCTTCACTTTGTGTTGTCATTAGTCTTGATCCATAGTGTTATTGGGACCACTTTTACTCTTCTTCTTGGATACAGTTGAAAGCTATGAAGATAAAAGGAAGACTAATTGGCACTGCTGAATCTTAGTTTGAATGGGCATCCTCTTAGTGAAAAGAACAAGAGGAGCCAGAGGTTCTTGCTTAACCAGTTGGGGAGGTTTCTTCTCTTAGTGAATTAACAGCCATGCTCAGATACATTGGTAAGATTGCATCATTCAGGTGCTGATAACCAGGTTAAAATGACACAGAGGCACTTGGCTGGCCTTGTTTCACCTTAATTGTACTCAATGGTGCATAGGGTGTCAGCTCATGGTGCTAAATATTGAGGGTTGTATGGTTATTGGCATTTATTATGACAGTGTCCTCTAAATAATGAGAGGATCTGAAAATGGGAATAGTATTCTATTTTTCTGTAAATGTACGTAGCTTCAGTGTCAACATTAGGAAGCCAAGCAGATCAAGCCTGATAATCTTTAATTACTCCTGCTAGATTTGGGAAAAATAAAACTGCAGTTGCATGTCTCTGAGAGTCTCAGCATATCTTCTCTTCTGCTACCTGAGTAGATTTATGTAAGTATTCCATAAACACTTGACAAATAAAAAGTTGTCTTCTGTAGAAAGAAAATATTGGCCTGGATGGGGCTCTTTATCTATTATTCCTGACCCTATTTAGAAGGACAGGATATGTGAGGACTTGATTTTCAATTTTTTTTTGTTATATGTGTAGTGTAATATATACTGTATGTTAATATATAGTATATGTAGTATGCTAGCGTATTTTCCCTTCCAGACCTAAAAAAATGGACCTCTGAAGGCCATTTTAACCAATTAATGCCTTCCTCCTTTGCATATATAATATAGCTACAGCAAAGCTGCATATTAAAAAGCCAAATCCACAGGAAGGATTGATTTGGAAATTGGAAATGCTTCTTTCACACGTACCTGTTGGTGCTTGTTAATGTATAATGACTGAAGCATAGAGTAAGTTTTAGGCTTGTATATGTGCACGTGGGTAAGTATGCTCTGATTCCATGAAATGCTGGATCTGGACCCAGGTTAGTTTCTTGGTCTCTCTGAAGCTCTGAGAGGTATATGAGCATGTGGCAAGTGTTGGCTGAAAGGTACAGACCAAACCAGGCTTCTGGTTTGTTTGTTTGTTTGTTTGTTTCTCAGCCTAACTTGTTGCCCTGGGATTTTCTAGTTGTCTCACATCTAAGCACTAAACAGGGCCAGTCCTTGACTGATGCCAAAGAAAATGAGGTCAACTAAATGCTGCTATCTACCTAGCATTTTGTGGAACAACATTGGAGGGAATCAGATGTGGTATTCAGTCGGTTCGGACCAGTTCGGGAGAACCAGTAGTAATGACCTGTGGGTGGATCCACCCTGGCGCTATGCCGTCCTATTTAGCCACGTTTTCAAGCCGTGTGCATGCATGCAAGCTGTGCGCGCCAGAAAGCGCATGCGCTAAAGGCCGTGCACGTGACCGAAGAGACCGTACGCTCGCTGGGCAAACCGATAGGGAAATTATGAGAATCCCACCTCTGGAGGGAATGAAACCAAATTTCTTCTGATAAGTGTAGCAAGCTCTATGAGAGTAGCTCAGCTAATCTGTGCTTTCTGGAAATTAGGGCAAATTTTGTGCAGGATATAATAATTACCTATATCAGTGATGGCGAACCTTTTTTTCCTCGGGTGCCGAAAGCACGTGCGCATGTGCTATCGTGCATGCGCGAGTGCCCACACCCATAATTCAATCCCTGGGGAGGGCAAAAATGGCCTCCCCCACCACCCTGGAGGCCCTCTGGAGGCCAGAAACGGCCCATTTCCCAACTTCTGGTGGGCCTAGTAGGCCCGTTTTCATCCTCCCCAGGCTCCAGAGGCTTCCCTGGAGCTTGGGGAGGGTGAAAACGCCTTCCCCCACCCGCCGGAGCCCTCCGGAAGCCGAAAACACCCTCCCAGAGCCTCTGTGCGAGCCGAAAATCAGATGGCTGGAGTGCACATGCACGCTGGAGCTGAGCTAGGGCAATGGCTCGCGTGCCGGCAGATATGGCTCCGCGTCCCACCTGTGGCACGCGTGCCATAGGTTCGCCATCACTGACCTATATAAATGAAAGAATTTATTAGTCCTTGGTTAGAGATTGCCTTGCATAGTGACCATTTGCAGTTACAACGGTGATGAAAAGGTAACTTTGTGATCAGACCTTGCATTTACGACCTTCGCAGGTCTGAAAAGCAAAGGAAGGTTGTAGTACAGTAAACTTTGTCATTGTTTGTTTATCAGGGGATCTCTGAACCTGTTAATGGTTGTCTAATAAAGAACATTTCTGTGCTAGGTACGAAGAAAGAAAGTTTTGACAACCTGCTTAGTTTCCAGCATGGACATAGAACGTGTTTTCTCTTTCTATTGTCTGTTAAACTTTTTCCTTGGTTCTGTTTCACTTAAAAGTATATAAAATAAAAATATTGAATCAAGCTGACTTCATGGGCACAAGCTTGCAGGTGGTTTTTTTTTTTTTTTTTTTTTTTTGCCAACAAGACAAAAATGATTTTTGGATGCTATCTTTCAGGATGCTTGTTTTAAACTTTCCACTGTAGTTTGCAGTCCTGAAATTCCCTGGTGGTCTCTCACCCTAATAATAAACAAGCTCGGTTATACTGAGCTAAATGCACATAAGGCCTACTAGGTGCAACCATTGACTGGCTGTACTTAAATACTAGGCTGCTGTCTTGAAATGCAGGGCAAATAAGTGCTGTTATTGAAATAGGCCAGTTCAGCCCTATTTGGTCTGACAACATATTCATCCATTAAACTTGCCTTCTCAAAGAAGTGAAAGAATACCCTAAAGCTGTATTGATATACTGTATTTTTGGGAGTATAAGACGCTCCGGACTATAAGACGCACCTATCTTTTTTTGGGTAGGAAAACAAGAAAAAAAATCTTCCTCTGCCTCCCAGCAATTTGCCCCCTTGCAGCAAACAGAAAACAGCCTGTTTCAGTTTTACTTTCAGTACAGCCTGATTAGCACAAGGGAAAAAAATCTGCCTCTGCCTCCCAGAAATTTGCCTCCTTGCAGCAAACAGAAAACAGCCAGTTTCAGCTTCAGCATAGCCTGATTAGCACAAGCAGCTAATTGTCAGTTGGATCGACCCCCCCTGACGATCAGCTGTTTCAGGCTGCAAGGAATGCCATAGCCAATTGCCGCCTCCACGCGCCCCATTTTTGGTGGGTGGGCTACATTCGGTGTATAAGACGCACCCAAATTTTCACCCTCTTTTAGGGGGGGAAGTGCATCTTATACTCCGAAAAATATGGTAGGTAGCAAACAAATTACATACATACTGACTGACTGACTGACTGACTGACTGACTGACTGACTGACTGACTGACTGACTGACTGACCTGGGCTCACCATTGAAGTGTATTTAGACATTTTTGGGTTTTCCTCTTGTGCATTCTGCATACATGAAGGCCTGAACCTACAGAGCATAAAAAAAGGCTTTGGATTTTAAAGGGAAATCCTACTGTAATATAGGGCACATTACAAGGATGCTTACTGAAACCATATTATTTCTGTACTTCTTGCCCATGAAGTAAAAATTGGTTTGACATTAAACATCTAATCTGGTGAACACGGAAATAGAGATCATGTAAACTAGTCTACTTATCCTCAGCCTGATAAGTTCATGATAAGTTAGGGCTGCAGCTCCTAAAATACTCAGCTGGCATGCAAGTTGCTAATTTGCAAGGAAGGCTAATACATTTAGTTGAATTTAGTTCCTAACTTCCTTATTAGATAACCCTATTGCTAAGGATTACACAGAATCCTATAATAATTATTGTGGTGAATATTTACATCACTTGGAAGCTTGATTGCATAGATGTTCCTCAGTAAAAGGAAAGTTTAATTGAAGAAATGAGAACAAGTCATTCTAGAATTCTCATCAACGGCTTTGGGGCAGGGTGGTTCTGAACTGTATGAGAAGCGCTAATGTGAGAAAGTTAAATAGCAGCGCCCCTTTAAATAGGTGGGTGGGTCTACTGTCTGAAGCAGGTATTTTTTTTTATCACTGACTGGGTCCTAGGAATTTCTTCCTACTTCAAATGCTGATACTTTCTGCAGTGGTTTTCAGTATGCAACAGTGTGTGTGCTGTTTTGAGAGGCATATGAAATTGAGAGAGTAAAGCAGGTGGAAGGAAGGTTGAATCCTGGAAAGTAGGTTTAGAATCTCTGAATTCTATATTTTAAAAAAGCATTTTGGGTTGCTAACTTGATTGGTTCATGAAGGCCATTTGGGGGAAAAATTGTGGGAGTGCCTGTAGGCTTTCTAGAGTTTTTTGGGTTCCTGGCAAGAAAAACTTGCCAGAAACTACCAACTCTACACAGTTCCATTGCTTTTGTTTCTATTAGCAAATTATATCATTTAGATTCCTTATTAAGTCTACTAAGTCAAATGTCAATGTAATATCTGTAGCTCAGAGTTGGAGTCCTTGGTGCTCTCTGAGCATGGTTATTTGCTTGCAGATGTTTAATTACCCAACTAGATAATATCAGTGCTAGTGAGTGTGGGATTTTTATACAATAGCTTGTCATGCCAGTGTTGGTGGGGTGTGTGGTTTTCTCCATGGTAGTTCCTTCATTAAAATACTTTCTGCTTGATCGTGTTAATCTGCTTTTTGGCTGCTGAAGTAGATATATTTTGATCTTTTTGTTTCCTCCTTAGCTTAACTTTTTTATTGTCTCTTTTGAGACTTTTGAGTCCCCCTTTTTAAAACTCGGTTGTCTCTTGTGCTCTCTGAGTTTTGTCGTTTGCTCACAGATGTTTTATTACTCAACTAGGTAACGTCATCAGTGCCTAGTCGGGTAATGAAATGGATCCAAGAAAACAGCTAAACTCAGAGCACCAAGAACTGCACAGTTCAAGCATAAGCTATACATGGAGTGTATTGGAACACCCAATATATGTGTCAACATAACATAGTTAGGGATTATTCCCAAGCTTCCCTGAATCTTGGAAGCTTATTTATGTTGCTAACCTAAATGCTTTTCTGACTCTCTTCTCTTCTGCCCTGGATCAGATAAAGTATGAGAGGTATTGTAGATTTGAGAAACCTAGACATTCCACAGAGCATGCTAAGCTAAAACCAAAAAGAATCAAACAAAATACAAATAGTTTTCAAGTTACAACTGTAATGGAGCCCAGAATTTCAGTCATAAATTGTTGCAGTTGTAAGTGTAAGGCATCACATGATTGGATTCGATTTTAAGATCACTTTTATGATCGTTATAAATGAGTGTCTGTGGTCATTAAACAATTCATGTGGTTGTTAAGCAAATCCCTTCTCCTGAACGGGCATTTCTTTGCTGGAAACCGGCCAAAATGTCACAAATTGCAATCATTTGACCATGGAATGCTGCAATTGGTTGTAAATGCAAGCTTGTTTATTTTTTTATTTTTTTATTTATTTTGTGAGATTTATATACTGCCTCACAGTGCAAGCACTCTCTAAGCGGTTTACACCAGTAAGCAATGTATATTTATATTTCCCCCAACAATCTGGGTTCTCATTTTACCTACCTCGGAAGGATGGAAGGCTGAGTCAACCTTGAGCCAGTGAGATTTGAACCGCTGACTTGCGGATCACAGTCAGCTAAAGTAGCCTGCAGTACTGCCTCTAACCGCTGCGCCACCTCGGCTCTTTTGTTCCCAAGCATCCAAAACGCAGCTGTATAAATGTGGAGGGGTGACAGTCATAACTTTGAGAATGGATTGTAAAAATATTTTTTTAAAGTTCATCATAACTTTGAATGGTCAAGGACTACCTCTATAGAACATATTGTGGGCCAAACCATTGAGTCTTTTAAATCATCATTTTTAGTTAATCCAAATGAAATATATGATTGCAGCCATTGTGGCCCAGTCAACAAGTTAAAGTGAAGCAGACTTGATAGCTTGCTGGGTTCTCCGTTGAAGTTCAACTTTGCTAGTGACATAAGTGTGTGGGAATCCATAGCAGAGTATACTAATGCATTTAACATGGGTGTATATATGGTAGGTTTAGGCTTGTATTAAACTTCAGAATAATGGTTAATAATTGACTTACCAAAAGTTGTACTGTGTAGTAGTACTTCATTCATATTTAATTTGCTTTCCATATTGTGAGCTGAAAGCCAACAGACAACCTTAAAAGGAAACATAGGGGAATTTATAGTACAATACAGCCAACATGTTTTGAACCTTATGAGTTTTATTTGATAAATTTTGTAACAAGAATGACTCTTTTTTTTCCATAGTACAGAAAGTACAGACAGAAGATTTCTATTAATTTTGATTTGCTTTTTAACTGCCCCAACCAGCCACAGAAATTGCGCTCTACTATTACAAAATATGAGTGGGACAATAAATGGACAGGGAAAAAAGGTGATGTTATGGGGGAAAGAAGCGGTTGAATGTTGAAGTGGTTAGAAGCCACTTTTAACATTTGGGGGCACATGCAGCTGGTGCATGCTAACATATTATTTGCATGCTAGCTCCTGCTAGGTTTTAGTTTTCTGATTTGTGGCCTGTTGCATAGGAGATAAAGTCATCCAAATGGACACAGCAAATTATTTATACTACGGTAGTAACAGGAACACATAACTACCATTTTCATTCCAGAAATGTAAATAACTCGCAAGGCTGTTTTTGAATTATATAGTTGGCTTAGATTCAATTCAGTAATACAAAATGACAATCTCATTTTGTAGGTAGTCCTAGACTTATGACCATAATTGAGCCTGGAAATACAGCCCTAAGTCATGGCAGTTTTAAGCGGGTCACCATGTGACCACATCTGATTTTACAGCCTTGTTGACAGCAGTAGTTAGTTAAACAGCATGGTCATTAGGTGACCTCTACAGCTGTTAAGTGAGTCCGGTTTCCCCAATGGACATTTTTTGCCGGAAGCCAAAACAAAATGTTGGAAAGGGGGCGAAATGCCAGAAACCACGCCCATGTGATCATGAGACCCTGAAAATAGCTATAAAAGAGAGCTGGTGGCTAAGCACCCAAAATGCAATTATATGACCATGGGGGGGGGGAGGGGTTGGAATTTTGAAAATGATCATAAGAAGCTCTGGGGTAACTCTGAACGGTCACTAAATGAGTAGTCGTTAAACAAGGTCTACTTCTGCTTACATTATGGTTGGTCTCACAGCCAGATGTTTTAAACTGGATTTGGATTTTTGAATTCTTTCCAAGGACTTGGGATAGGCAGACGTTGTCTAATGATGTTAGATATTGGTGCAGGATGTGAGCTGTTCCAAGCAGAGCTGTTTTTTGCAATTGACTGGCTGTGGTTTTGTCAATGTTGATGGTGTTCAAGTGGTGCTCCTCCAAATGTTTTGGAATTGTGCCGAATATTACTATTAGTAGTATCTTTGCTTTCTTTTGCTACAGTTGTTGTATTTCTATTTGCAAATCTTTATATTTTGTGATTTTCTTCACTTCTTTTCTTTCTATTCTTTGGTCTCCAGGTATTGCAGTTTATTATTATTATACTGTCCATTACATTTTAACCTATTTATACATACAAGCTAACTTTTTATAACTCTGCACAAAATGAATTGCTTTATAATATCATCATTGCTCGTGATATATGTAATGTGCCCAAATTATAGCTTCTTAACTGCTTCATAGCTTTCTTCTGTCTTGAACATCAGTAGGTTACATTCAAACAATATCAGATTTACAGGGTAATTGCATATCTAGATTTTTGGTAAACAAGATTTTTGATTCTTCAAGGACATGGTGAGGTCCTCAGGTTGTGATCTCCATGTTGCCTCTTAATACATTTATTGAGTCTTGCAGAAACAGAAAAAGCATCTAAATTGCTAGCCCACCTGTCCAAATACCTGCAGTAATAACTCACAGCTCAAAATAATAAAAACAAATAGAAATTTTTCTAAATCTGACTAAATTCCAAAGCCTTTAGGAAAGGCAGGAACCATGGCTGAGAAGGCCCTCCTCCTGGACCCCCTGCCAGCTGAAATTCCTTGAATGATGGGATCTGCAGTATGCCCCCTCTTGTTGGCACGGATGGGGCAGACCAGTCTCAGTGGGATAAGACTCTTCCTCAAGTAACATGGACCCATGCCATGCAGAGCTTTAGAAGGGATAACCGGCACCTTGAATTGTACCCGAAAGCAAACTGGGAATCAGTGCAGCTCACAGAGCGTCAGGATTGCCAAGTGTTGTGATTATAGGTAAAATTGCACTTTTCGAGGACTATCTGTATGAAGATAATTCAAATATCGGTAGGAAATTCAATCACTTGCCCATAAAAATGATTTGAAATAACCATATTTTGTGTTACATCCAATTAATATTGTTTTTCTACAACCTTTGGGAGATGTCCAATTAATATTGTTTTTCTACAACCTTTGGGAGATGTCCCAGGATATTTCTCTCAAGTCCAGAGTAAAGAAGAAATAAAAGTTGCTTAGATACAGCTCTAGGAACCACACCACTTGTCCTTAAGCCTCCTCCATTTGCTTGAGCAGTGACTGAGATTTTTTTTCTTCCTCTTTCTGATCTGCTCTAGGAGTAAAACAGCTTTCTGATGCAAGCTAAAGCTAAGCTACGCTGCTGTTTTTTTTAATGTTGAACTTCCAGTTTTGACAGTATAATTGATTATTTAATAGTCTTAAAATTGAAAGTCACAATTTCTGGCTACAGCCAGCTTTCTCTGCTTTTTATTTAGTGGAATGACTTTGTGGAAACAGCAATAACATTTTCTGAAAGAGTTTGATGATGCCCCAATATTTTTAATGGGCCTAGCTCTTAGCAGTGTCTGTAGTGGGACATCTTTTGCCAATCAGAGAAATGTACGTGTCAAGCCAGATTGCTCACTTGCTACGTGGGCTGCCCAAGAACAAAATCCTCCATGTATGTGCTCCTCGGAAGGCATTAGAAGGAAAGCTGTTGAAGAGGTAAGCAGATAAAAAGAGACATGAACAAACACAAGTTCAAGGATGCTGAGAAGTTTCTGCAAGGAAGCTGAAAGTCAGCTGGAAGCAGGCAAGAAATTGTCAGCAATGTTTGTGAAATTACTTATTAAGAAACTAGCATTTTATAATTCAGCTGAGTTCTAGAAAGCAATGATTACTCTTTCTACTTAATGGGGGGGAAAGTAGCTGATCTTGTCAAAGGTTTGGCAGAGGTTTGACTCGATGTAGTGGGATGTAACTCACGTAGTCTATTGGTGCCTCTGGTCTAGACAAATGTATCAATCTGAAGAATTATATGCAAAATACTCTTGTTGTTAAGGGACGCAGCTCAATTGTATAGCGCACATTTTTCCATGCAGAAGGCTCTGTGTTCAATCCCTGAGCCCTGTAGGAAAAGCTGGCTAATACTGCAGTCTTGAAACCTTGAGAGTTGCTGGCAGGCAAGGCAGATGGGTTGGGTTGGGTTGGATTGGGTTATTTGTGGAGGGCAGCAGCTTCATATGTTCAATGTCTTTCGTGAAATGATCAGCAGAGCCCTTTCACTGTCACTGTGGCTTATTTCTGTGCTATGATTAGATAAAATCAGATCTACTTAAGAAGCAATCAGTTTTAACAAGTCTCCAACTTGATGGCATAAGCTTAGTAGGTAGGACAGATGGTCCTACCAAACTACTGTATATTTTCCTGCAGGCAAAAGGTGTTCTGTAACTCCATAGGCGGTTTGATTCTGTATTTTTAAACTGGTTTTCATTGCATTAAAGCAGTATGTGGATTCTTTGGTTTGACTCAGGGTGTGGTGTGAACCAGGCACTCAGATTTGTTGATTTCATCAAACATATTACTACCTACCCCCTAACAGCTCCAGACAGTTTGCCAAAATACTAGAAAAACAATTGTCCAAATATTTCCGTTCTCTAGATATTTGGATTACAATTCATAGGAAGTCTGACCATTGACCATACTAGATGAGATGTGGAGTCCTTGGGTCTTTCCGAGTTTGATTGTTTGCTCACGGACCTATCGAAGTAATACATTCAGTGCTAGAAGGGAGTGGGAGTCACTCTGTACCAAGCTCAGACAACATCAGGACTCCATAGTTCAATCCTGAGCTAATATAGTCTCTTCTATTTAGACTTGATGTAATTTGTAGAATTCCAAAACATATAAAAGGCACCATATGATAAAGAAATATATGAGTAAGTTGGTGCAAAGTATGGTAGAGAAAATGGGCTAATGATGAGAAGTTAATGCCTATTAATGAATATTAGCCAGTATTTAAAAGTTAAGTTTTCCCCAATATTTTATCTCTTAGTTTAAGCCTGTTTTGTAATTAAGATTGTAGGAAACTTGTTCATGCCCCAGGCATTAAGCTGAACATGAAGATGGGGTTGGGTTACAACTGCTAAGCAGAGATGCAGCATTGTGTTAATTCTAGCAACAAGTTTGGAGAGGAAAAAAAACAATCCAAATGTTACCCTCCTGAGATGATTGGACTATGAAAGTACCCTGTTTTCCCCAAAATAAGACATCCCCTGATAATAAGCCCAATCTGGATTTTGAGTGCATGGCAATAAGGCCAAGCACTTATTTCAGGGTTCAAAAAAAAAAGACAGGGTTTTATTTTCAGGGAAACACGGTAGCAGTGATCAAAACTGACAGGAGACTGTTAATAAATGTTGAGCCTCCCCTAGATCAGCCCTAACTGTATTGACTTTCTGGAAGTAAGTCAGGTATTTGCTGGGGCTAAAGCCAGGGTGAGAAAACTTGCAATTTTCTCACCCTGGCTTTACTTGCTAACTTGCTAACAATTGTTAGCTTCCCTGATACTGAGATTGCGTTAATGGTGCTGCTACTGCTTAAAGGGAAGGCCAGCGGCTAATCTCATTCTTTCCTCAAGTGCTCTCCTTTGGATTTCTAGATCCAGACTAAACATTTTAACAGAAACCAGTAGTAAACCAAATGCATATTTGGGATTCACAACTAATGGGAATGCTAAGAGGGTATATTAAAAAAGGAAAACTTGAGTGGTATGAATTTAAATCATGAAAGATGTTCAGAGGGTTCCAAACTAAACTGAATTTAGGTGTTTGATTGTGGTTGCCACTAGCCCATCTTAAATTACTGAGTTAGTGCTGTACATTTGTTCATGTAGCAGTAAACAGTTACTGGTTTTAATTTTTTGTGACTGTATTATATCATGGGTACATGACGCTTATACATTTCAAGATTATTGTTGTACGCTGCTAAGAATTCCTTGATGGTGATAGTTCAGAAATCCAGTACTGTATTTTCAAATCTTTTTCAAGGGAGGGGGGAGAGACTGTGATGGAGTTAGGTGGGACAAAGTGTGCTAAAGGTGCATTATAGAGCATGGAGGATTATTAGTGTAGCACTAATGTTTAACATGCTATTTCTTTCTCTTTACAGAATTCATCATGTATAATTTTTGCTGCCAGACATGCAAGTGCTTCTAGTGTAAGTTTTTTTCCCCATTTCTTGTAGGATATTACAAAATCTGTTGGTTGACTATTTGAGTCTTGACTATACCCAAGATCACTCTAGGTTGGTGACTGCATTATTGGCACCAGTCACATACTTGGTGTCAGTATATATTCTTTTCAAATTGAGTAGTTCCTTCACATTGTCAATAAATTTCAGGAGATAGAGGAATAATTTGCAAAACCGTAACACATTTCACCATTTATGTTTATGATGAGAATTCATAGTAGAACCATAAATACAGTGTTGTTGTTACTGGAGAAGGAAAAAGTGATCGTTTTTCATATTGATTTTTAAATTAGGAAGACTTCAGAAGCATTCCCATAGCTAGGGAAGAATGTAGCTTTGTTTATAAAGTTTTGTATTTCCATTGAAGTGCTATACCAATGGTTTTAACATATGGTACCATTGATAGTCCATGCCTTTTTAAGTTGCATGCAAGAAAACCAATGGAAAAAGAAAAAAGGATCAGATTACTTATAATTGGGTGAATAGAAAATAGTCTCCAATCTCATCTCATTCTTTTGTGCTCAGGTGAAACAAGGTGATGAGCAAAAATGGTACAAAATCACTAAATCTTTAAAAAAATTAAATCAAGATTTTTGAAGTCACCTTTATCAGCAAGATTATGAAACCACTAGATTAAATCTTAGGCAATTCGGTAGAACAACAAAACTGTAAATCTGAAAAATTTGAAAATGTGATCTGAAGGGGGAAAAAGTATAGAAATAACAAAGGGGATTGTGGAATCTACCTGGTGAACCAGAGGTCATGGTATTAAGACAAAACTTCTCTTGGTGTAAATTGCACCCAGGACTACTGTAAAATAGGTATAAAATAAATATGAGCAATATTTTATTTCATAACGTCGACTTTTTTTCTCATGTACCACTTTTGTAGGTTGGTTTTCTACCATTGACAATAGTTGATTTGTGATGTATAACATTAGACATTATT
Organism: Diadophis punctatus similis; assembly: GCA_023053685.1. Taxonomy (NCBI): domain Eukaryota; kingdom Metazoa; phylum Chordata; class Lepidosauria; order Squamata; family Dipsadidae; genus Diadophis; species Diadophis punctatus. The sequence continues at coordinate 5,575,656 of JALIGW010000025.1, forward strand.
TCATTTTCAGAATCTGAAAGATGTTCTTGCAAATATGATACCCAAAGAACAAGCAAGACTTAAAAGCTTCAGACAACAACATGGAAGTACTGTCATTGGACAAATCACTGTAGATATGGTAAGTTGCATTGCTATACAAGCAAGAGTGGAGAATACATCAGTGTGCAATTAGTCTGGCTTCTGTGCTCTGCAGGAAATAAAATTGTTATGATGGTATGTTGCTAGACACCTACTCTGTGTTCCAGACATTAGTATCAGGTCTGGATAAAAAAAATCAGAAAATGTTTGAGAGTGTGTGTGGGGGAAAGGAATAAGATTCAGATCCAACTGTAGATTACATAAGAGCTCCAGATTCAGCTTGCGTGTCTCGAGTGAAAAGCTGGCAATCAGGACTAGAATTAACCTCTCTGTGGGATCTTGGAGAACTGCTTAGTATTTGTTTCTCATTGGTCTGCATTACGTAGAAACTATTTTCTTTATATTTGAATGGGAACAACTCTTGTTCTTGTCTCCTAGAATAGACTGGGGTTCTTCACTTGGAACCTGCTGGTGGTGGTGGTGAATTGATTTTAATTAAGGATGTGTCGTCCTCTTTCTTCAGAGATAAAAAAACAAAATATTTGATTCTGAACAGAAAATTATATCATGCAGTTCAGAATCTGCAACCTGCATACATTTGACAGATTAAAGCCATTGCTTTATCTTCCCTGATTTATTCTGAAACTTGCATTATTTTGATAATATGTGTCTGCTTATCAGGGAGGTAACTACACTACCCAACTTTCAATCCCTGGAAATCTTAGTTACCTCTCTGTCTTTTAAAGCTTCTATTCACATGTGTACCGATACTTTCCACCATATATCTACAGTTCTAAATATCTGCATGCTCACAGCTAGGTCATACCGATAATAAATTAGAAGCTGAGTACCACCTTAAATCACAGATATTGGTTGTGGTGACTGTTTCAGCTTTGGTTTTAATTTCCTGTTTTAGCTCAAGATTCAACCAGTAATAGCCGATACTTCTTCACATCTAAATATCAAATCAAATGTTGCTTCCCTAGCCCATGAGTTCCAATTTCCTGTACTAAATTGCATTTTCTCTTTGTTGGATACACTCATGTGCATTCATTTTGGTTGCATATCCTAGGCTTGTTTATCCGCTAGGCCTGGACCTTCAGATAAAGTTGCAATCCTTTGGGGATTTACAGACTGTTCTATGCACAAAGTAGCTAGTTTTAATGATCTGTGTCTGGACCAAAGCACATGTATTTGTTCCAGGCAGTTCAGAGGATCAGGAAAAAACTTAGGACATCAGCATTAGTGGCTAAGTGAATAGGAAAAGAAAGGCACTGAGAAGATTAACAGGCAGGCTAGCACCCAGGCCAGGTGCAGGAGGAAAATGAGAATGAGGTCCAAAAACCTTGCCCTAATCATCTGGTAAGACACCTCCAGATTTTGTTTTGACCAAAATCTGAAGCAACCAAAATGTTCCCGGTTTTGGTCCTGTCAGACTGGAGCCCATTGGGAACTGTTTGCAGAACTTTGAAACTCATGGCAGTCAAGGAGGAACATGTTTTCTGCATGATGCACTTTGCTAGCAGGCACCTAGTTTACTATTCCTCATCTTGTCTCGTTACAAAAATCACTTAAGGTTGAGAAGAGGCAACAGCCTTCAGTGTAAATGTCTGCGTAAGTTTCTGTGTTTATATGGACACAAGATAAAACCAGTGGTGGTATTCAGCCGGTTTTATCCGGATTGGGTGAACTGGTAGCTCTGACTGTGGGTGCCCCGCCCGCCCACTCTTATGTAAGCATGTCATGTTTTTGAGGCGCTGTGCATGCGCAGAAGGCTTTGCGCATGCGCGGATAAGGCAAGTGCTAGCGAAACAAGCGCACACAGGCTCACATTTGCGAACCGGTAGGGAAGGTAAGTGAATACCACCCCTGGATAAAACTGATGAGTTCCTTATATAAAAAATGAAAAGATAAATTGGTTTGGTAGGATTATACTGGTCAGTATAGGAGGAATGATCTGGAGACAGGAAGCCATGATGAAAAACAGGGTAGTGTTTTATAGTTTTGCATTTTGTCTCTCTCCTGTTTCTGTTTCTTGAAAATTGTTTATATATGACTGATTATTGATTGGCTTGTGTATGTCTTTTCTGAAGTAGGTGCGTTGTTGTGCTTTATGGCGAGAAGGGTGAGATTTGACATTTGGGGCTCAGGTCCCAGTTCTGTCTTGGCCAGCTTGTTTTTTTCTGATTCAGTAAATGAATCAGTAAATTATGTCTTGAAGTTAAAAGAAAAATATGTTTAAGAAAATGACTTTAAGTCTTCTCCTCTACATTCCTTTGGCTTTTAGATATTTTTTTTCTGAATTAGCATGCTTATCCTCCCCTGAATCTATTTTATGGGAGCCTTGGTGGCATGCTGTCACAGTTCCAAAAGCTTACAATCCCAGGCCAAAGAGGAATAGTTACTTCTTGTAGCATTCCACTTCCTCTTCCAAAAATGCCAGGGGAAGGAGAGGAAGACAAAATGTGTGAATGTGGGGATTGGGGAACCAGTTAAGAGAGGGCTCTAGAGGAAACATACTACAGTATCTGAATTATTTTCAGTTAGGATTCAGGCCCAGTCAGAGAACAGAAATTGTATTCTAGTACATGATCTTTGATGGGTGGAGTGCCTCTCATCTCAAGAGCCGAGATGGCGCAGTGGTTAAATGCAGCACTGCAGGCTACTGCTAGTTCAGCAGTTCAGCTGTTCAAATCTCACTAGGCTCAAGGTTGACTCAGCCTTCCATCCTTCCGAGGTCGGTAAAATGAGGACCCAGATTGTTGGGGGCAATATGCTGAACTCTGTAAACCGCTTAGAGAGGGCTGTAAAGCACTATGAAGCGGTATATAAGTCTAAGTGCTATTGCTATCTAATCCTATTAGATCTTTTCACAGCATTAAGTATCACCATCAAGCACACCTTGTTTGACCATATATAAGAGTTGAGGACACGATTTTGACGATTCTCCTCCTCTCTGAATAGACAATTCTAATCATGGGAGAAAATGCTCAAGCCCTTCTTGGGTCCTCCGGTATGATATCCCACAAGGCTCAAGCCTTTCCTCTATGCTATTTACCGGTAACATCTTCATAACATTGCTGGAGGAGGACATCTGGTGCTATGATGCCATTAGTATGCTGAAGACATCCAGCCATACATCATCATCTCAGATTGTGCCAGAGATACTATTGAAGTCCTGATTTGATGACTGGATGACTGTGAGGAACTGAATGGGAGCTTCAATTATGCCCCTCCAAGATGGAGCTGCTGTTTGCCCATAAACATTAGAGCACAATGCCAAGATTGAGCCCAGGATTACCCTGGAGGAGGGTCATGCTTGTGAAGGAGGTGGTCTTTGACTAGGGAAGCCAACTGGATTTCTGGTTTCTGATTAAGCAGCAGGTGGAAGCAGTGGCTTGGGAAGCTTTCACCCAATTTATGCACCACTTCACAATCCTACTTAGATCAGGGCAGGGTATCTTACACTTTGATTGCTACTCAGTTGGAATATACTTAATATGCTCTATGTGGGGCTGCCTTTGGAAATGACCCAGAAGTGCAGCTAATAACAAAACACAATGACCAGAATGCCGGTGGGAGTATCTCATAAATCTACAGTAAATCTCAATAAAGTTGACCTACTGGTTACCAGTACACTCCCAGGCTCAATTACATCAGGCAGCAGGTTGCTGGAACAGAATTTGTCCATGTGGAACAGTTGTGTACAGAAGGTCTTCTAAAAGTCCCTCTTTCTTACAAGGTGCATGAGGTATGAACAAGATACGAGGCCATCTGGATAGTAACCCCCATTTTGTGTATTTCAAGGTTTGGTATTCCCTACCTCCATAAATACATGTAGCCCCTACACCCTTAGCTGTTCAAAAGAAAATGGTGAGTCTCCTTTAGCTTAAGCTGAATGGGGGATGCCAAGATAGCTTCATGTTTTCCTGATATTTGTTTTAATTTGAATCTGTTTTGCTCATTACCCAGAGTCCTTGGTGATTAAGAAAGCTCAGAAATACTGACAGATAAAAGAAATAAATGCTGACATTACTGCCTCAAAGTCTAGTTTTTATTGTTCAGCTTTCCTCAAGCCAGTCCATGCTAATGAGGAGAGTTATATCTCCTATTATTCACTCCAAACACATTCATGACGGTTTGGCTTAAAGAAAGTTGTAGTTGAAAACATTCAGAGTGTACCACCTTGAGAAAGTTATTGATAGAAACTTTTGGGATAGGTTAAGGAAATTTCATTTCTGGCATTGTGCACAGTAATTGATGTAAAAGTTTAACTTGTCAGGAAAAGCCTAGTCATGATTAAGCAATGCAGCAATGTTACTGATTTTATTTGTAACCCAGTTCTTTCTCAAGCGTGGAGCTGCCAAAGCAGTTTTTTTGATTTCTACTAACTTCCTAGGCTGCGCCGAGCCTAGTTTTCTTTCTGAATTACAATTCATCTCATTAGTTGCTTTTAAATTGATGTCCTGTGTAATCTAGTGCAAACTGGATGTGAAAAACTATAGTACGTTTTCTGAGTGCCACCTGGAAAGCTAGCCTTGATTGTTTGTTAAAAAGTGCTGTTCTATTTGACCTGATTGAAGCTGTAGACAAAAAGTGGATAGAAAGGGGAAGAATGAAGAGAAATAGGGAGCAAGAGACACTATTAAAACTTATCACTGTTGTGTTTCAGATTGCTATAAGTGATGGAAAATGTGTAATAAAACTTGGTAAATTCTCTACCAATTTTTCTGTGATATATAAAAAGTGAAATATATGCAAAAGTATATCAACAAGCTAACTATAAATATGACTTAAATCACCTCAGACTGAATGGAAAAAGGGAATTTGGGGAAACCTTTTCTTTGTTTTAAGTAACTCTCTTTGTTCTCCAGGTCTATGGTGGCATGAGAGGTATGAAAGGACTAATATATGAGACCTCTGTCTTGGATCCTGATGAGGTAAGGAGGGTAGAATTGGTGACATTACTTTTGTAATTAGCTCTTAGCATCTCACTTGAAACGTGGTTTCTTATCCTGCTTCTGGGATTGGTTTTTAGGGCATTCGTTTCCGTGGCTACAGCATTCCTGAGTGCCAGAAGCTGCTACCCAAAGCCCCCGGAGGTGCAGAGCCCCTTCCTGAAGGGCTCTTTTGGTTACTGGTGACAGGAGAGATTCCTACCCAAGAACAGGTAATAAGACATGGCAAAGATTTCTAGGAGACTATCATGTTCATCCCATTTAAAGTGACCTGCAAAGTGATTGTGCAACCTTTTTTGTGTCTCGAGAACTTCTGGGGCAAACAATAAGAGCTCTATCGTAATGAAGAGAACAGCCAAGACCACGGAAGGCTGGTGTTGGATAGCACTTTTCCCCCTAGCTATAGATGTGTAACGTTGTGGTTTTCTTTACTCAGGTGACTTGGGTGTCACGAGAGTGGGCTAAGAGAGCAGCCCTGCCTTCCCATGTAGTGACTATGCTTGACAACTTCCCCACCAATCTTCATCCCATGTCACAACTCAGTGCTGCTGTCACAGCTCTCAACAGCGAGAGCACTTTTGCCCGCGCCTACTCTGAGGGAATTAGCCGGACCAAGTACTGGGAGGTAAGCCAAAAGCAGAAAGCTTTGGTAGGAGAGGTTATAGAAAAAATCTCAAGCTTGGCACTGTTATGAATGTGTGTACCTGTACCGTGTCAGGATTTTCTTCACCATCTGATTGATCTATCTAGAATTAAAATCCAGAATTATATGTTGGCAATTGTATGCATGTACGTATAAATAGAAAATGCATACATGAATGGTCCTGGCTGTGCATGGAACAATTATAGTTCACAGTGCGCTCACTGTCTTGTACAGTAATCCCTCGCTATATTGCGCTTCACCTTTCACGGTCTCACTGCTTCACGGATTTGTGTGGGCGGCCAGGCAGTCAGCGGCAAAGCGCGCAGCTCCGGGACTTGCAAACCTCTCCGATGAGTTCTGCGCCTGCGTGGTGGTCTCCTGCTTCAGTCTGGCAGCGGCAGGCGAGTAAAGCGGTGCAATGAGCTCTGCGCGTGCACAGAAGGACTGCCGCTCATCAGCTGAGGGAAAATGGCCATTCGCGCCAAATCGACGAGGGAACGGCCTACAAGCTCGCTCAGGAGATCAGTGCCAAGCAGCCACAGCAGACGTCAAGAGATGGAGAGGTTGGAGGATTTTTCAGGCTTTTTTTGGGCACCGAAAACACAGAAGCTGGGTAGGAGGGGTTAAAAAAAATAAAGTTTCCTACTTCACGGATTTCGCCTATCACGGGTTCTTTTTGGAACCTAACCCCCGCGAAAAACGAGGGATTACTGTACTTGCTTTTCTCCGAGCTTTTTAAGGCTGAAAATATAAGACTATACCTGTTAAAATTTAGAAACTGGAGTAAACCGTTTGGTAGTTTTTGTTTATTTATTTATTTTATTTATTTGTGAGATTTATATACCGCCTCACACCAGTAAGCAATGTATATTTACATTGCCCCCAACAATCTGGGTCCTCATTTTACCTACCTCGGAAGGATGGAAGGCTGAGTCAACCTTGAGCCGTTGAGATTTGAACCGCTGACCTGTGGATCACATCAGCTAAAGTGGCCTGCAGTACTGCCTCTAACCGCTGCGCCACCTTGGCTCTTCTCTCTTTTGTTGGTCAAAGCTTTATCGTGCTCTGCATAACTAACTAAAAGCACAACTAAAGTCACAGAAAAATCTGAAGATTCTTTCTGCAGAGTCTTTTTATTGCACTTGCCATTTGAGACGCGGTGGCTCAGGGATGCGGTGGCTCAGTGACTAAGACGCTGAGCTTGTTGATCAAAAGATCTGCAGTTCAACAGTCAAATCTTTAGCGCCGCATAACGGGGTGAGCTCCCGTTACTTGTCCCAGCTTCTGCCAACCTAGCAGTTTGAAAGCACGTAAAAAATGCAAGTAGAAAAATAGGGACCACCTTTGGTGGGCAGGTAACAGCGTTCCGTGCGCCTTTGGTGTTTAGTCATACCGGCCACATGACCACCGAGACGTCTTCGGACAGCGCTGGCACTTCGGCTTTGAAACGGAGATGAGCACCGCCCCCTAGAGTCAGGAACAACTAGCACATATGTGCGAGGGGAACCATTTGAGAACTTCGTGTATGATATATGTAAATGCTGCTAAATACAAATTTGATTCTAGGACTGATTTGCTAATGTTAAGTACTATGCTGCTTAACTTGTCAAGATTTTGATAGGGATGTAAGCTTACCTCTGAACCAGAAATTGCAAAGGAAAGAAATCTAGCCAGTCAACTTTACTAAATTCTGAATGAGTACTACTATATTCTAACCATTCAGTTAGCCCAGTCATTCACTTTTCTCTCCTGATGATCCTCCTGTTACTGCTCAGTCATTTCAGGTTCTTTGTGACCAAGTAGACATAATTTCCCTAGGATTGTCCGGTTAGCACATGGTAAATGACAAGAGTCAGCTTAGCATATGACCTTGGTTCTCAATCTCTGGGCTCCAACTGTGGCTGTCCTGTAATATGAGACCTTGAGCGTAATGACATGTGCTCTGGCCTGACTTACACTGTGTGTGCGCACATGCCCTCTGAACTGAAGCAAGGTCTGGCTGTATAGATCTTTATCTGCCATGAGGTGTTGCTGTCTGATTTGCAAATGACAGGGGGTGGGGAGATGGTGCTAAATTTGCTTTGGCTGCCCCTTAACTCTAATCTTTCCAGCATACGGTTTGAAACTGAAGAGTCTGTTGGAAGAGAATAGTTTCTTTCCAACGATAGCTTTGGATCTGTCCTTGCCATTGATGATGTCTTGTCTTGAAATGAGGTGAAGAATGAGATCCTGTGGAGGTTCAGGATGCAGTCAGTTTCCCTTCTCTGCCTTGTCATTCTTCACTTTTCCATAGAGAAAGAGAGAGCCAAACAGTCCTGCACCTCCTCCTCATAGAAAACAGCTGCACGCAAGACAGAGCAGCCTGATTCAGCAGCTGCTTGGTCAGTGAAGGACTTCCTTCCCAGAGCATTCACTCTGCAAAAACAAAAGCAGTTGCTACAGAGTGTGAAATCGGTACAGGTAGTCCTCGACTTACAACGGTTCATTCAGTGACTGTTTGAAGTTACGACAGCACTGAAAAAAGTGACCAATGACCGTTTTTCAAACTTGCGACCGTTGCAGCATCCTCCATGGCCATGTGATCGAAATTCAGCTGCTTGGCAACTGACTCACATTTATGATGGTTGCAGTGCCCTGGGGGGGTCACGTGATCTCCTTTTGCGACCTTCTGAGAAGCAAAGTCAAGATTCATTTAACAACCGTGTTACTAATTTAACACCTGCAGTGATTCACTTCACCACCATGGCAAGAAAGGTCATAAAATAGAGCAAAAAAATCACTTAACAGATTTCTCACTTAGCAACAAAAATGTTGGGTTCAATTGTGGCCGTAAGTCGAGGACTACCTGTACTCCTAACCTCATCCTATGAGAGACAACTGATAACACCACCACCCTTGCAGGAATGCCAACTGGAAGCTGAGCTCCCTCAAGTCTTCCTCACCAGAGATAGACTAACCAAGAGAGAACATATAGGCTCAGCTATTTCAGCTATTTCTCATTGTGGCTCCATATTACTTGACTTCTTCACATCTTCTGCAATTGTGGAGAAAATAATGATGTGGAGAAAGATACCAAGTAATCAGAGATGTGGGCAGGTTTGGGTAGGGCTGTTTCTAAAATGCCCACTGGACGAATGGGCCAATCAGGTATGCTGGATGACCTCCATTGATTGGAAGTTCCCCAACTCTTATGATGAAACATGGCCTGAAATGACTTCCTGCAGCTGGAATGGAAATTGATTGTTGGAGCTGTGCAACCCTTCCAGTTTGAAGGCAAAAAGACACTCGAAATACATGTGGTTATTCCTATAGCAACTTTCTGCAGCTGTCTCCCTGGAATTGCCCGGGTGCCTTCTGCAGTTAAAACATTGATCCTCAGAAAGACAGATTTGTCTTAAAGAGATGGTAACAGGTTACCCATGTGTACATATCGCAGCATCTTTTTGCTTTGAATCCAAAGCATTGCACAAACTTAGCGATCATTGTGTTACTAAGAAAACACAACACTTTTCATTCTAAACAGCCAGTTCTGTTTCTTCCCTGTCCTGTTTTCATATTAGCAAGCCCTTTATGATATATGATAATATACATATTCATTTGGCAGTAGCATCTGACTACATCATTTTCAGTTTGTTCGTTTACAGAATTCTCCATATTTTTGACAGAGCTTTTTTTAGGCAACCAATACTGGCAATTTGATTGTTAGTATAAATGCTTCTGTTGGCATTCCATTTTGCCATGTCTTCAACTCCTGTCAATATTGAGTCCTTGCAAAATATTTAAACCGTATATTCATTGCGGACTGCATTATGATAGAAGTGGTGATGAGTTACTGTTTCAAAAGTGCTCTTTATCTAAATCTCTGTCAGAACAATCTTGGAAGAGCAAAGGTAGCTGGAATCTGATCCTAGATTCTGTTTTCTTTGATTTCTTAAATAATGCCCTCCTGCCCACTTATCCTCTGATTTCCATCCAACCTATGAGTTGCCTTGGCTGTTCTGCTACTTCCTTGGCAGTCCCCATGTCTGATAGAGCTTCTCTGAGCTGTTCACACTCCTTTATGTGTCTGCTGTTTTCTGTCTTCCCTTGCCTTAAACTATTCCCCCCCCCCCGCCCCTCATGCCAGGCACCTTAGTTATCCTTCCTTTTCCAATGTTATAGATCCCAGGTGTACAGGAATGGCAACATTCGTTTTGCTTCCCGATCTAATTACGCTTTGGCTTCGTGGTTGCCATAATGTCCTTCCCATGTGCCCTTCCCATATGATCAGGTTTTGAACAGATTTGGACAGATTTATCTGCGCCAGCATTGTGAACTCATATCGGAGCAGCTGCTGTAAGAAGTAACCTGGCACTTGTGTGATGCCACAGTTGCAAAACATACAGCTGGGATGTTAAGCCCTGCTTGGGTGGGAGGGAGAGAGAGGGGGGGGAGGGAGGGGGGAGGGAGGGAGAGGTGTTCAGATAATACCACAAGTGGTTTTTCAGTTCTGGGTGTGTCCTCCAATTTGCAGTGAGCAGATGGATTGTGCCAACCAGCAGAAGGCCAGGAGGATTGGCACATTTATCCCACCAGACTACTGACTAATGCTGAGTAGGAATAAGGACCGAAAGTCTAAATGGGGAATGTAAAACAAATCCGAGAGATGATGGGTAGCAATGGTATTCACTGCTACCTTTTACTATAGGTGTTTCTTCTTCGGTCTTTACAAAGGGCTCTTGGCAGTAGTATTTATTAACAAACTCAGGCGCTTAAGCAAGTAAGAGACAAGAGCCCTCCAGCCCCTTAACGATAATCTTATAATGGTCTTACAATTCCAGCAGGGAAGACCTGATTATTTATTTCTTTGTTCGTTTGTTTAAAACGTTTATATAGCTGTCCACCTTACAGCCAACTCTGGGCAGCTCCCAGTCAAAGATTAAAAAACATATAAAAACATGAACCCACCCAACCCAATTAAAACGTAAAACATGAAAAACTATAAAAACCCTGAACCAAATTGTGCTAATGTGCCATCATCTAATCTTTTCCCAAAGCTTCGGGGGGAAACTAGGTCTTTTTCCAAAGCTTCGGGGGGCAAAACCAGGTCATCTAATCTTTTTCCAAAGCTTGGGGGGGACACGGACCAATCTTTAAAGCCTTACAAGAGGCATATATTCTTATACGAAGAACATCTTTAAAACTGCCTATGCGCTTGCCTTAACTGAAACTTCTGCAGTTGGGGGGGTGGGGTTCTGCTTAACAGATCACGTGCTGCTGGGAGAATAGCCTTGTAAGCGAGTCCTCCCGATCCTCTTCTCTTCTTGCTTTGCCTTGTAGTTTATCTATGAAGACTCCATGGACTTGATTGCCAAGTTGCCTTGTATTGCTGCAAAGATCTATCGCAATCTCTACCGTGAAGGTAGCAGCATCGGCGCCATTGATCCCGCCTTAGACTGGTCGTACAACTTCACCAACATGCTGGGCTACAGTGACCCCGAGTTTATTGAACTTATGCGGCTCTACCTCACCATTCACAGGTAAGCCATGCCTATATGAAAGTCCTAGATTCTCTGGGTACATCTACTTCTACAGCTACAGGCTGAATTGAGCAGTGGAGAAAGATAGAGCTTGGGTGGCAGCTGGTTGATAATTGTCAAAAAGAAAAAAGAAAAGCTGCAGGGAAGTGGGTGAAATCACCAACCCAAAATTGCACAGGGAGGCTACGGTTGAATTTCTGAGTATTGCATGAGCTGTTAACAGTATTTATTTATTTATTTATTTATTTATTTATTTATTTATTTATTTATTTATTTATTTATTTATTTATTTATTTATTTATTTATTTATTTATTTTGGTTTTCTTATATGCCGCCCAACTCCCGAAGGACTCAGGGCGGCGTACAGCAGAGAAAAATACAAGAATAACCAATTATAAATATTACTTAAAATCAAATATAAAAATTAAAAAACACAGTATTAAAACCATCCAAAAACCATACAACAACAGTACATACTTGGGGGTGAGCTCAGATGGAATTAGGCTCTACCCCCAGCCTGCAGGAAAAGCCATGTCTTAACGGCTTTTCGGAAGGCCAGCAGGGTGGGGATAGTTCGGGTCTCTGGGGGGAGTTGGTTCCAGAGCGCGGGGCCAGCCACAGAGAAGGCTCTCCCCCTAGGGCCCGCCAGCCGGCATTGCTTGGCCGACGGGACCTGGAGGAGGCCAACTCTGTGGGCCCTAACCGGTCGAAGGGAAGTGTGAGGCAGAATGCGGTCCCGGAGATAACCTGGTCCTAAGCCATGAAGGGCTTTAAAGATGGTGATCAACACCTTGAATTGGACCCGGAGACCGATGGGCAACCAATGCAGCTGGCGGAGTATAGGTGTCACGTGGGTGTACCTAAGCACACCCACCACAGCACGCGCAGCCGTATTTTGCACCAACTGAAGTCTCCGGATACTCTTCAAGGGTAGCCCCATGTAGAGCGCATTGCAGTAGTCCAAACGGGAGGTGACAAGGGCATGAGTGACCGTGAGTAGAGCCTCCTTCTCCAAGTATGGCCGCAACTGGTGCACCAGGCGAACCTGTGCAAAGGCCCCCCTAGCCACAGCAGAAAGGTGATGATCCAATTTTAGCTGTGGATCTAGGAGGACCCCCAAGTTGCGGGCCTGATCCGAGGGGGTCAGTTTCGCTCCCTCGAAAGCCAAGGAGGGACAGTTGCCATAGTCCTTAGGAGGCAATATCCAAAGCCACTCAGTCTTGTCGGGATTAAGACTGAGTCTGTTCCTCCCCATCTAGATCCTAACGTCGTCCAGGCACTGGCACATTACATCAACTGCCTCACTGAAGTCAGACGGGGTGGTGATGTACAGCTGGGTGTCATCAGCGTACTGGTGAAAACACACCCCATGTCTGCGGATGATCTCCCCCAGCAGTTTCATGTAAATGTTGAACAGGATGGGCGAGAGAACCGACCCCTGGGGTACCCCGCATAACAGGGGCCTAGGGGACGATCTCTGCCCTCCTGTTAACACCGACTGCATCCTATCGGCGAGATAAGAGGAGAACCACTGCAGAATGGTGCCTCCCACTCCCAATTCGCCGAGACAATGCAGAAGGATACCATGGTCGATGGTATCGAAAGCCGCTGAGAGGTCAAGTAGCACCAGGATGGAGGAATTCCCCCCATCCCGGGCCCGCCAGAGATCATCCATCAGAGCAACCAAAGCAATTTCTGTACTGTAGCCAAATTCTTCCAGTGGCTACTTCCACTGTGGCTAAATTTGAAAGTATCTGAGCAGATTTAAGCGGTGGATGATAATACAGATAGTCCTCGCTTACTGCCTTATTCAGCGATCAAAGTTATGATGGCACTTAAAAAGTAGGTTTACAACCGGTCCTCAGTTTTGTGGCTCTTGCAGTGTCCCAGTGGTCACAATTGAGGTGCTTCGCAAGCAGTGTACATTTACAACAGTCACAGCATCTCACAATCACGATTGCTATTTGTGACCTTCACAAGATAAGACAAGACAATCTTGTCATTTTTTTTCCTGTGGGCGCTCTGGCACACATTAAAAAGTTGGATTAGTCTAAGTAAAGTCAAGGGGCAAGTAAGCCGGAAGTCACAAATCGATGCTGATCTTAATGACCAGCTGTGATACTATTAACAACTACAGTGGAACTGTCATAAGTCAGCCGCATCACTTAGTGATGGAGTTGCCAGTCCCAATTGTGGTCAGTAAGTGAGGACTAACTATGGCTGGGTTCATACATTCTTGTTATGGTTACTTAAGTATGGATTGTCAAGTAAGCCATAGTTGATTGGGTTCACTCATTGCAGTTAGCCATAAGTTTTGGTTTATAAACCACATTGACTGAGGAAGCCAAAATCAAATAATCCACAATATGATATTGCATGATGTTTGAAGCAGGTCTGTGTTTCAGTGTCTGTGAGGACGTTGTTAGCCAAAGGCATAATATTTTAACTGCCTGGTTTCAACTGTAGAATAAGCTCCTGAGTTCAGTTCACTGCAAAGTTTCACTCTTTAAAAGCTCTTAGGTTAGCAAGGACTTCTGGAAGCTGCAGTTGGTTAGACTGCCAACAACATTGATCTAAATAAACTTGCTAAAGCTGCTGATGTTCATGAATAACTCCACCTAGTGGCAAAGAACATTTTTTTCCCAGCAGAAAATTACCCAGTACAAATGTTTGAATATTATTGTACATTCGTATATGTCTGGTACAAACAACCATGATGAAAAATGGTTGAAGTATGCCATGGCACAAATGCTAGCTTTGTGCTTTGGATTGCATTCCAATTTGGATTGCTTTGGATTGCTTTGCATCAGATGTGTGTATAGGTCATCTAGTTTTGCATCACGATTCATCTAATTTTTAAGTAGCTGTTATGGGATTTCTCTGCATACATGGCTCTTGGGGAGGTGAGATGCCACTATAGTTTTTCCTATAATTCCTAGTTAATTTTGTCAGACAGCCAGTAAGGGAAGGCTGTGTCATGCTTGCTTTTAAAAACTAAAGTCTGCAGGACTCTAGGATTGCAAAGAAGTGTCAAATATTAAACAGCATTAATATGGTAAAGGCCTTCACATAATTTAGAATAAAGGTAGATAATTTAGAGTCTTTATGCCAAATGCAAATTCAAAATTCCTCCAAAGGTTATCACAAATAATGATTGTTAGTGTGATTTAAAATAAACAGCCCTGAGATGAGTTAACTTTAAATCCTACTGACTACATGGCACAGGAGAAAAGGAAACATTCCAGGAAGTTTACAGCCACGAGAGGGGGGGGGGGAATCAGCCTCCCAATCCCCTTTTTGAGGGGAAGGAGGGAACAAAAATATGCATTTTTTATTTTTATAGTATCTTTTACTGAACTAAATCCACTTTGCTAATCTGCTTTACTATTTTAAGAACATAACATAATATGTATACTTTGGTTTATTAATACGTTTACCATATGGGGTAGCTGTAAAATTTAGTAGCTGTAAAATTCTAATTTAGTCTGATAGTTTGATTGAATTCACTTTAAAGTGTTTTAAACATTTTCTTTTGGCACTTCTCTGGGCATCTTCTGTTCTTGAAAGCCTCATCAAAAGCAGATCCACTGACGTCCAGATCAAAATTTAGCACTGGATAAGCCCTCAAGCAAATCAAACACTGATTTTTTTAGGGCTGAAGATGGTAATGCCCACCTCCAGGACACAGGATAGTATTTGGCTGCTGCCTTAGAAAATTCTCCTGCAGTGATAGATCTCTAAGTACTGTCTAGTTCTGATATTCTCAATAAAAGACTTCCTATTATGAAATACAGATAGTCCTCGGGGGTAAGATGGCAATTAGGGCTGGAATTTCTGTCACTAACCAATGTAGTGGTAAAGCGTGGCCTCCCTTAGCAACAGCAGTTCCATTCTTCTTCATTGGCATTTTAACCCAGAGGCTGGGTGGGCCATTAAGAGAGGACCTCATGTGACTAGAGTCCTGGGCAAGCAGGTCAGTGGGTGAGAGCTGTGAGCTGGTGGGTTAATGTTGGAGATGCGTGCTAAGGAGCATGGGTGGGTCAGCAGGGGTTGCAGGCAGGTGGGCTGGCAGAAGCTACAGAGTGTGGCTGGACAGGGACCACTAGGACTAGATGTAATAGAAAAAAATTGAATGGAATAAAGAATAGCAGTATATAGACATCTTGCCTTTCTGCATTCATTATTCTGAAGGAAAATATTTTATTACAGTTTTAATTATTCCTCCCAAAAAAAATCAATTTAAGGGAAAAAAAACCTTGAGGGGAATGTTTTCCCTCTATTTTTTTTATTTTACAGCATATCGATGTAGCATTTGTCATTTAAATTTAATTAAATTGAGGTTTGTTTTTTTAAATGTTGGCCTCATTTACTTTTTTGAAGTGCATCTCAGGCTTACAGAGTCAGTCTGGAGTTGGATGCTGCAAAAATTGAATTAATTAAAAAAGCAATTTTGGCCCAAGAATTGACCCAATAACTAAAAGCAGGCTTCAGTTCTCCGCCTCAAATATTCTTCTTTAGGGGGAAGATTTTGGTGAATATTTAATTTATTTTACTTGGCCAAATGCATGCGAAATTATTTCCACCTCCGTAGATACAGCTGTAAGCTGGCTTGCCCAATGCTGATCTCTCTCTCTCTCCCCACCCCCGTTTCTCCTTTTGCAGTGACCATGAGGGTGGCAATGTCAGTGCTCACACTAGTCATCTTGTGGGCAGTGCTCTCTCTGACCCTTACCTAGCTTTTGCTGCAGCTATGAATGGCCTGGCTGGGCCTCTTCACGGTCTCGCAAATCAGGTAAGATGCATGTGGTCCAAAAGCCAACCTTGCACTGTGGGCAGAGCTTTTGAGGAGCTACTGCTTTTTTTTTCTTACATCAAATCATCAAATCTCACTGCTTTGATACAGGAAGTGCTGGTGTGGTTGACAAACTTACAGAAGGAACTGGGTGAGGAGGTATCTGATGGAAAACTGAGGGACTTCATTTGGAACACTTTGAACTCTGGCAGGGTAAGTGCTGACATTTCTGCATAATAGGCAAGCGCAAAGAAAATTAACTTTAATCCAGTGTCTGAGAGAATAATTGCCAGTGAGGTTGATTTAGATGTTGGAGGAGAAACATCATTTAGTGAAAGAATTCTTGCAGTGGTTAAATAGCTGCGAATGGGAAAAAAACTCTTCTCTGCTTGAGACATTATTATTGGAGAGTTGCTAACAGTCAGAGTATACAAATTTGGGCAGAGCTGATCAGTTCTAAACTAGTGCCCCGAGTTCTAACTCCCAGTATTCCCAGGCAGGTGATAAATACAAACAAATAATCTGAACTTCTACTCTACAAGATAGTTCTTGGATTGTTCAGGCAAATTCAACAGGGATACCATAAAAAGGTAGTGGTTGAGCCGGCAAATTAGGAGGCCATAACTGAAAAACATTAATTTCCCAAGGTAACATAGTAGGACATGGGTTATACATTAGAAACATAAAATTTTGCATAATTCGCCTTTGTAATTTAAGGGAGTGTACTCCCCATTTATTGTGCTTCCCATCTAGACAGATAAAAAGGCTTGGGATAATGACAGTGGGAAAGAAATAACTGGTGCCATGGTCAGCTTATTCTATGAGATCTTTCTCCCAGACACCAATTAGGAAATAAGAGCTGAAATAGAATAAAATAGAAAATATAGATATGGTGACCTTGATTATGATATACATATGTCCTAACAAACTGTGTTCTATGGTATGTTTTAAAATATGCTGTTAGGACAAGAAATCAATACTGCAGAAGTATCAGTGCCCCTAGTTTAAGGCATAGCTGGATTCAGATTTTGCACTAAATCATGGCTTGTTTTAATATGGTTTGTAGAAAACTCCATAATGGCTATGTTTACACCAAGCAAGCTGTTATGATTTAATTAGTCTATATCTATTCATTCCAATAGATATTGCAATGATTCACCTCTGTGTTTCATGGCAGGCAGGCAAACAATGGATGGACAGACAGACTAGCATTCTGCAAATGCCAACTCTGGCATCCTCAAAATTTAAGAATATCCCCAGGGTCCACAGGCATTCTTTAAAAAATATGGGTGGCAGCATTTTGGTATTTCATTTAGAAATATGTTCGCCTGCTGCTTCCTCCCGCTGTTGATTGGAGCAGTATATTTACAGTCATAAGAACCATTGTAAAGTTGAGGTATGATTCCACAGAAAGATATGTTTTTCCTTTCTAAAGCAAAGAAAGAGTTGTTCTAGTAGTACTCCGGTCTTCTGGAGAGCTGTGATTGTTGGTGTCATTGGAAAGGAAGTACAAGAACCTTTGTTTTACGGCCTCCACGCATTGTTCTGTACTCTAAGCAGTGTTCATATTGTAGGTGGTTCCTGGCTACGGACATGCTGTATTGCGGAAGACAGATCCCCGCTACACCTGCCAGAGAGAATTTGCTCTCAAGCATCTTCCCAAAGATCCTCTCTTTAAGCTAGTAGCCCAGTTATACAAGATTGTCCCTAACGTGCTTCTGGAGCAGGGAAAGGCCAAGAATCCTTGGCCCAATGTGGATGCACATAGTGGAGTCCTGCTACAGGTGAGTTGCTAGTTCTAATCTCTCTCCTTCTTGCAGGATGGGGTGGAAGACCTGTACTCATGCATTCAGATGCAAACTAAAATGAATGGTGGTGCTGAATGAAATTGTGGTCACGAAGGATGATATTCAGAGAATATATTGTAGAAGGTGCTATGGTATTCTTGTATCCTAATAGTTTGGAGGAGCCTCTCGGGCGCTAACTGATTAGTCAAAAAAAAATTTGACCAAGAAACCTCAGCCAGTGTGAACTTACCCATAGCTGAGGGAAATTTGTGTGTGTTATCAGACTGTCTCAGTATTTAGCGTACTCTACCTATTTTGTTGCTCTTTTCCTTCTTAATGGCGAATTTCCAAACATTTGAAGATAAATAGTTTGAAGCTCCGTAGTCTCCTGATTTCATGCCTGGTGCCTTAACCACTGCACCAAATGCTGACACAGAAATAATTCATGGAAGGGTTTTTTTGCAACATGAAAATGTGCAAGTCATTTTCTTCTTGGTATGTTTAGATTGATAGCTTGTCCAATAAAATCAGACTATAATGAAATAAAAATGACCGAAATCCTTTTCTGCCCAATTGCCAAAATCCTCTCTGTAGAGGGATGGGTTTGCATCTTTCATATTATATTCTTTTGAAGGGCAGGTTCACTTGAATTAGACATTTTGCTAGTGGGAACTAATGCTGTTTTGAGCAGGCATTAGGTTTGAAAAGAATGAGGAGACTCTGAAAGATGTGCAGCAGAACTAACATCCCAGCCAGCCTTCAGTTAATTAGGAGGAAAAACATACGAAATATACCCTTCCCTCTTGTTCGGGTTGTATGTGGAAATATTGCTGGGCTGCCTTTTAACCATTACTCTTTTCCTGCCCTCTCTGCAGTACTATGGCATGAAGGAGATGAACTACTACACTGTGCTGTTTGGTGTGTCTCGGGCCCTTGGCGTTCTGTCACAACTCATCTGGAGTCGGGCCCTGGGCTTCCCACTGGAGAGACCAAAATCTATGAGCACAGATGGGCTGATGGTGCTTGTGGGTGCAAAGTCTGGTTAAAAGCAAGGGGAGCGGCAGGGGTTTTAGAACTATTGAGGGAATGATAGAGACAATGCAATTTTTTTTGTGTTTGTTCAAAGGGCCTTGAAAAGATCCTTCCTTAGAGGCACTGGCCATCACTTTTTTCCAGGTTATTTATGAAATAAATGCAGATAAAGCTAGATTCTTATTACCCCCCCTCCACACATTACCTTGTCACCAAAAGTTAGATTCAGAAGGGCAAGGCCTCCCTCCCATGTCCCCTTCTCCACAGGCAGCTCTTCCCAACCTGAGCTGATGCCCAAAGCTAAAGAAAGTGCTCCTTTCCATTTCAGATTCATTTTCGTTGCCCCAAGTTTGTACCACCAGGAGTAGAGGACACACTGCCCCTTTCTACAATCATGTCATTACCACACACTGTGTAGAACCATCTCTCATCTCCGTACGGATGGGGTGTTCTGCATTTGAACAATGTGCTCCTTTTTAAGCCACCTTGGAGTGTTGCTTTTTTATCAGTAGGTGAGAGGGAGGGATGGTCCTCTCCTTCAAGATGTCCAGCCTTCTTCCCATTCTGTGCTATTTTTATTCTGTTATAGTGTGAAGCAATGGATTTATGTTCTTAAAAAGATAAAGATGCCGGCACAGCTGAGGCTTGAGCCACCATATTAGTGTGCTGAACAAATATCGCTTACCTCTTTGTCTAACAAAGAGGGAGTGTTTGCTTTTTTTCTTCTCAAACTACAACAATACCTGATAGTCTCAATTCCCTTTGGGCACACGCTCTTCTCCCGAGTGGACATTTCCTCCTCAAAAGTTCTGATTTTGTGTGGGTTGGTGCTTTGTTTCCCAAATCAGAGCTATAGCGATAGCTATAGAACAGGAACAAAGTGGCACCTTACGTTGGAAACCTATTTGCTTTCCCCTTTCCATTAACTTCCGTGTCAGAGCGGTGAAATTGAAAAAGTGGAGTGGAGGTTGCCTAAAATACTGGTAATGCTTTTATAATCGCAGTTGTGAACATGCTGCAAAGTGGCATTAAATCAGTTGCCACCATTTTGAGACAAAGTCCGCCTCCAGGCCTCCTTTCCTCTCTTGAAAGGACTTCATACACTCCTACCAATGTTTGTTTTTCTGTGTTTGTGGGAAATCCTTTGTCCTATAACCTCAAGGAGAAAAAAACCTCCACTTAAGCTGAAGATGTAGGGCAAGTGCCTGTGTAAGCATCAGCTTCCGTTGCAAACTTTGGATGGTTCTGTATAAACTGAAAAATAAATGTTTTTATTAACAAGTTACAGTGACGTCTTTTTTCCCCCTGCAGAACATGTAGCTTTTCATTTGGCTCCTTCAGCCAATCAGAAGTATACACGTATGTGCTTGCTTGACCCTCATGAAATTGTTTGGGTTGATGCTCTTGACATTTCCCAGTACAGAATATTTGCACAGTTGCTTGTCACCAAAGTAGAATGATAATGCAAAGTGTTAGATTTGGTTTTACCTCAATTCCTTTGAGATGGCAGTATTGACTTGCCATTCAACCGTGCTGGTTGGAGAGAGTTAAAAATGTGAATGGGAACCAGGGTTCTCCACATCTAAATTATATGTGGTTCTATCTTTATTTTTGAAAGATTGTATTGCCAAAATTTGGTCATTTTCCATATTTCAGGGGCACACAGATAAATGCTCTATGTTCCAGAAGCAAATCTTCCCGTGTTAAGAAAGTACATCAAAGTAGTTTTGGGTACAAGATCATATATTGTTTTGTGTGACAAATCATACATACAATAATTTGCTATGCTATACAGCACTCCTTTATTTTATTCAATATTCTGAGTTCACATGCGGTATTCAAACATAAACTGAAATGTTGATGCACAACCTACAGTAAATTGATTCATTGTTTCTTGCAAACTCAGAAAAAAAGCATAGTGGTTGTAGACTTTTGGCTGCAGGCTTGTAGATGTAGTACAAAAAGTTGAAATTAGATCTTCCAATCAAAACCTCAGTTCAACTTGGGAACAAACTTTTTTTTTTGTCCTTGAAGTGCATAGTGCACACTGGCAGGAAGTCAACATCTGCTGTAGATTGGTTGGATGTGCGCCATAGTGGGGGGATGAAATTCAGCTGGAATGAACTTCCCAGAAACATTCTATAAATAACCCAGGTCTCTTGTGGACACACCAGAAAACAGGGGCTACGTTTGAAAACTCAAATCACTAGAGTTTCTTGTTTGATCCAGCAGCATCATAGAGTCTTAAGTAAACACATTAATGAAAAAAGCATTTGATAACAGGTTTCCTCTTGAGTAGCACCATTTTGCATTATTGTACAGGCTATCCTATTTTGAATGTTTTTGCTTTAAAGAAATCTATTGCTGAATTTGAAACTTCCATTGTGAGCTTTGGTTTAATAAGCTCAAAGATAAAGATGTGGATTTCATGCTGAGATTAGGTTGACTAACCGGACAGGGCTCAAGATGAGAAGCACATTTAATCATCTATTCAGCTTGTTTTAAAAGAGCTTTCTTTGGGAAATATTGAGACCCTTAACAGTTGCAAACTGCTTTTTATGACACTCATCTTTAAGGTGAAATGTACAGCAGTACGTTTTTTATGTGTCCAGAAAGTGAGCTCACTAAAATAGTGTTATTTCCATAAGCAAATGTGTACATATGTGACTGAAAATTATAGACTAGGTCACGTACCACATGTAAAGACATAGGTGATGGCTCTCAGACACTGAAAGAGTTAAGGGGGGGAAGCTGAGCTGTCAATCCCACATGAATGGGTCCATGCAAATTAAATTCCAAGGCTCCAAACGAGTGGAAGGATTCTCTGGTGGGATTTTGCTTTATTTTTTATTAAATTTATATGCTGCCCATTTCACTATCACACAACTATGTCATTAATCCAGTTGGAGTGTGCTCTACTGAAAGCCAAGTAACAAAAGACCCAACTCTGATTTTGACGAATTTTTGCAGCATGCTAGGAACCACTGGAGCTAAATGTTGCGTAGGTTTTTATAAACTACAATTTAAGCTATCGAGATACTTGTCTATGTGCGCACATATCACTGGGAGTCAGGCAAAATGTTAATATTCTTCAAATGGCTGGCCAATTTCATTCAGCTCAAGTAATTTTTTTTGTTTTTCTTTCAACACATTTCTAGTTCTTTGATCTGAATAGGCATAACAAAGATTTGAATTCTTAATGAATCAGCAAGACATCTTCTGGGCAAACGGGAGTTTACCTTCAGTACACATTCCCCAGGTCCTTCAGCTACGGAAGGAAAGGTAGCAGGATTGCTACTTACTTCCCCCTGAATAAATCAAAGCAGTGAAGTGGCCAGTGGCAACATTAACAAATACTTTCTCCAGAAGTTGTGAGCATGGCTTTAGGTACAGAAACCTTTATGGGTTCCAGGAGTCTCAATCTTGAAACATCCCATGCTCCTAGGGATGCATAGGCTGCATTAACATGTCTACATCATGTCTTGGCTTGGATATAGTTGCCTATGCTACAGTTCCACATTGTTTGCTGTCTCTCTTCTATGCAAAAATCAGTGCTTAATGTTCACTTCTTGTAAGGCCAGTGCTAATTAGCCTCACCTGCACTGCAGTGGGTGGCTGACAGTTTTGTAAAACAGTTCGGTGCTCCTCATATAGAATTGAGGGCATGAGAGAATGCAAGCACCCAGACAGGCCTCCCATACTTCCAGAACATAGCAGTGGTTGAAGTAGGCGGATACTTGCCTACACTAGAAGGGGAATTTTGCTGTCTGCATTTAGCAACTGCATTCTAATGTCCCATGACCCATAAGATGTTCTGCTGACTTTCAACACGTCCCTGCCTTCATATAAGCCACAACATCTGACGGGGGAATCGCTGCATCTTTTTGCAAAGATATTTTATTAGTCTATAAAAATGCAGTCGGGATTGTTCAGTTTTTCAATAATCAAATAAGGAAAAAGGATAGGGGAAAACAATTTCATTTACTGTGCATGATTCTGTCTACTCTTTTTGTCTACAAACATTCTTTACAATGTGAGGTAGCACGTACCAGGCTAAGGAACATGAGACAGCTAATTCAATTAAAAAATATGTGCAGAGGGAGAAACAGAAGGCACAAATTTAAGACATCTGTTTTGACAAAGGACAGCAGCAAAATTAGGCATTTCATACAGACGGACTTGAGAAAACTTATATTCTTCAGGTTCATTAGATGGCAGTAAATAAAACACCAGAGCTATGCTACAACCGGTAGGAAATTTCAGGAACAAAATGTAAAATAAAAAAAAAGCACCCGGGCAAGGCAGCCTGCTTATCTCACTTTATAAATTGGTTAACTATGCCACAACACCTGATTTTGGTTGCGTGCCTAATTTAACATCCAATTAATTTCAACGGGACACACTTGTTCAAGTATCTGGATCTGCATAAAAGCTACTTCAGTGGAGGTGGTCACAAATACAATTACTGCAATGATTCAAGGATTTCATTTAGAATAATTTAAAGTAAACAGCTGCAACTCTGAATCCTGCTCCTTGAAAAAAAAGTTCTAATATACAGTATTTCAAGATGAATTTGCCTGTCAGTGACTAAAAATAGCCACCATGCCTTCATTAACAGCCAGATTTGGTCTCTTCTTGGCAAATTAATGGATGCAAAATTACATCTTTTAGTTTTAGGGGCATCCATCTGTGCTAAAAGGGGCCCTCTGTGAAGTCAGCATTCTTCATAGTGACTATTACAAAACAATTGTGTGAGGTATACCTACTCACCAACAAACCAGCTTTGTAGAGCAACAGCTGATCTCAGCATGAAAAACAAAAGGCAGACAATCCTGGCACCGGTGGGTAGATGCCTTCCCTGTACTGTTATTCAGAAATCAAATTGATGCCAGGGCAAGTGTTATTCTAAACTAGCATTCTAGGATTTCTATTACTGAACAATATGGATATTGCATAATTCTGCATTTTATCATCTTGAAATTACAGGAGGCAGCAACAAGATCCCTAAGTGGCTTTCTTTCTTTCTGAGATTCTTAAACAATGTTGTTGCTAGCAACTGGAAACTTTTAAAAAAGAGAATACTAGGTTTCTTTGGAAACTGATTTCTACATACATCAAGCTCGTTTGGTTTGGTTTTTACTCCTGGAGAACAGCAACAGCGGCACTTAATCAAAGCAGTAAGCCTGCTGCTGTCAAAACTGCCCTTAATATTTCTCTTGGACTGTTGCACAGCTATCTAGTTGTTCTAAACATGGGCAGTCCTTAATATGATTATACAGAAGTCTAACTATGTTCAGCAGGATTGAATTTCAAGGAAGCATGAATAAGGTTTGCAGCTTTGGTCAATTAAGGTGACAGAGAATAGTTATTTCAAAATCCTTGGGGAAGTGTTTGTTCTTTAAGTTGCATTATTATTAATACCAGTATATCAACTGTTTTACAAATTGCTTATTCCTCATAGTATAGTTACGCAGCTGAAAAAAAGCTACTACAGCAGGGTTAGCTGGGATTTGAACATACCCCGTTCTTCCAGACAATAACTCAGTGTTAAAATATATGCTGTATTCAGTGTGATGCTTACAGCTCATACACACAGCGTGAAAGTCAGCCATGCATTACTGGATTTAAATTCAAAGGCTCTGTTCTTTGTCACTGAAACTTACCGTACTAGCTATTTACTATTGGCCCAACCGTTCATCCTCCTTGTATAACAAGGGCAGCTAGTCAGGAAGATCTCTATAAATTTGCTGGGTCTTTTCTTCTTTTTTCTTTTTAAAATCATAACCCAAGATGCGGTCTGCTGAGGAAGACAGAATGCTATCATAACTTAGATTTTGTTAGACTGTTAGATATTTGAAGTTTCCTAGGAGCGATTTCACCGCTCTTAAAAATAGGGGGGTGGGGGAGAGAAGATACTTTTTCAGGCAAGCATTCCAGGCAGCCTAATTTAAAAACACAAACACAATCTTGCCTTCTTAAGTCTGAGACTTAAGAAAAGACTACTGCAGGCTGTGCCCTCTGTGTGGAAGCTTGTCATGCGTAGTACACAGCGACAAACTTAAGATAAAAGAGCAAGTCAATGACCTCAAAGCATTTTACAGGAATTAAGCAGTTGATGAGTTTGAGAAGGAAGAGGAGCATATTTAAATATGAATGATGATAGCTGGGAATTTGCTGAGAAAAAGGTAGCCGTTATAGGGCCCGGTCCACACAACTCTGCCATGAGAGTGGAGCCAACGCTCAAAAGCCAGGAAGAGAAGTGGCAGCTGACTGATTCATGGGAATTGCCTCAAAGCCCAAGATGCTTTGCAGCAAGCAATTCCTTCCCGAGTTTGGCAACAGTTGCAGTCCACAGACGGAAGCAGCCCAGGCAGATTTACGCTGGTACATCAAAGGAATCTACTTCATGACAGGCACCCCAAGTAATGCTCTGTCTCCCTCTGGATCGATGCATTACTCGCTCCTCATTACTCAAATCTGATAGGCTTTTTATCTATGGCAAATTAAGTCTGGGAATTCTGACCCTAAAGGAGAAAGTGCTGAGAAAAATCATTGTAGTCGCATATCCCCACCGAGCCATTCCTTCAACAGAAGACTTGCTTCCTCCTACCCTGTAAACACTCCCCAGGCAAAATGCACAACTGAGGGGGAGATTGCTAACCTGTGGCACATTGAAGCAGGGCCTAACTTTTAGGCCTATTATTTTAGACCCACCCGCCCTCCCTCCCTCAGGGAAACATTTATTCGTTTTTATGAGTTTACATTATGATACTCAGCCCTTTCCATTAAAAAAAATATACATACTGATCCACTAGTATTTCTCTCGCACTCCCCCAAAGTTGCATCTTCACCAAACTACACATTCACACACACACACATCAGAATTTTTAGCATCACACTCAGCATGACCCAAGCCTACAGGGGTGAAGGAGACACTAGGTCACAGTGTTTCCCAACCGTGGCAACTTGAAGATGTCTGGACTTCAACTCCCAGAATTCCCCAGCCAGCGAATGCTGGCTGGGGAATTCTGGGAGTTGAAGTCCAGACATCTTCAAGTTGCCACGGTTGGGAAACACTGCACTAGGAGGAGCTTGTTCAGTCCCTCCACAGAAACATAGCCGAAGTGGCACTCTCTTCCTAGCCTTGGCAATCCTGCACCCACGTGGTTTGTGCAAATAGTGCTTTTAACAAAAAAATAAAATTTCCTTGGGTAACTAGAAAGGGGACGGAGGGTTTATACCAAGCTAGCAACACAAAATTAGTGTTAATGGAGTGGGAAAAGGGAGGGTTTGGGGTATACCCACAATGGGGATATAAGCACGTACAGCAGCCAGGAATTGAGTTCTTTCATGCTTGGAGCTGGTTCACTGAAGATTCCAGCTAAATCTCTTCCCACAAACTGTCTGGAGACATGATGCTCAATTGCTCCCCCCCCTCCCAACATTCACCCTGGAAGCTTCATCTTCACTGAACCACAACGGATACAGCCACTCCTGGCACAGAAATAATGTGATGGAAGACAAACCGTAGTTTCGAAGAGACTTGGGAGCTGTTTCTTCAAAGCAGAAGCCCTCGGCCTGCTAATGCCGTTTCCCAGTTTCTTCTTGCAGAGCAGCATAGAGAGGGTGGGGCTGAGTAAACTCAAACAGCCAGTTAGGTCATAGAGTGGCTTTTGCCGATTTAAAATTACTCCCAAAATATCCTGGCTGCTGAAGTGCTTGCCATCCAAACATCCGCTGGTAGGGTAACATTTGAGTTTTGAAACTGGTATGAAATCGCCTTGGAAGGCTGGACATCAAAGAAAGCTTGAGTGGTCCTGCAAAAGGAAGGACCACTCTCTTTTCCCCTCACATTCCTTCCTATCTCAAAATACTTTCATTAAGAGCAACATCTATTTTCTAAAATAATCCCAAACCCCAAAAGAAAACCTTTCCCTGGCCCCCATCATTCCCTCAAAAAGGCACTCACTGAGCAGCTAAGTGGCTGCCATTTCTTTCTGACCTAAGCCAATGATGAAAAGGAAAGGTGGAAGAACCCAATATATCACTGACTGCCAAAGCCACCCCCAGGGCAACAACTTTAGGCCATCCTCTTTTATCAAGAAGTGGACTGTTAAAAGTTATTTTCCTTTAAAACACGTTTTAAGAGGCACAATTTTCAACTGGTCTTGCTTAGGCCCACTGAGAGAACTTAATGAGATTTTGTTACCTCTTTCTCAAGAAGTCAAGGAACAGCACAAACTACAATCTAAGGCAGCCACAGTGGTATGTTTCATAGAAAGAAGCTTCAAATAAAGTATGCTAAAAAAGAAAAAGAACCCAGCATAAAAGCCCAGTCGAGTAAAATAAAAGTGAAGACTGAGACGTTGCTCCAGAGGTAACGTGGCACTCTGACCCTTTCCTTAGGAATAAGTCTTGGTCATCACACCAGGCCCAGTGGATAAATTAAACAGGATATCAGGAGAAACCAAATAAATAGATAAAAACAAACAGATGGGGATGCTGCAAGCAAACGCCCAACTTCAAGTGTCCGCAGAGTGACCAAAGCAACAGGCACCCTTCACGTCTGGTGGACTTTGTGGAACATGAGTTCTTGAGGAATGTGGGTCTCAGGGCCATAAGTCTTCGCTGCCCGGCGCTCAAAGGCTGCCACCATCTGCTTTACTACCTCATCGAAAAAAACTGCAGCCAACTGCGAGTGGAGCAGGGAACGAAATTCAAAAGAGATCTGAGGAAAGAGAACAGCAGCACATTGGACTATCGTGAAGATCGTTTTTCCACAGTGGAGCTAGGGCATTTTACAATGAGAAAGCCTCTTCCCCTCGCTCCAGAGGAAGGGCTAGCAAAAGTTTGCTGCGGAAGAATAATTTTGAAATTACAAATTGGGAGAGACTCAGAAAGCATTCTTAAGAAGAGCAGGAATAACAAATACACTTATAAAAACGATGTACAACTACTTGTTGAAAACTGATGAGGCTCCAATACTTTTTTTCCCCTTCAGAAATTGCCCAGTGGTGTATTACTATGAAAATAAATTGGGATGGCCCATCTGACATCTGCTGATCTATCGATCTCCAGTTGGGTCTTCAGGCAGAAGCAGAAGGAAAGGACAACTTAGTCTCAGTTGGGCATCAAGAGTGGCCCTATGCACAGTGCGATAGTGTCCAGCTGGATGACACAGAACCCCAAAGAGCTCCTGTTTATGACACACATGTAGCTAAAGGTTGACTATTAGAAATACCGCTTTCTCTAACGAAATCAGAACTAAGTCAGCAAGTGCCATAAATGCAGCACTTGGCTGATTTGTTCATACTTTTACCTATGCTTAGCACTTACATACCACTTCACAGTGCTTTAAAGCCCTCTTTAAGCAGTTTACAGAATCAGCATATTGCTGCCTCCAGCAATCTGGGTCCTCATTTTACCAACCTTGGAAGGATGGAAGGCTGAGTCAACTATGAGCAGGTCAGGATCGAACTGCTGGCAGTTGGCAGAATTAGCCTGCAATACTGCATTATAATCACTGAGCCACCACGACTGGTGGCTCCTTACGTTTTGTCTATAAAACCAAGTTTCTAGTGGAAGTGGATTTGGTGAGGAAGATCTTTATAGCTAAGGTTGTAACCTAAAGGGATGGGTGGTACAGGATTTCCATACTCATCCAGGTATTGGGATGGTTTCTTGCTTTTACACACTATAGCTCCCACAACTGGAGGAGCCACAGGAGCATCTACTAGGTGGACTACCTTTGGGAAGTATAGAGCTTGGAGATCAGAGAAGTAACATACCTCAATGACCTTGGAGTTCCCTACTCTGCTTCAAGGAATTCATTCAACAGCTCTAGGAAAAGGAGGTTTGTGGTAAGAATGCTGAGTATCAGAATAGCAATAGCAATTATACTTATATACCGCTTCATAGTGCTTTACAGCCCTCTCTAAGCGGTTTACAGAGTTCAGCATATTGCCCCCAACAATCTGGGTCCTCATTTTACTGACCTTGGAAGGATGGAAGGCTGAGTCAACCTTGAGCCGGTGAGATTTGAACAGCTGAACTGCAGCTAGCAGTCAGCTGAAGTAGCCTGCAGTGCTGCACTCTAACCACTGCGCCACCTCGGCAGAAACATCTCTGCTGTCAGAATATGATTCTAGTTCCTTCACAACTAGGATCTTACAGACTCTCCTCAGTAGTAATGGAAAGTCCACCTTTTAAAAAAGCCTGATGGATACGGGCCCCCCACATCAGTCCTCATTTATGCAAGAACTAATAAGCTGGTGAGGAATTCCATTAGCCTTTGTGTGCTTACTGCGAAGTCCAGGGTACACGTGCGAGGATAGCCTGGAATGCCAGGACTGAAACGCCAGCTTGTCTCCAGATGATTGAAAAGCTTCCCATCAGTGCAGACTGCCTGAGGAAAACAACAGCAAAGATTCATGTTGACAGCAAAGCTCACACAGTGTGAATTAGCCAAACTGATGCCCTCCAGATATGTTGGACTACAATTCCCAGAATTGTCCTCAACATGGAGGACAGCAAAATGGAGAAGGCCAATAAAATGCAGGAGTTTCCAGCCCACTCTAACAGCAGCAGCTCTGGATAAGGATTTACCCACCAACCTGCATATGGAACAGGCAGTAGTGGGTTCTAAAACCCATTGCTACCAGTGCATGCGCATGTGACGCTTCTGCACATGCGCAGACGTGTCCCGGGTGGGTGGAGCCCCCCGCCACCGGCGCTATCGGTTCTAAGAACCAGGCCGAACCGGGAGCAACCCACCACTGGAAACAGGTATCTCATGTCTGCCTCATGATTATGTTGCTTCACATGTCATGTTTATAGCAAAAGACTTCCTGTTCAGCACTTTCAATATTTTTAATTTCTATTAAGTGTTCTCTCAATACCAGTGCCACCACGTTCATCAAACCTCCCTCCAAATTATCTGAGGCACAAGGAAAAATTATTAATTATGCAATGCTTGTTATTATTTTGTCATTGCAACACTGAAATATCAGCAGCCCGTGGTTAGCCCACAGATACACAACTCACCTTTACCAAGTGGGGTTGCACTAGTGTCACAATAGAGGTGTAACGTTCCACAACAGGAGGGAATCCAACTTCCAGCTGGGCCTTCACATGACCTGCTCGCTTAGAGACCACAGTTGATTTCTTACACCATGGAACAAATTCCTTATATTCATTCACATTGGCCACAACACCATACATTTCCTGCATGGAGTAACTGCAAATAAAGAGAGGGGGGATTCCTTAAGTTATGTCCACAGTGATGCACATATCTACAGTGACTCAGGCACATGCGCATCAAAGGATGTTGGAATAATTATTATGCTGTGGAACATAAAAAAGGAAACTTTCACAATTGCATTTCTTCTCCCTTCTTCTCAAATCCAGATTCTTATGTTTAAGAAGAGAATGGAAGAAAATAGGATGGATGTTTCATTTACTTATTCCCTTAGATTCCATCATATCTAAGAGAACTAATGTACAAGAAATAGAGCCTGGCTTCTTCTATGATTGATATATTCTGATATTTGAAGATTTTATGCATTCTGTTATTCAAGACAGAGAGTACATTATTTAATATAGTATCTGCCTCTTTCCAGAGTTTCTTGAAAAACTCTGAATCTTACTCATGTTTTACTTTATAGGTATCTATATTAAAAAAGAAGAAATTTGAAATAATTTATTACAGCATAAGACAAAGTTTGTTAAAAATGTGGAATCTTCTAAAAGCAAAGATAACTCTGCCAATCTTGCCATTAGCTTTATTGCCTATTTCAAGACACTGATCCGCAGGTCAGCGGTTCAAATCTCACCGGCTCAAGGTTGACTGAGCCTTCCATCCTTCCGAGGTAGGTAAAATGAGGACCCAGATTGTTGGGGGAAATATAAATATACATTGCTTACTGGTGTAAACCGCTTAGAGAGTGCTTGCACTGTGAGGCGGTATATAAATCTCACAAAATAAATAAATAAACTATTATACAGTGAGAAAGGTTTAATTACTTATACGCATATGGTACAGTGCATCTAGACTCAGAAAAAAGACTACAGACGTAGAGAAAACTGCTCAGCATAGGTATAAATTTACTATGATTGGTGTATTTGCAAATTGCTGGAAGGAGAAAAAGTGATTTCAAGAATGGAGGAAGAACTTTGAGAAAAATACAGAAGTTGGAGCACTTATACAAACCCAAGATCATCTATTGGGACAATTATAACTATAAATGGTTATTGAAATATGACACAGAAATGGAACAAATTAAAAATTGTATGATAAAATCAACGCAAAGCTTCAAAGTAACCACAGCATCAACGAGAAAAGTAGAAATATTTAGGCTAGCTGTTGGGAAACAAATGGAAAGGAAGGGGAGAAAGTCTGACTAAAACATATTTCTAGAATGTTTTTTACTCTTTTTTTCTTTGTACTCTGTATTTTTAACTTTCTAAAAATTTGGTAAAAACTTAAATTAAAAAATATAAAAGCAATAAGATCTTTAATACAGAACTGGCAGAGAGGAGGAGGAGGAAAAAATGGAGCAGGAGGAAGGTAACGGAAGGAGGGAAAGTCATTGGGACTCTTTCTTGATCAGCAAATTCTCCCAAATACAGTTATGAAACTGCAGAAGAGCTCTAACAAAAGATGTCACAATCTTGGATATGATTGCAGCAGTGCAGAAGCCTGCTACAAATAAAAAAAAATACACAGCATCCATCTTTCCAAATCACTTATCAATTGCAAGCAAAGTTCAGTTCTCTTGTTGATAACACATTCCTTATTGCTGCAGAGGAAGCTAGGCAGAATGAATATGTGGTAAATGGAGAATATTCATAGACCATGAGGCTAGAAAGGGCTACTGGCCAATCGTTGTGTATTATCTATAGATTCCAAGTATCAAGACAGCTGGGAAGAATAACAAAACAGCCATCCAAGTTAATTCTTCCCTTCCCATGAGGCTGGGCAGAAGAGTTTAAGCTAATTAATCCCTGATTAATTAATTAAACTAATAACAGTCTAGGTCGTAAATCTGCACATAACAGTTCCTTTTCTGGCTCTTGATTGTACATCTCCAGCTCTGCATATATGAGAAGATAATACCTTGTGGAGAATACAAGGGGATTGGTGGTACCGTTACGTTGAAGCAGACAGCCTGCAGTTTCCTCAAGATTTTGCTGATTATGTACAGTAACAGGTAGTCCTCAACATATGACCACAATGGAGCCCAAAATTTCTATTGTTAAGTGAGACATTTGTTAAGTGAGTTTTGCCCCATTGTTACCACCTTTCTTGCCATAGTTGATAAGTGAATCACTGCAGTAGTCAAGTTAGTAACACGGTTTTGAAGCGAATCTGGCTTCCCCATTGACTTTGCTTGTCAGGAGGTCACAAAAGGTGATCGCATGACCCGGGGACAATGCAACTGTCATAAATAGGAACCAGTTGTCAAGCATCCGAATGTAAATCACATGACCATGGGGATGCTGCAATGGTCAGGTGTGAAAAATGGTCATAAGTCATTTTTTCAAGTGCTGTGTGTAACTTCGAACAGTCACTGAACCAACTGTGGACACAGAGGACACAACCAAAGAGGACACTGGATTAAGGCAGACCATAACTTGGATAAACCACAGATTATTTTTTTTATCCCTTTCATTAGAAATAGGTCTTCTTCAGTGGCTTTGGACGATGACATTTCTAGCTTTAAAAATCTAGAGTTCTACTGTGTATGGTTTATTATTATCAGAGGAAATGATGCTTGTGTAGGTCATGCAAAATGATATATTCGAGATGTGTACATTTTCCCTCCATCACAAAATCACCCTCCTGC
The DNA here is from genome assembly GCA_023053685.1 of Diadophis punctatus similis. Taxonomy (NCBI): domain Eukaryota; kingdom Metazoa; phylum Chordata; class Lepidosauria; order Squamata; family Dipsadidae; genus Diadophis; species Diadophis punctatus. The sequence goes on from JALIGW010000025.1 coordinate 5,608,309, forward strand.
AAGCCATGTCAGCTCACCCAATGATCCTCCTCTCTGAATATTCCTTCCGTTTGTTGATGAAAGGTCCTGTAAAGCTGATAAATGTCCGGCTGTGCTGACCACTGAGATCCCAATCAAGACTGCTGATAGTATGAGGGTCTCGGATCACCAGATTTCCACAGCATGGCATATACCTGGAACTGAAAGATCCTCAGGATTAGCTGGCCTGAATAGAAGTCTATCAAACTTTCCCAGAGGCTAATTTCAACATCCTTTGATCTTGAATAACCTAACAGAGGCATCACCCATTGACTGATTCAGAAAGCTGCAAGTAAAGTAAGTTACAAGCATGACCTAGCATGGTGTCCTGGAATGAAGACCTACATGTACATTGTGGGTAAATCTTCGTAGATAATATAATGTGGGGAGAGAAGTTCTGATTTATCTTCAGTTGATTTTCACAATCATATGAAATACACACAACACATACTACAACTGTGGAGTAATTAACTTCTAAGGGCAAATGCTCTTGTTCCTCTTGAGATGTAGGAGGGGTAGAAGAAAAGGACTGTAAAAGTAGTAGTCTATGAATTTCAGAGGGCCTCTGATTATCTATGTCTGGTTCTGAAGTTCTTGTATCTCTGTATCTGCAATTCCTCAGATTATCATCTCTGTACTTGTGAAAATTAAACTTAATAGCATTGGACAAACATTACCCTTCTCCCCAAAGTACAAGTTGTTCAACAGAGTTACTACAATCTGAATTTCGTCATAAAAGTCAGGATAAATTGCATATATCAATACCATCCTTCACTCCTGCAGAAATTGGAAAAGTGAATCTGATCACATATGCATTTCTGTAAATCCTTCGCTGCTGTCTTCCCTCCCACTTATTTTACAACTTGTTGTCAGAGAGCAATTTTAGAGTTCAGTGCTGTTAAAGAAGAGGGCTAAATGTGTTTTCAAAAGCAGCCTTAACAGGCACAGACAGCAAGTCATTACCGTATTTTTCGGAGTATAAGATGCACCTTAGTTTTGGGGGAGGAAAATGGGGGGGGGGAAATCTACCTACCAGGTATTCATCTGGCTAATGTCCTTAGTCTGGTCAGCTTCAGCACATTATTTTATCCCCTGGTTAGGGCTGAAAAAAACTTTTTTCCAGAGGGAATAGCAATGAAAACAAGCCGGGAAGAGCTGGTAAGATCGTTAGCACCTTGTTAGGGCTGGGAAAAAAAGCTTCGAAAAAGCTACATTCGGGGTATAAGACGCACCCAAATTTTCAGGCTGTTTTAGGGGTGGGAAGGTGCATCTTATACTCTGAAAAATACGGTAATTAATAAAGAGTCACTTCTCTTCTTCTCACTTCACCTTGCAGCCCCATCTGTGTTGCCACTGCTGATCACCTGCTCTTCAGGTTGACCCCAGAAGATCAGACTCAGCAACCCGAGAGGTACAGGGAGAAACCCCGCCTGAAAAAAATTGGAACTGTCTGCTACCCAATGCAGAATAGTCCAGAAGATGGTGTTTAGGGACTGTAGAAGAATCATGCCAGACCAATCTGAATTGGCCAATGGTGCTGGGCTGATCCCATCTCCAAAGTTCCTCTCTTTGCCCCATGGAAAGAATGGTGCACCTAATTGAATCCATGGCAAAACTTGTATCAAAATAAAGGGGAGAATACTACTTTAAGGATGACTTGCCTCTATGAGGCCAAAATTGTGAGGACACAATAGGGGGGAAAAAGACGTGGCTGAGATATAGTTGTGTTTGTTAAGAGGGGGGCAATCCCCCGTGGAGGTCGATGGATCGTTGCTTCTTTTTGAAGTCATTCTCATTAGAAAATAAAACCGAGATTCAAATCTAATTAACAATATATTTATTTCAGTAGAAAAGTAATAAAAAGAATTCCTTAGTAAACTACATCTTATCGGCTAATGAAAAAGTCACGTCTGCCATCGGCAGAAATGGCGGAAGAGAAGGAAGGAGTTGACTTCTGGAATGCAGGCATGCGTAGTAGAACATATCACATGTCTGCTTGACCATAAATACAAGAAACCTTAGAAAAACATAGAGATGCACAAACTGACAATATTCACATCGTGACAGTGTTGCAGTTAGATGCAACTGAGGATAGGATCTTTAGATGTTGGCCTCTTCACCTCTTTTGCTTTTTTGGATGGCAAGGTCTTTCTGCCCGAAAAACCCTACATTCAGCGGCTGACTCCCAACTGGAACTATTCATTAAATTAATACTTTAATTAAAGAAGTGGTAGCAATTTTCCTCCTTGATTTCCTATGATGCTTCCTAAAATTCAGTTGGGAGGGATGAGCACCCAGGCTAATGCAAAGCCTTTGCATTTCCTTCCATGTTGGCCAGCTTCTATCTTGTTTGCAGGCCAGCTTAGCTTAACTTACATAATTATCGCCAGTGAGCCCTCCCCCAGCAGGCAGCTAAGCTGTTTTTTCAACAAGTAAATATTCAGGATGCCAAGTGGAAAGGCTATCTCTGAAAAGAGGGACAGATTTCCTGTCAGAGTTAATGTCACCAGAGGTTTAAAAAAATGCCTTTTGCTTGGGTCGACAAGCTTGCATGCTATTTAAAACCAATGAATCGAAGGAAAGTCCTTGTACGTCCCCCTTTTTGGTCTAAATGTCATCATGAGCAAGATGGGTCTGCGATAATTTTTGCGTCAGAAAGCAACAGTCGAGTGTTCTTTATCACAACCTTTATCACAACCTTCTCCAATCTGGTGCCCTTGAGGTGCATTGGACTACAATTTCTATCATCAGCATGCTGGCTGAGCATAATAAAACTTGCAGCCTAACACATCTAAGAGAGCTAAAAGTGAGAAGCTGCTTTAATGCCTTTTTCACAAATTAAAAAAAACAACAACGGGGGAAACATTAAACTGTAGCAATATATACCACAGTACGATGGATGCCACTAGAGCTAAGACAAAAAGAGATGTGGAATTTAACTTCGAAGACGTATACAAAGAGTATATTGCAGCATATTCAAGGACAAAAAGAATGCGGAAAGAATGGCAATTACAGAATAGCTGCCTGGCAGGTTAGCTAAGACATTTACTTGGGAACATTGCCAAGCAAGCCATTGTGAATAGGAACATTACGTAAAAAAAAAGTTAAAGCAACAGTAATCCTGTAGACACCACAAATGAATGTCTTCATCTAGCACAGGGGTCGGCAACCTTAAACACTCAGAAAGCCATTTGGACCCATTTCCCACAGAAAAGAAAACACCGGGAGCCACAAAACGCTTCCCGTGCCTGACTATTTCCTGAGCGGCCACAAAACTGGCATATATAGTTGAATTAAAGATTCTGTTTTCTTCTGAAACTTTTCTTTTCTTGGATTTATCCATAGTTGGCCTACCGGGGATCGAAAAGCTTAATAAATTGCACATCGGTGGGTGTCGCACATTGGCAGTTGTGACGCATATTTTGAGCGACAGGGAGCCACAGTAGGGGGATGAAAGAGCCACAAGCGGCTCCAGAGCCGCGGGTTGCTGACCCCTGATCTAGCATAATCACTTGAAGGAAGTTTTAAATGCCGTCAGTTTGTTCCCCACAAAGTTCACTCTAATACTAAGCTGCATCTACCAACAAATCAGCGACTTGTGGGCATCCAGAATCCTTATCTCAATCTATGCTTTGCCTGGAGATTTTTCACCAGACCCCAAGCTTGAAGGTGAAGTCTCACTCCGGTGCAACAGGATAGCACAGCAAAACAGTCAGAGGGAAAGACATCAACATGGCAGAGTAACAATCGTTCAGGAATTGTTAAGCACATACCCTAATACCCATAAGCCTTTGGGTGCCACTGCCGGAGGGAGGATAGCTCAAGTAAGGTTTCTAATTTAAGAAACTGGATTCACATATCATGCTAAGGCATACAGGTAGTCCTCGACTTACAACTACAACTGAGCCCTGTTGCTAAGCCAGACAGTTGTTAAGTGAGTTTTACCCCATTTTACCACCTTTCTTACCACAGTTAAGTGAATCAGTGCAGTTGTGAAGTTAGTAACGTAGTTGTTAAGTGTCTCTTGCTTTCTCCCATTTGACTTTGCTTGTCAGAAGGTCGCAAAAGGGGATCACGTGACCCCGGGACACTGCAGCCCCGTCATAAATATGAACCAGTTTCCAAGCGTCTGAATTTTGATCACGTGACCGTAGGGATGCTGCAACGGTCGTAAGCGTGAAAAACAGTCGTAAGTCACTTCTTTCAGGACCATTTGTAATTTTGAACAGCCACTAAACAAACTGTTGCAAGTCGAGGACTGTCTGTCTATAATTTTATCTGAGTTTGTTGCATAAGCCGTTATTACCCTAGCACCGTGATGGCGAACCTATGGCACGGGTGCCACAAGTGGCACGTGGAGCCATATCGGTGCGCACGCGAGCTCAGGTCCGGCGTGCATGTGTGCACCAGCCGGCTGATTTTCGGGCCTTCTGGGCCCACTGGGAGTCAGGAAACAGGCTGTTTCCAGCCTCCAGAGGGGGTGGGGAAGGCTGTTTTCACCCTCCCCAGCCTCCTAGAAAGGCTCTGGAGCCTGGGGAGAGCGAAAAATGGGCGTGCCATTGCATGTTGGGAGCAGGGGGGTCATGCGTGCATGTGCGGGGGTGCATGGAATTATGAGTGTGGGCACGCACACACGTGATCCCCGCATTCCCCCCCCCTTTTTGGCACGTGAACCACAAAAGGTTCGCCATCACTGCCCTAGCAGCTCATCCGTATTGCTAAGGTGTAACCTATGATTCATATATAACTGTGGTTGGAATCAATCGCCCTGCTAAGCCAAAAGTAAACAAACCACATTGTGAATTAAAACAACATTTGCACCTAAGTCAGCGTCTTGGAATTCTTAAGTAATAATGTATTTTTATCTAGCCCATCTCAAAAGACAATTTTAAAACTTATTTCTTTATAATATTACCTGATACTTGCCGCTTCATTTTTTTTAACCTTTCTAGGTTCTTCCCCCCCACTCCCCCCCCCGTAAAATTAATTCCCAAAATAAAGCATTCTACAACTTTTTTAAAATTTCAAGTTTAAATACCTACATATTAACATCGTTCCAATAAAAATCTCAAATCTCTTCAAACCCATGCGGTTAGAAACACATAATGTGCTTCCAAACTAATGCCCCACAATCGCTTGCAGTATTCAGAGGGGGAGGGGAAGCCAAGAAACATTAGAAGACCCGTGTATATAGTTTCTCACTTCCTATTATTTAGGAAGGCTTCTCAAATACAACTAATTCCAGTTTAAAGCTTAAGTTCCAGATCATATGAAAAAAATAGTATTTTGGAGTATGTTCTCATTGAGAAACCAAATCCAAAACCAAATCCTGTTTGGAAACCTTTGGCAAACATTGTTGCAACAGTACAATCAAAAGGTTATGTATTCAAAGTGTTACTGGACATTTCATTTTCAGATTTTTTTTTTAAATGCTGAAGGATATTTCTGGGGAAAATGAGTCCTGGTAAGTAACATTCAGAGCCGAGGTGGCGCAGTGGTTAAAATGCAGCACTGCAGTTCAGCTGTTCAAATCTCACCGGCTCAAGGTTGACTCAGCCTTCCATCCTTCTGAGGTGGGTAAAATGAGGACCCAGATTGTTGGGGGCAATATGCTGAACTCTGTAAACCGCTTAGAGAGGGCTGTAAAGCATTATGAAGCGGTATATAAGTCTAAGTGCTATTGCTATTGCTATTTCCAGATCTGAGACAACATAAGAAATAAATGTTAAAATATCCATCAAGATTTTTTAAAAATCCTCCTCTAAAAGATATGAATCCGTTCAATTTATTAGCTCTTACTGTACAAAAAGCCTATGAAATTTACAAAAAAAATAATTTCATTCTACATGAGAGAAAAAAATGAAACTCAAACATATAAACTGTATCAAGCTGTAGACTGAATATATGGTTGAGTGTTGATGTGAACTAAGGAACTGTAGCTCATAGGTCATGCACCTGAAAATCCTGTTAACTCCTCACATGAACCTAGAACAACAATGTCCCAATGCTTTTGAAATTGGTTTAAACAGATGGGGAGCTGAAACCTGTAGTTCAACATCTGGAAAGCCATATTCTGTACTCAGAACCTTGTCCTTATGGTGACTGAAGGCCATTATACCTAAAACAAAATGGCCCTTTTCATTAGGTTATAGTCCAGGGGTGGGCAAAGTATGGTTCTTTGAGGACCTGTGGACTTCAACTCCCAGAATTCCTGAGCCAGCCATGCATGTGGAGAAGATGCATGCATGGCTGGCTCAGGAATTCTGGGAGTTGAAGTCCACAGGTCCTCAAAGAACCATACTTTGCCCACCCCTGGGTTATACCATCACATTTTAATTCATACAAGATAAGGCTAAAAAGAGCTACTGGGATCTTCATAATTTAATTCATACATGCGTATGGATTAAATATGATGCGAGTTTGTAACTACTGAATCTGTAAACTCTCTGCATGATAAAAACCTTGCTCTGGTATATTACTGACTAGTCATTAACACAAATACAGAAAAGCATAATCAGTCATACATGTTGCATACAGCATGCTTCCTCTTTAGAAACTCATTTAGCGCAGAAATAAAGAATACCAATTATTAGGAAGAAGTTCAAAAGGTACAAGCATTTGGGCACAGAGGTTGTCAGTGTCTATAATGGAAGTGACTCTGTTGGTGCCCACTTTTCCTCAATTCTATAACATTTCATCTCGAGGTGTTTGCTAAGAAACCTTTCCCAGATTAAAACAAAAAGCAAAATGCAGCCTTGTCCAGTTAGCTCCCTTTTCTAAGCTTAGAAACTTTTCCAAGTTGCTGCTGGAACTAAGACAGGCCTTTAAAACTTTACCAAGCCAGCAGGAATCAAACATCAGTCTAAAAGCCCCAAGTAATTTTCTTTACAAAAATTATAGATCAGCACAGAAGCAACTACACACATTCTGAGTTCTCTTTGTTACTATTTTGAATAAATCAGTATTATAGGAATAAAAAACCCATTTCAATATGTTTCATAGAGTACTTCAGGCACAGTTGAAAATGTTCTCAAATGGAGCTTGATGCTTACTGTATATGTGTGGTGTAATGGTTAAGATGTTGGATTAAGACTGAGGAATCACAGCTTCAAGTCTACCCTCAGCCAGTGAAGCTGATTGACTGACTTTGGTTCAGTTAGTGTTTCTCAGCCAAACCTTCCTCATAGGATTATTGTTGTGAGGGAAAATAGAGGGTGGAGTGTTATGTACGCAGAGGTGGGCTTCACATACTGTAACAACCAGTTTGCCCACCACCGGAAATGTGAGCACGTGCGCGTGTATGCTCACTTCACTCATGCCAACTGCACATGCGTGTGGCATCACAAAACATGACAATTCGCTCACTTGCGCCGTCTGCGCATGCGTGCAACATCAAACAACGGCAATTCGCTTGCACGCGCCATCCACACATGCATGCAATGTCAAACAATGGCAATTCGCTTGCACGCGCCATCCACGCATGCATGCAGCGTCAAACAACGGCAATTTGCTCACTCGCGCCGTCCGCACATGCGTGCAACGTCAAACAACGGCAATTCGCTCGCACGCACCATCCACGCATGCATGCAACATCAAACAATGGCAATTTGCTCACACACGCCGTCCACGCATGCGTGCGGCGTCAAAACCACTGCAATATAGGATGGGATTGTGCCCAGGCAAATGGGTGGTCCCACCGACAGGTCACCATTACTGGTTCGCCCGAACCGTTCCGAACCAGCTGAATCCCACCACTGTATAATGTATGCTACCTTAAACTCATAAAAATATACAGATAACAGATAAACAAATATGTATGTCACTCTGAACTTTCAGAAGAAAGGCAGGATATAAATCTAACAAATTAAAAGGTATAATCCTGCTGCTTTGACCATAGTACAGAAATGATTTGTCATCATTTTCTATTACAAAGTTTTAGACTTTTCCAGTGTAGCTTACAACTCTGTGATTCTCTGATGGTCTCCCACCCAAGTAGACCAAACAAATTCAGCCTTGCTTCTGAGTCCGCTGCTGCCAAGACACTACAAGTCACACAAAGGCAAGCAAAAACTGATACAAAGACCCCTTCCCAGTTACTTTCTACAACCCAATACCACTATTCACCAATATAAAGCACATTTTTCTTATACAACCACACAAGCAGAGATGGATGAATAAAACATGACTTCAGTTTGGGGGGAAAATTAATAGCTACCTGGTTTGCTCCCTTTCCACAGACTTGCTTAATTCTCTATCGAGAGATATAACAAGACCTCAGGGACTTATTTAAATACATTGTTCCATGAAAATCACATGCACTTAGGTTTACATTTAGCATTAAAAAAAATCAAAGGAACACAAACTGAAACAGCTGCCCTAAAAGTATTTCTAAAGTAGCCACAGTTGTCAGAAATATAAAAACAAGCACAGAATGACTTCTTTTTTAAAATCTAGAATTGCAATGGCACATAGGTTTCTGTCATTTTAGAAGACAGCATCATTGCCCTGAACTGCAAAGAGGTTACCATTTATACATACTGCTCTCTGCTTATAAAAATCCCAACCCTTATCTTACTGGAGGCGCAATCTTTTCCATTTACTTCCTTCATTACAGGTACACACATTTCATTTACTTCCTTCATTACAGGTACACATTCATCTTACAACATCCAGGGAAAGACAATCAGTAGATCAACAGATACTTATCATAATGTAATAATCCCACTTTTATTGCCCCTAGGCTCTGATTACCGTTATCACCAGTAACTCCCCATAAAGTCCAGCAGGATTCTTCTAATCTAAGCCTTCTAAGTCGGCAGCCTCCCTTTTCCATTTTAACCTCTATTTCGCTTTTCCCCCCAAGCCCCTCCCCATTTAACTCCTGCGATGCCCTTCTACCAAAGATGCCTTTTATCCCCCCCTGAACGAAGGAGGAGCACAGGTGCTTTTGGTCCCTGTTGTCCTTGCCTAAAACACTCACAAGATGTCCCAGAGTCCCCAGACTCTTGTTCAATGTCATCCCTTTTTCCAGGGGTCGCATGCTATATTATACCCCAAAAATCTCAAAATCTTCCCACCCCCGCCTCCCGATTGAGAAACGAGTCGATCCCTTCCTATACACGCAACGCTTAAAGAACGGGAGATCCACCCCCCCCCCCGCTGAATCTGCTCGCCATCCACCTGGAAAAAAGCCCCCTAGAAGGAAGCCCGGCCAATAAGGGGGCCACCCGAGCTCTGCTCCCCTCTTTTGAATGGGAGGGGGCTGAGCTGACCCCCTCCCGAGGGTCCTTCACCCCAGTTCCTAGCCCATCATGTCGTGCTCGTCCCGCTCCTCCCGTGCCCCCGCGCCCCGGCTTCTTCTGCCTTTGCTCCGCTCACCAGCCGGCCGCGGCCGCTCTCGGTCTCAGCCCTCCTCGGATTCCCAGTTGCCAAATTTCCCGGAGCCAGCGAGTCGCCATGGAGGGCGGGGCGGGGTGGGGGAGACCAAGTGGAAATGCCCCTCTCTCTCTCTCTCTCTCTCTCTCTCGACCGTATCAATTCCGCCAGCAAATAAGACAGGCACCGGCGTGAACTTTCACCTCCCCTCCCCCCCGTTCGCGTCACAATGTCATAACGTCGCCCTGTCTATGTCACAGCGCGGGAGAAAAAAAAAGGGCTGAAGAGGAAGCCAGCGCAAGGCTTTGTGGGAGATGTGGTTCTAAAGATTACGCCCGAGTGGATTATGGGAATTGTGGCCTCTTCCTTTTGAGTGCCGCCGTCTTCCAATCGTGGGCTGTTTATGATGGTCGTCGACTTCTTTTAAAGTCGCCTTTATCTCCAAAAGCTTGCATGTGGTTAGTGTTTAGAATGGGAGGCCATCTCAGATCTGCGGAGAAGATGGTTTCTTCCCCAAACCCCAAAAACTTTAACCTTAGTCTACTGTCGACCTCCTCCCATTCCTAAGAGGTCTTTAAGGAGCGTGCATAAGCGCACCAGCGTGCCTACCGTCCCTGTCCTAATGTTCCCTTTTATTCGTATCCATTTCATGTATTCATAATTTAGTTTTTATATCTGTTATCTCTAATACATGCCTGACGAAATAAATAAATAAAGATTGGGAAGTGAGAGAGAAAAAAAGGGTGGGGGGGAACTAACCCTAAGTGGGGGGGGGGGGAGGAATGGGAAAAGAAAATGGCAAATCATTTCTGAACTATTGTTAACCTAAAGTATATATATATATATACTGTACATACATGTTCTTTCCTCCCAGGCTAAGCCACATTTTCATAGAGTGGAAAGCTAGGCAAAAGAAATTAAAGGTAGGAAGGGAAGAAAATACAGCCAAACCAACCTTGAATGAGTCAATTTACTATACTACTACATTCTTTTCAATTTCCATTACATCCATAAGCTAATTTGTAGGTTGCCGTTTGTTCTTTAAGGATAAACATGTCCTAGTAATTATCAAGAGCCCCAAGCACAATTTGAGATAGGTTTTATTAAATGCATGAATACAGTCCTTAGTCAAACGGAGCCATTTATTTTTTTTACAAAATCAGACATTACAAATGTCTCAGCACTGAAAACTCATCACTTGAGAACCATCACTGAAAGTTAGTTTGGTCATAAGCTGCCTAATTATATTTTGTTATTTTTCATTGATATGTAAGTCAGCGTTGTACAACTGTCAGGAAGAGGGCCCAGAACAGACCCTATCATCAGGAAAAGTGATTATTAACATCTGTTGAGTTGTACAGTACCAAGATAAAGTTAGGAGTGAGAGCTCTGCTCTGCTCCTATAGACATCTGAGACTGCTGACAGCGCACACGCATACAAGAGGGGAAAAGAGAGAATCAAAATGAACACAAATAAGCATAAATCAAATAAGCAATCAAATAAGATTCCCTGCCAAAGCCTTGATGCTAAATAACAACTCTTTGTAGTATGTTGTATAAAAGACCTGATCAGCAAGCAGAAAATCAATATGGAAACTGTCCAGGGATTGCTGCTAAAAGAGGAAAAATTTTAAAAAAACTGCACTATGAAAGACTGTGTGTTGGTGATTCTACCTCTTGTGGGGCCAGAAGATGGGCCTTGGGCTTTTGGGAGATCTGCTCTGATACTGTATGAAACAAGGGTGTTACAAAAGCCTAGCAGTAGTTTGAGTAAGTTGGGGAGTAAATGGAGAGCCATGCTTCTTGGAGAAGTTAAAGCTCTCGGTTTTGATAACAGAAAAGCTGGACAGTCAGTTCAAATTATTGTATACTGCAGCTCAATTTTGTGTAATGGTTGGGCAGATCAAGTTTTTAGCCTGAGACCACCCAGGTTTACAGAAAATGATTTGAGAAAGGCCATATGAATGGAGCTTCTACTTAAGATACTTCTGCCAAGTGTGCTGGAAAATATCACTTAAAACAGAATAGAGCAGCCAGGTGGGATGATCATCCCACTAGCATCATCATGATTTGTGCCAGACCCCTATGAAAATTCATTCACATAACTACCAGCCTAGCCTGCTTAGCATCTGAACCAAAGATTCTTTAGGGTGCAATAAAAAAATGCCAAGATGTTGGCCATAAAGGTGCAATGCATACAAGTAACAGCATTGCAACTACCTCTTGACATTTTTGACAATCCCCTGCAAACATTTCTAATCTGAGACATTGTCACCTGCTTGTATGAAAGGTGAAACAACAAGGGAAACCATCGAGAAACCCCAAAACTATAAACTACATTGGAAAGTAACTAACCAGGAGCAAATCTCCAGAAAACCAATGGAAATAATTTTTACCAGCAGACTGCACAGAAATATCAAGGAGGTTCTCAGGAATCAAATTCAACCTAAGGTGTAGACACAATTTTTCTTAGAGCAAGGAACATTTTGGTCCAAATATTCTCGACCAGAGGGTTTTTTGAGGAAAAAAGTGTGAAATCACACATCTGCTAATAACCCACAAATCCTGGAATGTGCATATTTTATCATTATTTCTGTCCAAGTGTGTAATTAGACACAGTATTTTTATTTTATTCAAACAGCATGTCTGAGGGTGCAAAATATATGTAACTATCTTCAATATTTATTTATGTATTTTTATCCTGCTGTTATTTTTATTAAAAAAAACTTCCTCCTATTTTCCCCACAATAACCCTGAGTTGGGTTGAGAGAGAGAGTATAATTGCAAATTTACATATACATTATATGAATATATGTGTGTGTGTGTGTGTGGAATGGTATAGGACAGGGATGTCAAACTTGATTTTATTGAGGGCCGGATCAGCATTGTGGTTGTCCACTGGGGGTCAGGGGAGGGGAGGGGTGGTTGCAGCTGACTGGGCGTGGCCCAGGGGTGTGGCCAGCTTGACACCACTCATGTGGGTGGTGCCTGTGGGGGCTGGATGGAGTTAGGGAGGGAATCCAGGGTTCTCCGGGGAGTGGGCGAGAGGCTCATCCTGTAGGATGAGGTGAGGCAAGGCAGGGGCAGGGCAGCTACAGCCAGAAACCGTAGGCCACTGCATGCTCGCTGCACTTTGTGTGCGGGGAGGGGGATGGTTTCCGGCTGTAGCTGCAGCCTGCCAGCTAGAAAGGCTGCAGTGCCAAAATGCGTTCAGTGCACAAGAGCTGCATTTTGCCAGCAGGCCCAGCAGGAAGAGGGGGAGGGTGCAGCGCTTCCCTGCCCGCTACAAGACCCAACACACAGCACCTGGCTGAAGCACGGTGGGTGGCAGGATAGGAAGTGGCGCCCATCCCAGGCTGGAGGAAGAGGGCCTTTCCGTGAGAAGTGGGCCTTTGAGCCCTGCCAGCATTCTCTGCGCACCTGCATGTCCACCGGGATAGTGTGGGCCGGGCCAAAGCAACGCAGACTGGCCTCTTACAAATTCCAGGATGGCCAAACAGGCCGAATCCGACCACATCGTGGGCCAGATCCGGCCCACGGGCCTTGAGTTTGAGATGCCTGGTACAGGGTCTCCTGCTTGAGCAGGGGGTTGGATTCGAACAGCGGTCACCAACTGGTGGTCTATGGACCACTGGTGGCCCGCGAGAAAATTTTGGTCGTCCGCAGAAAAATTATTTCCATTTTTTATATTGCACTAAATCAGGGGTCCTCAAACTATGGCCCCTGGGCCGGATACGTGCAATGAAAGCTTCTATTGCTGCAGAGAGTCTCCCCCTTTGGAGTCTTTTTATGCGGGTCGGAAGGGGGCAGAAATTCTGACTTGGGGTCTGCTTCGGCCTCCTGGTGCGAGGCTTTGGGCAAAGGCTGGAGGGAAGTGCCGATGGCGGCAAAGAGCTAGAGGGCCTTGTTCCAGTGGGACTACATCATGGCCTGGAACTGGCTGACCATCTCAGCCCGCTGAGCCTCCAGGCGCCAGTACCTGGCCTTGCACTCCCGCAGGACTTCCCTCTGCTTGGAAAGCCTATGCTCGTAGTCCTCAGTGAGCTGCTTCTGCTAAGCCTCCTTGGTCAGATCCAATTTGAACTGAGCCAGCTGTTTTGCCAACTCTTTCTCGTGGTGGCTGCTTAGCTCCAACAACTGCTTCCTGTTGGGGCCCTAAGGAGCCTGGGCGTGGAGGCAAGGAGTGGCTGGGAGGGGAGGGGTGAGTAGAAGCCGGCAAGGTACCCCTTGACGTGACTGACATCAAGTTGGCCATGCCCACCCACTCACATGACCACCTAGCCATGGAGATTTTGCAGTATCCTTCCCCTAGGAGTGGGGTGGGAATGGAGATTTTGGAGTATCCTTCCACTGCTACGCCCACCAAGCCACGCCCACAAAACCGGTAGTAAAAAAAATTGAATTCCTACCACTATAGCACACATAAGTGGGGCACAGAGAAGGTCATTAAAATTTCATTGTGTATTTAAATGTAGGACAACAGGCAGCCTGTAAAATATAAATAGCCTTCACAGAGAAAAAAATCTGGTTTTGATTGTGGCAGTACCCAAGTCCTTTGACAGAGTGATTGATAGGACTTAAGTTATGAAATTTTGAGAATTATTGGTGAAAATGACAGCAGGTCCCCCTTGCTATTCATATTTACCTTAGAAACCCTATTACAGCAAATTAGGCAAAATTCAAATATCGAAGGACTTAAAATTAGAGGACAAGAATACAAACTCCAAGCTTTTGCGGATGATATGGTCTTTAATATAGAAAATCCAGTTGAGGTTGGACCAAAATTATTAGAAGAAATAAACAAATTTGGAGAGGTAGCAGGCCTAAAAGTTAATAAAACTAAAACTAAAATAATAACAAAAAATTTACCAAATAAACAAATTCAGGAATTAGAAGATAAATTGGAAATCCAAGTTGTTAAAAAAATTAAATATTTAGGTATAATATTAACAGCTAAATGTACAACAATTAAGAATGATAATTATATAGAATTGAATAAACAAATAGAAAAAGACTTGGAAAAATGGACCAAATGACCCATTTCGTTAATAAGGAGGATTTTGACCATCAAGATGTCAATACTACCAAAAATATTGTACCTGTTCCAAACAATACCGATTAAATTAGGTAGAAAATATTTCGAGAACTTAAATAAAATGATATCGAAATTTGTATGGGCAGGGAAAAAGGCAAGAATTAAATTAAAATATCTACAGGATAATAGAAAGCAAGGGGGCTTTGGACTTCCAGATTGAGAAATTTACTATCAAACAGCAGTATTGCAATGGATAACTGATTGAATTCAAATTAGTAATAAAAGGATATTAGCACTCGAGCGACATGATCTACAGGTTGGATGGCATGGATTCTTATGGGATGAAAAACATAAAACACATTCCTATTTTCAAAAACATAAAATCAGAGAATCATTATATAAAATATGGGCTAAAATAAAACATCAACACTACAAAGAAGTTCCGATATGGTTTTCAAGTATGGAAGCGACTACTTATCCCACCACAACAGATATACATAAAATGGTCAAGTACTCAGAAATATTGGATGAACAAGGAAACCTAAAAGATATTGAAATTTTGAAGGAGCAAGGAATTAGAATAGATTGGTGGCCATATTATCAAATTAGATCTAGATTACAAGAGGATAAGAAGAAATTTGGAATAGCAAAAAAAGAAATCATTTTTAAAAAAAACTATTCATTTTATTTGAGGCAGTTCAGTCTCATTTCCGAGTTGTACATAATTCTGACTGTCATAAAGGCAGAAGAGTTGGTGAAATGTGCAATTCAGAGCAGCTCTTTTGTCAATGTATAAATTGTGTGTCATAGGAAGGAAATCCTAAAATTTACTCTGTCTTGGGAGATTTCCAGAATGAGTACTCAGTGATGAACTGAAACATGGATAGTTATAGGTCCAATAACAGGATTTTAAAAAGTTCTTAGCCCCACAGACTTCCAACCACTCCTTCATGAACTCTTCTGAATCACTAATTCCTGATGAAATCCAAGCAAGAGCCATCTCATGCCACGTCACATGGCAAGATAACCATAACACGCATTCCTTCCTTGGCCTCCACTCTATCAACATAACCATGCTTTAGGATTTTATCACAACACAGAGAAACAACTATTTCCTTCCATTCCTCTAATTCTAAATGAGTGCATCACAGCAGAAAAAGTTTGTCTTCAAGGGATCTGTGCAAGATACTCATGACTGGGACAGTTCTACCTCATTACCTCATCTAAAGTGAAAAGCCAGTGCAGGTGGTTCTCAACTTTCAACCACAATTGGACCCAAAATTTCTGTTGCTAAGTGAGACAAATTGTCCCATTTTGCGACTTTTCTTGCCAGTTGTTAAGTGAATCACTGCAGTTATTAAGTTAGTAACATGGTTGTTGTGAACTGGCTTTCCCATTGATTTTGCTTGTCAGAAGATAGCAAAAGGTTATCACGTGAACCCAGGACACTGCAATTGTCATAATTATGTGTCAATTGCCAAGCATTTGAATTTTGATCACGTGACCATGGGGGAATACTGCAATAATTGTAAGCGTGAAAGTGATAAGTCACTTTTTTCAGTACTGTTGTAACTTTGAACAGTCACTAAACAAACCATTGTAAGTCAAGGACTACATGTAATATGAGCTGAGGTGGTGCAGCGGTTAGAGGCAGTACTGTAGGTCACTTTAGCTGACTGTGATCCGCAGGTCAGCGGTTCAAATCTCACCGGCTCAAGGTTGACTCAGCCTTCCATCCTTCCGAGATAGGTAAAATGAGGACCCAGATTGTTGGGGGCAATATAAATATACATTGCTTACTGGTGTAAACCCGCTTAGAGAGTGCTTGCACTGTGAGGCGGTATATAAATATCACAAAATAAATAAATAAATAAATAAATATGTATAGGCTCTTTCTCAATTGGTGTGGAATTTATATGTTTGATGTCATAAGTAGTAACAGAGGTACAAAATTAATGTTCTTTTTGGAATCAAATGCTTAATAAAAGGAATAGGTACGAGGCAGTACCTGCCAGGTTACCTCGCTGCCAGTTCGCTTCCTCCCGCATCACGTGGTGGCACGCGCTTTGTGCGCACGCACATGTGCAGTGCAGAAAAATCTGGAAAAAATAAAAAATTTTAAAAAGCCAAAAACAAGATGGCGACTGCATGCACAGTGCCGGAAACTCAGCTTCTGCACATGCTCAGAAGAAAAAAAAATTCAAAAAAAAGATGGCGGTGTCCATGGACCGGCACCGACCAAACCGGTTCCATAACATTATCATGATGTCATCAGCGGGTCGCTACCAGTTCGGGCAAACCGGTCCAAACCGGGAGGAACCCATCTCTGGTACAAGGAAGTCCTTATGCAAACCAAACCAAGTCTATTGACACTTTAAGTTATAGTATAATAATATTTGTTTTGGTTTAAAATCTTGTATCAAGCCAGCTAAGTTTCATATGTTATACTTTAACACAGTGCTTCTCAACCTGTGGTCTGTGGACACTTGGGGGCCCGTGATGTCATTACAGGAGGTCCACAAAGGCTTGAAGGAATGTTATGATTTAAATCTTGAGTTAAGTCTTGGTGGTCTGTTGCCATGATTCATGGCTATAAAAGGTATTTAAAGGGGGTATGTGGTGAAGAAAAGGTTGGGAACCATTGAGCCATAGAGTCTATTTGAGTTTATTCAATAAACTAGGGTTAGCATGATATGCAATCCCAGCCTAAAATTCTTTGTCTAAAACAGATATGGACAGCAACTGGACTGAAGTTGATTGTTAGACTTTTCATATTTCCAGACAAGGCTTTCGATGCACAATTGTTCCCCCTTATGCCCCAAAATTTTCTGTTTGTTTTTTTCATTTAAAGACCATGTTTTTCCACCATTAAGGAATACTGTATATCTATAAAGAGTGAAGAAGAATAGTTGCTTAATACCTATTGTTTTATGGTACTATATATATGGAAATACCTTTGCAGTAAATCAACAAAGCTTTTCGAGTCCCTACTGTTTAACTGTTCAGTAGGGAGCAAACTGATCTTGAAAAGCTACGTAGGATTGACCATGGTCCGTACTTGGATAGAAAACAAGAGGAAATGCCAGATTGAAGACTAATGGGAAGAAAAATCTGGAATAAGATCAGTGGTGGGTTCCAACGGTGCGGTCCACTCTGTTGTTCCAGTAGCGGGCAGCAGATGGCGCTATTTGCACTTGACAGCTCCGGTGCCATCTTCCCCGGTCTGTTGAGCGGCGCCATATTTTTGGGGGAATTTTTGGGCTGATTTTGCTTCCTGCGCATGCGCAGAAGCAAAATATTGCGAGGCGACGCGCGTGCGCACAAGATTTTGGTGATTTTTTGATTCCGCACATGCGCAGAAGCAAAAAAGCGCCAAAATCGCACGCAAGCGCGCATCCCCTCGTGAGATTTTGCTTCCGCGCATGCGCAGGAAGCAAAATCGCACGAGGCAGGCGTGCGCGTAGCAATTGACCCCTGAAACATAGCGATGTGCGCGCAGCCCACCGGTAGCACAAAGAACAGGCAACCCGACCCTGAATAAGATGATAACAAGCCATATCTCTATTGCTGCCAAAAATATACATGGCCATCATGAAGCCATAGGAATTGAGCCTACTCTAAGAAATCTATGGTATCCATTAATCCTTTACCTAGTCAATTACTTGAAAGTCTGAAAGTCAAGAAAGAAAGAAAGAAAGAAAGAAAGAAAGAAGGAAGGAAGGAAGGAAGGAAGGAAGGAAGGAAGGAAGGAAGGAAGGAAAGAAAGAAAGAAAGAAAGAAAGAAAGAAAGAAAGAAAGAAAGAAAGAAAGAAAGAAAGAAAGAAAGAGAAAAAGACTTGTGACCACAATTGAGCCCAAAATTTTGGTTGCTAAGCAAGAGCGTTGTTAAGTGAGATTCACCACATTTTACAAGTTGGCCACGCCCACCCGGTCACCCAGCACGCCCACACGGTCACATGACCACCAAGCACGCCCAACGAGTCACATGACCACCAAGCCACGCCCATCTGAAGCCACACCCACCTGACCTCCAAGCCACACCCACAAAATAAGCCACACCCACCGAACTGGTAGGGAAAATTTTTAGATTTCACCACTGCGTCTAATCCAAGCTTATTAGGTTCCTAAAAGCATCCAGCTGGCTTTGGAGTGACACATTGTTAAACTAGATGGGGTTGTGGTTTGATTCAGTATAGGTTCTATTCTCAAAGAAAAGCTATCCCTATATAACCCTTTCTAGCATATGTAGTCCCTGATATTTTAGGCAGACACTGTGTTTAAAATAAACATAAACACTTGATTTTTAAATAACTTCTGTTTTTAAAACAGGTGGAGACAGACTCTCCAAAATCAGACCGCATGTTCATCTCCCAGAGATATAATATGGCCATGAGAACTGGCTATATATTAAATAGCAGTAATTGCTACTGTATACTAATCTAATATAACAGTAGCTTTATTAGCAGAAATTAATGGGTGAAACGTTTACAGTATGAAGATAAAGCATCATTACCTGGACATGTCTGCTTATTCAACAAGCATGAAAGGTAAAATGATAGGAGTGGATTTAAGAAAGATAACTATAAAACTAGTTAATTATATGGGACACTTTTGATCCATGATGCTGGAAGTAAATAAAGAATGGACAGTGCCCTCTACAGCACTTTGCACAACATTTCACAACCTCGAAAAAACAGCTTCAGTCCCCATAATCCTTAATCAAAATAGTGCTGTCTATGCTAAATGGGAATTATGAAAACTAATCTAACATTGTAAAAGGCATTAGTGGCAATTTTTACCATTTATTGTACTAAGATCCATTGTACATTTAGAACAGTAATTGCTCTCCTTTCATATAACACTTGAAGTTTAGATATTGACCATCAGTGACAGGCAACCACAAGTTACAAGGCTTTAGGATAAGGTGTACAACGAAGATCAAGTATTACCTGCATTGTAGCACTTCAAAGGAATAATACATTCTCCAACCTTTCTAAAACAATGTTAAGTATCAATAGCCAATAATGAAAGGCACACCAAATTTTCTCCAAAATTCCAATAAATCAAAATGAAATAAAATCAAATATTCTACATTGCTTTTAATAATACAGTATGAAACAACTCTAATGTTATTAAAGTTTAATAAAGACAGCAACTCAGTATTTTTTAACTTGAATCTCCACAAGTATGGAATGCAGTGATAAATGGACAGAAGATCAAAGACTCTTAAAACATGTTGAGCAGAGGCCTATCCTTAAGAAACACAAGGGAAGTCTATAATTTTATATTTGGGCAACAGTCATAAACATTTGTCTGTCATTGGCTGATTTGGTTATAATTATATGCTTATACAGAGTTAAACAGAAATTACAAAGGGAAGTTCTTAATTTCTTGAATAATTATGAAACTGTTTTTATGAGTTGTGGGTAATATTTGAGTCAGTAGAGACCTTTTATCTGTATCATGTTCAATTAACCGCAAAATCCTATATGGATACACAGAAGATATTCAGTAGAACTTTTCACTTGAATGTAGGCCCTACTGAACACAATTCCAGTAAAATGCAAAGGATTAATATACATCTGGCATTTTCCCATCTGCATTTGTGCAACACATTCCAGGCAATTTTCTTTTCAATCTTGAAGATTTATGGTATTTTTGTTATATATATTTTAAAGATGTATAGACAGGGAACAGAGAAAAAGTATACTCTTTAACATAAATTATCTTCTCTAAATTTCCAAATCCTAATCTGTCCACCTACACAATAGATTAGAGGGGGGGAATCATTTTTATAGTTTCTGGTGGTTTTAGGAAGAACCTAATGAGTATTGGAAGTACCTAAGGAAGATAGTTTCTCACAGATCAAGTAGCAAATTTACCAGAACACAGATTATTTTAATAGCCATTCTCCAGTTCAGAGAAAAGAGCTACAAATATCCTAACATCTAATGATCTAAAAAAGCAGTGCATGCAACACCATTTTATGAAGGAATCAATATTGTGGGCAGGGATAAGCAATGAAACTGCTTATTTAAATGATACATGTGTGTGTGTGTGTGTGTGTGTGTGTATGTGTGTGTGTGTGTATGTATATATATATATATATATATATATATATATATATATATATATATATATATATATATATATATATATATATATATATATATATATATATATATATATATATATATATTTATATATTTTTTTCTGTCGTGTTATCCTGGTGTACCCAAATATGGGAGAGAAAGCATCACAGCTTCCTTTTTGCCTTTCAGCCCCGTCACAGGGACCATCCAGGCTGATTTTTAATATAGCCGACACACTAATCTATATGTGTAGGATTTTTTTGCTGATAAATGAAAATAAAGGGAGACTATTATAGATCTATTTCGAGCTTATTTTGCTCTCGTCAGATAGCCATACCCCTTACTGGGATTTGAACCCGGGCCGGCTGCCTTGCAGTGCAGCAACTTATCCATTAGGCCATAGGCTCTGTTCCCAATCAGCTCTTTCACCAGGAAAGGGTTATGTATGTTTTTCTGTCGTGTTATCCTGGTGTACCCAAATATGGGAGAGAAAGCATCACAGCTTCCTTTTTGCCTTTCAGCCCCGTCACAGGGACCATCCAGGCTGATTTTTAATATAGCCGACACACTAATCTATATGTGTAGGATTTTTTTGCTGATAAATGAAAATAAAGGGAGACTATTATAGATCTATTTCGAGCTTATTTTGCTCTCGTCAGATAGCCATACCCCTTACTGGGATTTGAACCCGGGCCGGCTGCCTTGCAGTGCAGCAACTTATCCATTAGGCCATAGGCTCTGTTCCCAATCAGCTCTTTCACCAGGAAAGGGTTATGTATGTTTTTCTGTCGTGTTATCCTGGTGTACCCAAATATGGGAGAGAAAGCATCACAGCTTCCTTTTTGCCTTTCAGCCCCGTCACAGGGACCATCCAGGCTGATTTTTAATATAGCCGACACACTAATCTATATGTGTAGGATTTTTTTGCTGATAAATGAAAATAAAGGGAGACTATTATAGATCTATTTCGAGCTTATTTTGCTCTCGTCAGATAGCCATACCCCTTACTGGGATTTGAACCCGGGCCGGCTGCCTTGCAGTGCAGCAACTTATCCATTAGGCCATAGGCTCTGTTCCCAATCAGCTCTTTCACCAGGAAAGGGTTATGTATGTTTTTCTGTCGTGTTATCCTGGTGTACCCAAATATGGGAGAGAAAGCATCACAGCTTCCTTTTTGCCTTTCAGCCCCGTCACAGGGACCATCCAGGCTGATTTTTAATATAGCCGACACACTAATCTATATGTGTAGGATTTTTTTGCTGATAAATGAAAATAAAGGGAGACTATTATAGATCTATTTCGAGCTTATTTTGCTCTCGTCAGATAGCCATACCCCTTACTGGGATTTGAACCCGGGCCGGCTGCCTTGCAGTGCAGCAACTTATCCATTAGGCCATAGGCTCTGTTCCCAATCAGCTCTTTCACCAGGAAAGGGTTATGTATGTTTTTCTGTCGTGTTATCCTGGTGTACCCAAATATGGGAGAGAAAGCATCACAGCTTCCTTTTTGCCTTTCAGCCCCGTCACAGGGACCATCCAGGCTGATTTTTAATATAGCCGACACACTAATCTATATGTGTAGGATTTTTTTGCTGATAAATGAAAATAAAGGGAGACTATTATAGATCTATTTCGAGCTTATTTTGCTCTCGTCAGATAGCCATACCCCTTACTGGGATTTGAACCCGGGCCGGCTGCCTTGCAGTGCAGCAACTTATCCATTAGGCCATAGGCTCTGTTCCCAATCAGCTCTTTCACCAGGAAAGGGTTATGTATGTTTTTCTGTCGTGTTATCCTGGTGTACCCAAATATGGGAGAGAAAGCATCACAGCTTCCTTTTTGCCTTTCAGCCCCGTCACAGGGACCATCCAGGCTGATTTTTAATATAGCCGACACACTAATCTATATGTGTAGGATTTTTTTGCTGATAAATGAAAATAAAGGGAGACTATTATAGATCTATTTCGAGCTTATTTTGCTCTCATCAGATAGCCATACCCCTTACTGGGATAACACGACAGAAAAACATACATAACCCTTTCCTGGTGAAAGAGCTGATTGGGAACAGAGCCTATGGCCTAATGGATAAGTTGCTGCACTGCAAGGCAGCCGGCCCGGGTTCAAATCCCAGTAAGGGGTATGGCTATCTGACGAGAGCAAAATAAGCTCGAAATGGATCTATAATAGTCTCCCTTTATTTTCATTTATCAGCAAAAAAATCCTACACATATAGATTAGTGTGTCGGCTATATTAAAAATCAGCCTGGATGGTCCCTGTGACGGGGCTGAAAGGCAAAAAGGAAGCTGTGATGCTTTCTCTCCCATATTTGGGTACACCAGGATAACACGACAGAAAAACATACATAACCCTTTCCTGGTGAAAGAGCTGATTGGGAACAGAGCCTATGGCCTAATGGATAAGTTGCTGCACTGCAAGGCAGCCGGCCCGGGTTCAAATCCCAGTAAGGGGTATGGCTATCTGACGAGAGCAAAATAAGCTCGAAATAGATCTATAATAGTCTCCCTTTATTTTCATTTATCAGCAAAAAAATCCTACATATATATATATATATATATACATATATACGTATGTATGTATGTATGTATGTATGTATGTATGTATGTATGTATGTATGTATGTATGTATATAGGATTTTTTGCTGATAAATGAAAATAAAGGGAGACTATTATAGATCTATTTCGAGCTTATTTTGCTCTCGTCAGATAGCCATACTCCTTACTGGGATTTGAACCCGGGCCGGCTGCCTATCTCAAATGCATTTTATAAATAACCTTAAGCACTCGAAAGGGATAAGCCTCAAATGAAGTTAATCCCATAAATGTTAAAATTTTGGAGCTCAGAATATTTTAAACACTCATCCATCTATCCACACTCCACTTTAGTCTAAATCAATAGAGTATGGTGATACCACATTCTCATTTTTTTCAGTGGAAACTACTAAAGCCACTTTAACTAGTGATTCATATTTCTACAACTCATGACTACAAATTTGTGTTTGTACACTATGCTTGAAGGCAAACTCTTGAAAGAGAAATGAGGTAAAGCAACAGTTAAATAGGGGAGCTTGTCCTGGGTGTGGAAGTGTCCATGTGCTGATTCTAGGGTGACATTTGAGGTATGTGTGTATTCTTGTGAACATGCAGTTCCACTGGGAGACCTAATTTAATTAACTCTATTTGTTTGCAAACATTATCCTTTGAAATGTGGATTAGGTCTGGGTAACTTATTTGGGAGTTTGAACAATTTTGGGTAAAGGATTTTCCCAATTTACCATTTTTACTTGATTAATTTCGTTTCAGCTTGACTATCAATTATCTAGTGGAGACACTGATTCTCAGATCATTGTGGATTCTGTTAATGTTTTAAGGAAAGATGGTGTAGGACACGGATGTCAAACTCAATCATGTCATGTCATGTCATGTGACATAGCATGACAGTTTTTGCCTTTGCAGAGCCGGGGTGGGCATGGCCTGCATGTGACGCATCCAGCCCATGGCCACTAGTTTGACACCCCTGGTGTAGGAAGAAAGAAAAGATCCATCTGGTTCAGTTCCAAGCTGGGAAAAAGGTACTGGAAATAAAATGGAGGCTGAGTGGAAAGGATTCTGTTTATTGACGAGCAGAACCACAGCATGCAGTTCTGGGGCAGCTGACAAATTAGCTTGATGAGTGCAAGGGTTTTTATAGTTTCTGAATTGCTGCAGGGATTGTGCAATGTAATGAGCCTGGTGTCTTTCTTATTCTAATGGTGGTGGGTTAATCCTATTATGTCCTAAAAGGTCATTATGTCCTAAAAGGTCCTGTCCTTAGAATCTGGGTGGGGGAAGGATGTAAATTTTAATCCCATCACTGGAGGTGAAGGTGTTTTGTTTGTGAAAAGGCTGGCCCAGGATTTCTTAATGGGCACCTGCTGTAGGCTCTTAAGAAAGAGTGGGGGCTGTTTTCTGCCTCTAATAACATGTTTCTCCATTTCTTTTCATATTCTACCTCTTTTAATATTCCCCAAAATATTTAATTCTCTAGGAGGGCAGGGGGCTCCCCACAATGGAAACAGTATCAAACTTCTCACAAAGTAAACTCCAGGAACTTCACAGAAAACTAGTATAGTTGTAGTTTTCTAGCAATATTCTGGTATGGTAATTTTTGCTACTGGCTTTGCTTCGAATTGTTTTTAAACTTTTAAAAACTTCCCACTCTACCCTGGTCTCCCATCCACAACCCACCCTGCTTAACTTTTCGAGGCCAAAACCAACCCAATGTAGCTGGTGCAGCGCCAGCCTCCGACGCGGCGTTTTTTATTTGTCCGGGTTCGGACCCGCAGATGTTTGCACGAGACACGTGCGTGGCCATGCTTCCCGGAACCAGGGTTGGCTCAACCCCGTCTCTTGGGTTTCACGCCCCAGGAGCCGCTGGCTAACCACGCAGGCCCGGCGGGCGAAAAAGCGACCCGGGGGAGCGGGTGGAGACGGGGCCACAGCTGCAAGGGAGAGCCGGTTTCAGGGGCTCCCCGGCCTGGTCCCCGGGGGCTGGGAGGAGCGGCTGGGCGGGCTTCCCCGGCAGGGGTCGCTACGTCGGCACGGCCGGCCTGCTTTCCTCCCTCCGGTGGGCGGGCTGAGTTCCTCCCCGCCCGCCGCCCCACAAGCAGCCGGAGGGCGCCGCGGCAGCCGAAGCGCGATCGATGCCGGGAGCGCGGAGGAGAAGGCGGCGGCGCTGCTGAGAGGGGGGGCGGCCCCGCCCGGAGATGGGGATTCTCAGCATCACGGACCAGGTATGGCGGGCGTGGGGAGAAGGCGCCTCCGTCTGACCCTTTTCCCGGCGCCCAGCTCTGGCCTCGTCCCTCCCTCCCTCCTCTCTCTGCCTCGCTCGCTGGCCCGCCGCGTCCGCTACGCCAGCCGGGGGATGCACGGCCTAGTTACAGAGCCGCCCATTTGGTTTCAGCGGGAGCAAGCTGGCTTCTTCCTCGGCGTGCAGCGGGGGCCTCGAGATGGAGCTGGGGCCAAGCGAGAGTCGCCGGGGCTGGCCTGATCCCGGCCAGATGCTACCAACCTCCGAAGAAGGCCGGCGGCGGTGCCCGGGTTGAGAGCCCGGCTGTTTCCCGCCTAAGAATAAAGAGTTCTTGCCGCCCTTTTCGCCGGCGCGCCTCGGCTGCGCCTGCTTTTCCCGTTCCCCCAGGCAGCCCTTTCCCACCGCCTGCCTGTGTTTTGGGCCCTCGTTTCTCTGCCTGCGGACTCCCCTCCTCTCCGTCCCTCTTTTCCTCCCTGATCCCCTCTCTCCGGTTTCTGGAGCGCAAGGACTTGTCCCCCAACCTAGGCAGGTCCTCGTCTTAGCAGCGGCCCCCCAAAGGGAAATGTTTTGCAAGCCGTGTAATTTCTCCTAGCATCACATTGGAGAGGAAAAGAGGATTTGGGCCTAGTGGGGCTTAAAGTCTTCTGCATTAGTTCTTAAAGATACAGAATCCTTCTCAGCTCATTTATATTATGTCTTTCCTTTCCTTCAGGAGCTCGAGGTGGCATATAGAGGGCTGGTGGTGGCATAATAGAGGACTCGCTCCTCCAGTTTTTCCCCTCAGCAATAACCCTCTTGTGTGTTTGTGCATGCGCGCGTGCATGTGCATGTATCTGCGTGTATCTGGCATATCCAGCAAATTCGCCTTTTTATCCTTATTCTCCACTGCTGCATCCCTTTCCGCTTTATCCTCGGATTGCTACATTTCTTTTTTGGTACTCTTAGTACTTTGTTCATACCAGTACAAGATTCAAGCTTTTTACTTGTCCCGAAATACATGTTTATATCAGTGGATGAGGTCAAATAATTTATTTCTGGGTAAGTATTTAGTCACATTTTGGGTGAAGCTGTATTATGATACATTCAGCTGGTTAGAGAAGCATGTTTTGGTGGCCCTTTCTGTTTTGGAACATTTTGGAAGATAGAACGTAACTCTTTTTTTCCCCATTAGGCCGCTGCCATGTTTGTGATTTTCTTGGTACATTTCTGGTATAGTTTCCTGTCCTTTGTTTCTCTCATAATCTGCATTTCTTTTCATTTGCATTTTTCATGGGACTTTATTCACATCGTTTCTTTTACAATATCCATATATCTATAGCACTTTGGGCTGTGGTAGTACCCGAATGTTAACCATTTCCTTTCATGCTATCTAAATGGAATTCTTTGGCTTTCTTTTGTGGGTTCCTTTGAAAGTTGTAAACTTGTCTAGTTTTTATCTTAAGTCTTGATTGTATGTAGCACAGTGTTCAGTTGCTCATTTTACAGGGTTTTAAATGACACTTCCAAGTGGTATGATTGCATATTCGCATCATATACTACTTCTCTTTCTTAATGCAGAAGACTATGATTTGATTTTAGCTTAACATGTTATGTGAAGGCAGCCATTTATTCCACTAAGCTACAAGTCATGTTCATCATCTCCAGTGTTCTGCCACTTTGTGCATAATAGAAACATTTTAATACCAACCCAGTTTCAGGGTCTTTTTCTTTTTCTTGGATGGACATTTTTGCTACAAAGTGGTTTTATTACAGTGTGCTGAGTTTTAAGATATGCTTCATATAACCATGTTTTTATTAGGATTGTGATGAAGGGATTTCTTGTCCTGGTTATCAGTGGGTATAAGGTTCTTCAGAGGCAGCTCTGACTTGTTTTCCTACATTATAATGGAAAATATTGAAATGGAATTTTAGCAGAAACACATGTAGACCTCTTCATCTAGAATTCTAGATAAAAGAAGTTTGATGTTCAAAAAATTTAGTGGAAGATACTTGTTTTGGAGTGGAATATATAATAATAATATGTGACAAATATGAGTCAGCAGTGTGGTACAAAAAGACAGACATAATTTTCAGCTGCATCAGTAGAAATATAATTTCCAAAACACAGAAAAATAATTTAATGCGCTCTGCACTTGTCAGACCCAATACTGTGCTTCTGGGAATTGCACCAAGAAAGATCAGAGAAGAGTAAACAACATGGTAATGGAGCAAGAAACTTAAATCTGACAAGAAGAATTTGAAGGAAATAAGTATGAATTGAATTGTTGCACCAGAAGGGTCTTGCTCTGTTGTTGTCATCCCAACGTGCAGGATACAAAGCAATTGTAATAAAGCTATAACAGATTCAAGTTGAATATAATAAAACAGTAAAAAAAATTGTTCAGGCAGTGTTGAGCTATGTTTGGTGAATGTGTCTAAATAGAGGCTGCATCTGTTGAGATTGCTTTATATCTGCTGGACTCCTGCATAGAGGAGGTTGGATTCAGTGGTACAAATGGTTCCATTTGAACTTTCTGATTCTAATTCTTTGGATACCATGGCCCCAGCAGATGGAAGCAATGTCTCAGTTTATATCTACCTTGTATGAGTATTGATACTATTTTGTGTCCTGCCTTTCCTGCACCCAAAATCTGGAAGGCAGCAGGTTATCTACCCTATATGTAGAGATTAGGTATTTCCCTTACATCAGCTAGGTATAAGATCATCCTTGACTTACGACCACAATTGAGACTAACACTTTTGTTGCTAACAACTGGGTAACAAGGCAGTTGTGAGCTGTGCCTCATTTTGTGATTTTTGTGCCACAGTTGTTAAGTGAATCACTGCAGTTGTTAAGTGAATCTGGCTTCATTGGCTTTGCTTGTCGGTAGCTGGCTGGGAAGATTACAAATGGTGAGCATGTGACTTCCAGACTGTGCAATTGTCTCATATGCATGCCAGTTGCCAAGCACCGGAATTTTGATCATGTGACCATGGGGATGCAACAGTCGTAAGTATGAAACATGGTTGTGACTTTTTCAGTACTTTTGCAACTGGTCACTAAGTGATTGGTTGTGACGAATACTTGTATACAGTATAGTGTTCATAGGGGGCTTGTATGCACAAACAGAAATATTGCCTCATCCATTTCTTTGAGCTGGAAGTCAGAAAGTGGCTTTTTAAAATACAGACTGCATTGACTAATAATCTCCACAATATAATTAGAAAGTGTGTTACAATAATTCTAATTTAGCTACATGCCAATTTTGCGAGTTAATTTTTAATTCTCAGTCCTGGAAAAATCCTAGGTTTCTAAATTATAATGTCATTAGATTCTCCACCCCCACCCACATGCCCTTTCTGGCTGAATGGCTTAAAACATCAGTCTAGAATTTAAAATATTTTATTCCATTAACCTGATTTATATAGATGGAGAGTTAATGTGAAGTTTTCAAGGTTCAGCATATCTGATAAAACATATGCATTTAATTTAGATTTTTTGTGGCCAGCATTTACCTTAAGGACAGTGGGCATGACATCATACCAGTTGCTCCAGGAACTACATAGCCCAAGATCGTAGGGCATAATGGGTTCTATTATTTTTAAAAAAAGATGAATACTGAGTCCACTGCATTCCATATGGATGACTCATCTTTCCCCTTTTATCCTCCCTCCTTTTGCCATTGTGTCTAAGGACTTGGAGGGAAGTAAACCTCAGGTTAGCTGAATTGAAAGACTTTTCTGAAAAGAGATGCAGAGGCTGAAGGTTTTCCTCTGGAAGATGAGATGAACAGATGGGATTAGATCTGCCTTGTACTAGCCTGTGCTGAGCGTGTAGGAGGACCAGGAGGGTATTCAGTACAGTTCTCTGTTGTATATGTTTTTTTTCTTTTCTTTTTTTGTGTTGAGGATTGCAGTTAGAGTGATGCCAGGAAGATAAGGGAGTTATCTTGTTTGTGTTCTTTGATTACATTTCACTTTGGTGTAGGACTTGCATACAGTAAAGTATTTCTTTGTTGTTGTTGTTGTGGATTTCTAAACCACCACAGTACCGTAACACAACCCTTACCCAGTGTTTCTCAAATAGTGGGGCGACCCCCCTTGGGGGGGCACAGAGCAATGCCGGGGGGGCGCTTGTGACTCTGGGGAACATGCATGGTCCCTCTCGATCGATTCCCCCGGACGGGGAGTGTTTTCCCAGTTGCACGCTGCTCCGAGCCCGGAAGAGAAGGCGGCCAGGCGGGGCAGGGCGGCTGCGTGGGTTCTTGTTGTTCTCGGCGGGCACAAACCTGCTGCTGGACAAGGAGGAGCATCCTCTGCAGCTGGGCGAAAGCTTCGAACGGCACCCTAAAGCCTCCTTCCACACCATTCGCTGTGAGTGCCCAGCAGAGGCGGCGCTTATGGGCCAGGCCGGTGACCCCAAAACATCGGCTTGATTAAGCTGGCCTGGTCCCGTGTCAAAAGAGGGCCCCAACCACGGTAGCCTATGCCTGCCTAACCGAAAACAGGCTCCACTGAGTTCAGTGTGACTTACTCCCAGGTAAGTGGATAGAGCAGCCTTCCCCAGCCAATAGTTTGCTTGCAGCTTATAATAAGTAAAATAATAAATATTAACACTAAAATTCCATTGGGGCCCAGATCGGAGAGTTGGGTGTGCGCGAAATGTTTACTTCTTCCGGGGGGGGAGGGGGGGGGGGCTAACAGAAAATAATTGAGAATCACTACCCTTACCAGTAATAGTGTATAGAGATAATCCATATATATGCATAACACCATAATGTAACAATTACAGAAATTAAAAATAATCTCTTCCTCCCTCCCTCTACACACACACACACACACACACACCCTGCCATTCCCCAATAAATTGTGTTTTAAAGCCCTCAAGAAGAACTTTTCTTACTCTTTCGTTTAGAAGGACAACGACACCTTGCTTCTTGGAGGAGACTGTTTCATAATATTAAGCCATTAGTTAAAAAAAAAGCTTTTCCTGGCAAATACACCTCTCCATCAATTGTGGCCAAGTGCCAAGCCATATAAGACTTTATGAGTTAAAAGCAGCTCTTTAAACTGCACCCAGAAATCTATTGGCAAGCAATGCATTGCTTGTAGCATAGATGTAATGTACTCAGGGTATCTAGTGCTACTTAACCTACAGGTTGTTCCATTTTGTACCAGTTGCATTTTGACTGATCTTTAAAGGCCTCTTCATACTGTATTGCACCTTGCAGTAGTCTAAGCAGGTGATAATTGGAAGCATTGAATCACTGATACAGGGCCCTCTTATTCCATATAGGGCTGCAGTTGGTTCATTAACCAAAGCTAGGCGCAAATGCCCACTTGGTCAGTTCTCCCACCTGCCTTTCCATATACTTTTGCAATAAAACATCCAAGCTGATGGAGATATATATGATCAAACCCCCTCCTATCTTTTTCATAAGTCAGGAGCAGTATGGACCTAGCCCCGTGATGGCGAACCTATGGCACACGTGCCACAGGTGGCACGCAGAGCGCTCTCTGCGGGCATGTAAGCCGTAGCCTCAGCTCAGCTCCACTGTGCATACGCGTGCGCCTCCCGCCGGCCAGCTGGTTTTTGGTTCTGCTGTGCATGCAAGGGGGCGGGGTGCATGCACGGGCAGGGCGCGCATGCGTGGGGGCGGGGTGCGGGGGGGGTCGCACGTGGATTGCATTATGGGTGTGCGTGCACGCGCTTTCAGCACACAGCGACGAAAAGGTTAGCCATCACTGATCTAGCCCATAAGTAACAAGAGTGAACATCTTACTTATTTTGTTGGACTCCATAGGTGAAAAGAAGTGCAGGTTAGCATCGCCATATTTATTTTCTACTTTGCAGAAGATATAGTTGTGGACATAAAACACTAATTATTCTACTGCATTTGTTCAAGTTCAGTAGCCTATAGACTGCATAGGTGTTGCGTGTGGGCTGTTGTATAGGATGGAAGACCTACCGTATTTTTCGGAGTATAAGACGCACCTTAGTTTTGGGGGAGGAAAACAAGGAAAAAAGGCCTCTGCCTCCCAGCAATTTGCCAAACAGCAAACAGCACAGATGATATACACTGTTTGCTGTGTATTTCTGTGCATGTGTGCCTGACCCATAGAAATAGCAAAGAATTGGAGAAATTTACATTATGCCAGAAAGTTTTCTTAAATGTAGTCACACTAACTCTTCCCAATTATTTAAATAGATCTACTCCAAGGTAACTAAACTCTAATGCTAAACAGGACACTGTTACATTTCAGACTATACTTGTACAGAGCTGTTAAAATTAATTAAAATTTCTGAATGTATACATTATTCTCTATTATTTAAAAGAAGATATAATAGCACTGGGCCTCTTCAGAGCAAGCATTTATTTTAAAAAGCTTCTTTATTTTGTTAAGTTGTCTAGATTTACAGGGATCTCCAACCTTGGCAACTTTAAGACTTGTGGACTTCAACTCCCAGAATTCCACAGCCAGCAAAGCTAACAAAGCTGGCTGTGGAATTCTGGGAGTTGAAGTCCACAAGTCTTAAAATTGCCCCTGGCTCTAGAACAATAATAAAGCAGTCTTTAAAAAATAAGTCTAATAATTTGAACATTCTACAGACATTTATAGTTATTCACTTACCCCCTTCCATCCAATTCAGCAAAAAATAAAAATCTGCTGTCTCTCCCAGCTATTTGCCTTTGCAGTTTCACTTTCATTTTCCCACGTGGCAAATCAGCTGTAGATCGGGAAGTGCTAGTGACTTGCTTGGCTTTGTAGGCTCTTCCCTCTTTGCTGCAAACAGGTAAATTGCTGGAAGACAGAGGCCAAAGGGTGGGGGTGGCTGGCTGGCTGGGGATACATTCAGTGTATAAGACGCACCCAAGTTTTCACCCTCTTTTTTGGGGGAAAAAGGTGTGTCTTATACTCCGAAAAATACAGTAATATTCATATTCTTGGAAGGAGGCTACAACAGTGAAGTAAGCAGGTGCAAGAGGATAGAATTTGAAACTGATGAATCTTCACTATGTTTTGCATCAGAGGTATTAAAAAGAGTTTGAGGCATGTTATGTTACGCCATAATATTCGTTTAATTTTTACTTAGAGTGTTGTGTAAACATCACTATGGTGATTTAGAAATCGTGATATAACTTTATGTAATTATTTAAAATATTTACAATCCGTAAAAAATATAATACCTTAAATTACAGTATACTTAAGAAACAAACTGATTAGCAGCTTCATGTGTCATGGAATTGATAGCAAGAAGTAAGAAAGGAAGTCTCCATTTTAACTAAAAGGTTTTACTGACAATTTGAACTTTTTGGCTTTCTGATTCATAAACGGTGGGGGGGGGGGGATAAGAGGCCAAGTAAGGTCGATTTGAGCCCAAAATTTCTGTTGCTAGATGAGGTAGTTGTGAGTTTCCCCCCATTTTATGAACTTTCTTGCCACAGTTGTTAAGTGAATCACTGTAGTTAAGTTAGTAACATGTTCGTCAAGTGAATTTGGCTTTCCTATTGACTTTGCTTGTCAGAAGGTCGCAAAGGTGGTCACATGACCCAGGGACACTTGCAGCCGTCATATATATGAGTCAGTTGCCAAGCGTCTGAATTTTGATCATGCGACCATGACCATGCAACGGTTATAAGTGAAAAAAAGTCGTAAGTCAATTTTTTCAGTGCCACTGTTTAACCATTTAACCATTCACTAAACAAATGGTTGTAAGTCAAGGACTACTGGACAAGAAGTACAAAGGAGTACTAGTTCTATTTTTATTTTTATTATAAGGTTACATTAAGACGGGTGGGCAAATTATGGTTGAGGACCTGTGGACTTCAACTCCCAGAATTCCTGAGCCAGCCATGCATGCATGGCTGGCTCAGGAATTCTGGGAGTTGAAGTCCACAGGTCCTCAAAGAACCACCCCTGCATTAAGAGAATCTTGCAAGACTGAAAATATTTCTCCTTTCCCTTTCTGGAATACTAGGGAGGGTTTCTTTTGAAACATTTCCCATGCTATTCCCTCTTCTATGGCTGGGACATCTTTTACATGCGGTTGTCTAGTCTATGGCTGTCCTTCCTGTCTCCCAGCGTCATTCCTGCATACCATTATAGATCTTGATGATGCAGATCAACAGATGTAAAATCCTACCTTACATCCCATGGTCTTGGCAAGTTGCACAGCAAAGTCTATGCCAAAATGTCTGCTTCAAAAATCAGCATGACATACAGCTTCCGTTTTCTCTTTCTTTTCTCTTTTGGCCTGAAGAAAAGATTGAGGCCTTTTATTGCGGTATAATCAGTGGTGTGTTGTTTTTGCATGCTACAACACATTTATTCCTTCTGTACTCTTCGCAGGCAGGTTATTAGAAAAGAGCAGAATACATAGTTGCCACAAATAATGGGATTGCCAAAATGACTGTGAACCCTTGCATCTATAGTGGAAAAAAGGCCAAAAAGATCTACAATAGTTTTTTCTTCTGTCGTCATCTTAAAGGAACTTGCGCATATGCTACTACGGTCATTTCGTCTACTGTACCCTCTTCATCAAATGGTGGTATAGGTTATTTTGTGACTAGAGCAGTGATGGCGAACCTTTTTGGCATCGAGTGCCCAAACCGGAACATGTGTACATGTGCATGCGTGTGCGTGCTGGAGCACCGGAAACCGAAGACCAGCTGGCCTGAAAATGGCCCCCCAAAAGCCTGGTTTTTGGCCGTTTGCAAGCAGTTTTCCAGTGCTCCGGCGCCCGCGAAGACCAGCTGGCCGGCTCACGTGCCCACAGAGAGGGCTCTGCGTTCCACCTCTGGCACGCGTGCCATAGGTTCGACACCACGGGACTAGAGGATTACAAGCCGAGATGATCAGAAAAAAGTAGCAGATTTGCTTTCCGGTGCATTTGGAAGTGGAATTTTGGTTGTAAGTCGTGATGGCTATAAGTTGAGGCACCCATGTGATTGGACCCAATTTTACAATTGTTTCTATGGCAGTTGCAAATCACACAGTTGTACGTGCGAAGGCATTCTCCCAAATTGGTATCTTTTGTGGAAACTGGTCGTGTGAACACAGGATGCTGCAATCAGTCATAAAATGTGAGCCGGTGACCAAGCTCCTGAAGTATGGTCATGTGACTGGAAGGGGGGTCTGACATTTTAGGATAGCCAGAAGTGTTTTGCAGAAGGTAGAGCACCCTTTCTGAAGCTATACTAACTCCAAATGGTCTTTAAACAATCAGTGGTAAGGAGTGTATCCAGAATTCCAGTTATTTTGTGTGAGCAGCTATGACATTAAAAGTCAATAGCTGAGGATTCAATCACATCACCCCTTCTGCCTAAGGACTTAGGATACAGTGGATTTTTAAAAAAATATTTGCTCAGATTTGTGGGTTTCTGCTATTAATGGTTTATTTTTTTCCCTTCACCATTCTTAATTTAATCTTACTGTTTTCTGTCTTTTGTAGCCTCCTCTGGTCCAAGCCATTTTTAACCGTGATATAGAGGAGGTACGGTCATTACTGAGTCAGAAGGAGAATATCAATGTGTTGGTAAGTCTTGGAATAACTCGTGTTGTTTCTGCTTCTCTTGGCTATGCACACACAATGTCAGGCTTCCAAGTAACACCCCCAATGAAAGAAAACTCCGAGGCTTGAGCTTCCTCAAAGTTCCATTTTATTAGAGATGTCATATTGGCACATCTGGGAAAACCCGAATCTGAAAGCTTGCGGTTTTCCACACCCAAAAGAAAGTTCAAGTCCCTGACCCAGCACCCACATGTCCACCACATTGTCCAATCAATGCACTGTCCCAACTGGAGATGCCTCCCAGGAATACCCGTCCAGGTGCAGGGCAGAGTGACCTTGACTCTTGGAGAAAGGAATGTTATTTTGACTATATCTTCCCACTCACACAATCCCCCCACCCAGTTTCCCAGAGCACTAAATGTGGCAGGCCTGAAGATCCAATGGCCAAGATGGTTTCCAGGCCTGACACACAGTATATTTCCCCAAAATTGGCTTTTCCTTCCACCTGGCTATTTTATGTTGTCTTTATCCCCTAAACATCACACGTTAGACATTAGATATGACATTCCCACATCTTAGAGAGTCTGGGTTTGGTTGGGTTTTCAGTGGGCCTTTTTCAAACCGTTTTTCATATCTTGGCATTGGTTCCAGATTTGTAAAACGATTATAATCATTAAATAATTCTAAGGTTGTTGTAGTTATAAATAGATAAGGACAGCAAAGTACTTTGTATATTCAGAATTAGTGCATAGCAGAGGGGATTGTTCATTATTGGTAAATAGCGACTTTGTTGGGAATTGGCTGCACAGTACCAGATGTATTGGTCTAGTTGTACTGAGCAGTGGGTGGTACCGGAATTAGCAGTTGTGCTTGGCATGAAGCGTGTTCTGGATTAGTCTTGTGGTCTCTGAGTGAGAACAGCTTGTGTTATAGGTTTTTTAATTTTATTCTTGTACATCCCATGAAGCTGTATTTGGCTTTTCATTTCATTCTGGCTCACTTAGTAGAGGCACATATACAATACATGCCTATTCAATACATAAATCTTGCCACAAATTGTGCTACTTATGAGCTGCTTTGACCTCAGAACCAGAGAGTGGAATGGAGAGTGATATTTGGAGTGCCAAAATCCATCTGTATTGCATTCACTTTTAGTTGCATTCACTTTTAATTGGCATTGAGTTTTCAAAACTTTGTTGCATTTGCTTCTAGGGGCACAGGTAATCCTTGACTTACGACCACAGTTGGGATCAGAATATTGGTTGCTGAGCGAAGCAGTAATTAAGCAAGATGCCATGTGATTGCTTCATTCAACAACTGCAACCCCAGCAATTTCCTGGGTTAAGTGGACAGAATGGGACACGGTGGCTCAGTGGCTAAGATGCTGAGCTTGTCAATCAGTTCAGCGGTTCGAATCCCTAGTGCCGCGTAACGGGATGAGCTCCCGTTACTTGTCCCAGCTTCTGCCAACCCAGCAGTTCGAAAGCATGTAAAAAATGCAAGTAGAAAAATGGGGGCAACCTTTGGTGGGAAGGTAACAGTGTTCCATGCGCCTTTGGTGTTTAGTCATGCTGACCACATGACTATGGAGATGTCTTCGGACAGCAGAGTCGGGAACGACTAGCATATATGTGCGAGGGGGACCTTTACCTTTTAAGTGGACAGAGTGAAAGAGCTCTGCCTATCAAAGAATGTCAGCTCAAAAGCCTGCAGGGAGAATTCCAATTCTGTTTCTGCAGCCTGCCAGAGGATTTCCCCTCCCCTCCATGGACAAAGCAGAAATCCTTCCTGGGGCTAAAGGGACAGAGACCTCAGCCCTCCTTCAACCCCTTCCTTTGCAGTCTTTCTTGCCTGCTTCCTAACAGAATTTCTGGGGAAGTCTGCAGAGAAGATTGCAAGGGGTCAGATTGCAAGGGGTTGTGGGGCACTTGGCAGCCAGTCACTCTGGTTGGCAGTCTGGTTGCCAAGCACCTGTAATGCGGTCATGTAATTATGGAGGGGAAGGCAGTGATGTTTTAAGATGGCCAGAAGTGCTTTGTGGTCCGTAAAGCAGCCTTTTACAGCTGTCGTAATTTTTGAATGGTCTTTAAATGACCCGTGGAAAATTGAGGACTATCTGCAATGAAAGCTAAGAGTTACTGAAGTAACTGCCAATTGCAGATAGCCCTCTGTTTACAACCACGATTGAGCCCAACATTTCTGTTGCTAAGCAAGGCAGTTGTTAAGTGAGTCATTCCCCATTTTACGACCTTTTGCCACGGTTATTAAGCAAATCACTACAGCTATTAAGTGAACCGTGCAGTATTTAGGCAAATCTGGCTTGCCCCATTGACTTAACTTGTTAGAAGCTCCCTATGAAGGTCGCTAATGACAACCCCAGGACCCTGGGAGACTGCAACCGTTGTAAATACATGCCAGTTGCCAAGCACTTGGAGTTTGGTCATGTGACTCGGGATGCTGCACTGGTCATAACTCCGAGAACGTCTTATAAGTCATTTTTTCAGTGCCGTTGTTACATAACAGTCGTTAAGTGAGTGGTTGTAAGTCAAGGACTACCTTTGGAGGGTCTGTCAGAAGTTCAGACAGCTAATAAGCAGCCACATGTTAATTTGAGGCCTACCTGTACACACTTGTAATGTTGCATGTCGTACGGTTGCATTCTTATTTAACGGCAGTGGGATTGACTCTTGATTTTCACTACTCGGCTGGCTAGTTAGATGTTGATTTATACGTCAGAGAGGAAAGCAGAGCTGTGAGTGGAAATGTTTTCTGCAGGTGGTTTTCCAGAGCTAAAGTTTCCCACTGAAAGCATTCTAATTCAGGTGAATTTGGGTCTTGAGAGTTGTATGAGATTCTGCTGTTTTCTTGTCTATTGCTCAATGTCCTTTCCAACATTGCAATAAAGATATTTTTCTCTGTACGTCAAAATTTTTAGAGCTTTTTAAAGCTATGATTGCACTGTTAAGTTGCCTTGCTTACATTTAATTGCCTTTGCCATTCTGAAGTGACCAAACTGAGACTAACCATCTTCCTACCAGTACACTTGCATACATGTTTTATACTATGCACTATTCTGCTTTCTGGGAAATTTGTGTATATAATCCAGGCACATTGACAGAATGTCACTGTATTGCTAAGGATTTAAAAGTATATACTTGACTAATGTCAGGGATTGAACACTAGTTAGGCTTACTCTTATTTTCTTTGAATAACACGCAATTAAAGTTAAATCATGATTGTGCAAAACTGTCAGTAGTTGTAGACTAATTGGATTTTCCAAAAAACATGTTCACAGTTACTGAGTTTTATTCACTGATGAGCCATTGGTAAGTGTTAAGAAACCCCTAGAATTTGCTGGAACAATTTGAAAACACTTTGAGACATTTACTCAATTCTTTGTAGTTAATTTTTCCTTGAAATTCATCAGGAAGAAAGCATCCAAATAAAAGGTAAGAATCATGACAAATTAACACCTTCTAATTAAGCTCGTTGAACTTGGCTAAATTAAAATGAATAACTGGACTCAAAAGCGGCTCAAAAGAGCCAACTTGACATATGAGTTGAAAGAAGAGGTCATTGATGACTAGGGAGGGCCGTTGGATTGATTTGTACTTTATGTCATCACAGGAGAAAAACAAGAATAGTTGGGTATACATACAGGTAGGCCTCGACTTACAACCATTTGTTTAGTGACTGTTCAGAGTTACTATAAAAAAGTGACATGACCTTTTTTCACACTTAGGACCTTCGTAACATCCCCAAGATCATGTCAGAATTTAGGTGCTTGGTAACAGGCATGTATTTATGATGGTTATGGGGTCATACAATCACCTTTTGCAACCTTCTGACAAGCATAGTCAATGGGAAGACCGATTCACTTAACAACCGTGTTATTAAACAATTGCAGTGATTCACTTAATAACTCTGGCAAGAAAGGTTACAAAATGGGGCAAAATTTTCACAATTACCTTGCTCAGCAACAGAAATTTCGAGGTCAATTATGATAGTAAATCAAAGACTACCTCTATAAGATTTACTGTTACTGAAGTTGTATAATTCAGTTTATATTCTGCCTATTCAAAGGATCCTCAGTTATTCCTGACTTGAGGCAAATTATTTAGCTAATCAAACGTTAACTGGCTTTTGGCAGATACATTGAGTATATATGGAAGATATGCTTGCTTGTAGGCAGACAAGTTTAATATTTTTGCTACCTAGTATCTGGCATGTTGGATAAAAATAAGTTCATTTAAAAAAAAAAACACCTCATATAAATTGTGGAAATATATAGGTAGTCCTTGACTTAAGACTGTAATTGGAACTGTAATTTCTATTGCTGAGCGATGCAGTTGTTAAGTGAGTAGCAGACGATTTGACAACATTTTTTGCCATAGTCATTAAGTGAATCACCATGTTTGTTAAGTGAATCGCATGTTTGTTAAGTGGATCTGGCTTTCCCCATAGACTTTGCTTGTTGGAAGCCCCTGGGAAGGTCACAAATGGTGATCATGTGACCCTGGGATGCCATCACTGCCATAAATACATGCCAGTTGCCAAGTGCCCAAATTTTGATCATGTGACCATGGGGATGCTGTGATAGTAAGTTGTGAGGACCAGTTACAGCAACTTTTTCCAGTGCTATCATTAAATGAATGGTTGTAGGACAGGGACTACCTGCATTGCAGATCTAAGCACAAGATGATTTTAGCCATCCAGAGTCACTCTCGATAGCAAAGGTGGAATATATATTTAGTAATATTGATTATTTTGTTTCCCCAAATCAGGACCAAGAGAGACGAACCCCTTTGCACGCAGCTGCATACTTAGGGGACACCTCTATCGTTGAACTCCTAATAGTGTCAGGTAAGGATGGGGAAATGGTCCCATTTTTTAATTTTATTTTGGACATGCTTATTTTATCATTGGCCAAACTGTCAGGGATTTAGTATTGGAGTGGTAATCAAGTTTCTATAGAGTCCTATTGTTGGCTTTGAGTAAGGGAGATCCAGATGCAGACTTCGGCAAAGCCTCTGGCAATCTTTTTAAAACAAGAAATATAACGATCTGTGACTTGGATGGTCACAAAGAATGAATGAGAGAGCTCATAAAGAATTATCGTGCTTTCTACCTTAAAAGTGCTGTAGCTAGCAGATTGCTGTTAGTAATATTCTTATTGCTAG
This sequence comes from Diadophis punctatus similis, assembly GCA_023053685.1. Classification (NCBI taxonomy): domain Eukaryota; kingdom Metazoa; phylum Chordata; class Lepidosauria; order Squamata; family Dipsadidae; genus Diadophis; species Diadophis punctatus. The sequence continues at coordinate 5,648,308 of JALIGW010000025.1, forward strand.
TCATGATTCTCAAGCAGGGGAGATTTATGGAAATGTTCTCATTCTGTTCAGTGAAGCTATTTTAAAACTTGACAGCCCTGTATACTGTAACTTTTCCTGTGTAGGTTGCAGGGCTGAATTAGCCTTCTGGACAGCAGAGTCAAAAACAGATGGTTTTTGATCCACGTGCTAAATCTTTCCAAATTAACAGCCATAAAAAAAAACAATGGCTCGTGATAACCTAAAACAAGCGATAGTCTTTGAAGATTGCCACCTACATTACCCACATCGTTTTTCTCTTTTTTAAAAAAAATCTGCATGAAGATTGGAATGAACTTTGATCCTTTCAGTCCCTTTATTAGGCGCCCCCCCCCCCCGGCAGCCTGTTTTTGGTCCCAGGCCGCTGTAGGGAGGCCTGTTAGGCCCAAAACGGGGCATGGGGGTGTGTGGTGCTCTTCCCCCCCCGGTGGCCCATTTTTGGTCCCAGGAGGCTGCAGGGAGACCTACTAGGCCCAAAATGGGACATGGGGTGTGTGCCCCCCCACGTGGCCCGTTTTTGGTCCCAGGAGGCTGCAAGGGGGTCGGTGGGAGCGGGGGTGGTTGTGCGTGCATACAGGGGGGGGTGGGACGGTCTTGCGTACATGCGTGGGGGTGGGGCACATGGGGGGGTCGCGTCCGCATTGCATTAGCCATCACTGGAATAGGGTCTCCTGCTTGAGCAGGGGATTGGACTAGAAGAACTCCAAGGTTCCTTCCAACTCTATTATTCTGTAAGAGGAATTGTGTGGAAATCTATGGAGGTTAATTCTGGAGATTACATATTTCTCAGATGTGATTCTCCCCCCCCCCCCAAATCTTTGAAATAAATGGTGCCAATTTAGCGTATAGAATGTTTGGCAGGTAATGGGACAATTGTTTTAATTTTCAACCACATTTTTTAAAGACAGGGATGCCTCTTAAATGCAGTACTAATGTTCTTTTCTTATTAATCAGTTGGCAGTTTCCTTGGGAAATAGCTGTTTGCTAAATAAGCACTGGGATTACAAATTTAAAAATGGTCTTATTGTTAAGATGAAAGTCTAAGGAATGCCTTGCTATTCAACCAGTTTAATATAATGTTTGTTTTCTTCTCTTAATCAATCATGCTTGAGAGAACTTGCTTCATCCCCTTTCTTTTCTCTGGATAGGTGCTAACGTCAATGCAAAGGACACTCTTTGGCTAACCCCGTTACACCGTGCTGCAGCTTCTCGTAATGAGGTAAATGTCAGGTCTTTCACAGGGTGCTATAGTCATGCTCCTAGTAAAGTGACAAAGTAAATTCCAGACTCCGAACATAATAAACTGCCATGTTTAGGGCCAAGTTCATTTCCCCTCTTGTCTTTTTATTCTTCGTTGTACTAAATATGAGAATCTTGTAGAACAGTCTTTATCTCCTTGGACACATTGGGTAGCAACACCTTTTCGGACGGTAGAGTTGAAAGAACTGCAAAAAGGCTTGGAGGGTTTTACTAGCAGTACATTTTCCCATGGGACAAAAATGTGAGGCAGGAGTATAATGGAGATTGCCTTGTAATGGCTCGTTCCTGAGCCTTCTTGTTTACTGAGGAAGCCTTGTGTCTGAATTGTCGCTATATGAAATGTAAAAGAAGATCTACTTGTTTGTTGTATCAATTTATATACTGCCCAATCACAAATTCTATGTGGCTTATACGGTTAAAAACAACGAAAAACTAAATATTAGCAACACTGTGATTAAAAACTCATATCTTTCAAATACCCTAAAAGATATTTATATATACCGTGTTTCCCTCGAAATACGACATGTCCTGAAAATAAGGCCAAGGCTGATTTTTGGGGTGGGCGTAAATATACGCCCTCCCCCGAAAATAAGCCCTAGTGAAGGGGTGGGCGTGGACAGGACAGGAAGCAGCCCTTCCATTCCCCGGTCAGCTAATGGCAGCTGGAACCCTTAATCGCGACCCGATTTCTATTTCTCCCCAGTGTTCTTGGTGCTCACTCACCTGCCTCCCATCCATCCATCCATCTCCCTTGCCTGCAAACTCCTGCCCCACTTGCAAGCGAGCAAACGTCCGGCACCTCTTGCCACATAGTGCCCATCCAGCGGACAACCCCCCCTCCAGCTGGGCAGAGTGCCACTCACCAACTGAGCGGTAAGAGGCCGGTCGGGCCAGCCGCCTGCTGGCAAGTCTTCCAGGAGCTGGGGCAGAGAGTCTTCCAGCAGCGGCCGCTCTGGGAGTGCGCTTCCCGCTCCATGTAGGACTGCGGCTCCCTTCGCTGCCTCTCTGCCCCAGCTGCCAGAAGACATGGCAGTAGGCGGCTGGCCCGACTGGCCTCTTCTCGGCTTCCAGCGGCTTCCAGCCGGGGTTTACTTCTTGTGGCCCGCCTCGCCTCGCCCCATCCCCTGCCCCACCTGGCACCCCCAAATTGCGCTCCACCGCAAGACGCACATCTTACTGGAGACTGGCAGTGCCGTCGCATTTCTCTGCCGGTCTGTGCAGGGAAACATCTTGCATGGTAAAGAAAAACTTCTCTTGAACTCGCAAGAAGCTTTTCTTTACTGTGCAAGGTTTTTACTGTGCGATGGAGCTGCCAGACTCCGGTAAGATGCGCAGACCCACCCCATACCTTCCCCCCCAGATAATAAGGCCACGGCCATATTTTGGGGGTCAAAATAACAAATGACTAATTAGAGCAGTAAGGGTAGCAATGTGGCTAAACTCCTCCATCCCTTATTGTGTCTGGAGACAGCTTTCTGGTGGCCTTGTTTCAGGTGACACACAATTTTGGATAAAGGGATTTTTGAGAAACCCCCACCACCACAAAGCTATGGAGAAAAAAATGGCTGAGCATCTGTCAAAGTATCTCAAATTCATTCTCAATTGGACATGGGCCTTGTAAATCCTGAGGGGATACCTGGGATAGTCTTGCCTTGCTATCTGGGAATGGTTTGAACTGGTTGGGCCTGAGGAAGTGTACCTGTTTGAGGTACAGCAATATATAAAAATGTTAATAAACAAAATGGGAGAGGGGAAATAGCTGTATGCCAACAGCAACGTACTACCTCTGGCTCAATGCTATTGGGTATCCTTTGTTCTTACTAGGCAAATATCCTGGGTGTATGTTTTTATATATAGTTTCTCTGAAAGACCTACATATCAAATACATCAAGCATAATAGAGGGGACATGCAAAAGGTGGGAGGGGGACTTACCCAGAAAGGCTGCCCAATGTATTGGCTGTCTCTCTTTCTTGTCACATGTGCTCAGATTGGCCCCTCTATTTAAGAGCAAGTTTACCATCTAGAAAGAAGACAGACAGAAGTGTACAGGATTCATCTGGCTAGTCCTTAGCCTGGTCAGCTTCAGCACTTTCGTTCACTGGCTGGTTTTGAGGTTGGGGATGGTTGGGGCTATGCTTCTAAAGCACAGCTGACTGTCGGAGGGAGCAGCAATTAGAAAAGCAGGCAAAGCACGGAAGATCACTTAGCTCGTGTTAGGGCATAGCGGATCCTCGGAGGGAGCTCCAGTGACTAAAGCAGGCAAAGCGGGGAAGGGGTAAGAGAAGGCAGCAGCTGTTCCAGGTAGCCATTTTGGGCACTGCGTGAGCGTTTGGAGGCTGAAAACGCAATGCGCAAAGCCCCAAAACACAAGCCATTGTCAGTGGCAATCTCTGCAGCCAGGAAGAGGACGCGCGGAGGCCAAAGGGTAGGGACCGGCAAGTGGGTGGGGCTATATTCGGAGTATAAGACGCACCTAAATTTTCAGCCTCTTTTAGGAGGGAAAATAGGGGACATAATACAGAAGATACTGAGAAGAGATAAAATGCTACAATTTAGAGTGATCTAGCAATTCCAAGAAAGGACAGTGAGCAACTTCATATAGGGCAATACAGTAGCCTTAAACAGACTCAATTATTTTAAGAGTACCTCTCCCTAAATTCTCAGATTTCCTGAAATTTGGGCAGATTCACAAAGAATAATTGATGCTGCAGTCCCATATTTGGAGGCATGGGTTATTAGCATGGTGAAACCCCAATTAACAAAACCTTGAGATTAAGTTGCTGACAGCTAGGTTTGTACTAAGTTGCCGTATTTTTCGGTGTATAAGACGCACTTTTCTCTCAGGTTTTCGAGACTTTCTTTATATTAAACTCCTGTTCATAACACAGTGCTATCTCCTCACTTGTTAGTGCTTGCTTCTTTTGTAATAGTACTTCATCCAGGCTTAAAAGCTGTCTTATGTTCTTTCCCTGGCAGAAAGCACTTAACCTCCTCCTAAAGCACTCGGCAGACATCAATGCTCGTGACAAGTATTGGCAAACACCACTGCATGTTGCTGCTGCCAACAGAGCTACCAAGTGTGCTGAGACCATCATCCCGCTTCTTAGTAATGTTAATGTGGCAGACCGCACTGGCCGCACGGCACTGCACCATGCTGTACACAGTGGGCACCTTGAGGTAAGGGACGTCTTCGTCCTTCTAGAGACGTTTATGCATGACTTCTCCATGGGGTAGAGATGAGGTATAATGGAGCAGTGACGGACATCTGTTTTGTTGTAAAGGATATTTCCCCATAGAAAAGCCACTCAGAGTCTTTTGTTAGCCAAACAAATAGTTACACTCAAACTCACATAATAGAGTCTCCAGCTACTATGGTTAATGAGGGGTCCTTGGCACACTCTGAGCTTAGTTGTTTTGTTGCAGACATTTCATTACCCAAAATAGGTAACAGCATCAGTGCTAGGAGTAGCACTGATGATGTTACCTAGTTTGGGTAAAGAAATGTCTGCAAGCTACGGTTAATACGGTTAGTCCTTCATGGCAGTAGTTTTGAAGCAAGGAAAGAAGATGAGCAGATACATATCTCTTTTTTTACTGGATTTCAACTTTATTATAATGTTTTGTTTTATTTTACTTAATTTTATTTTAAAACTGCCCATCTCCCTTCACAGAGTAACTCTGGACAGTGTGCAAATAGTTCTTCCTGCCGCCTTTCTGCTGCTTTTCCATGTTAGAAACATGGACTTATTGCATATGATGTGAATGAAGCTTTGGCTTTTAGGATACTGTAACAGTTGGACAGACGTCTTTGCTCTTCTAGCAGTAAAATATTTCCTCTGTCCTCGACTTTTAAGCTATGGGACTATTGGAGAATCAGAGCTTGGAGGGGTTGAGTTTCTTTTTGGGTAAAGAACACATAGTGTGAAACAAACCATTGGATGCATGTGAACTTGCTTTTTCAGAATGTGCCTCAGAATGTAACTAACATACTGATGCATGATTCATTAATTAATAAATATGAATAATAACATAATCCAACAGCCATAGGCTACTTGTCTTCCATAGCAAAGTTTAATACACAAAATAGGTAGCATCTGATTTGCAGGCAAGGCAAGGTTTTGTTATATAATAAGAATGGACTTCCAGATTATCCGTATCTGGATCTCATTGTTCCATTTCCTGCATTTACATAAATAAAGTGAGCTATAGAATCCATAGGGGAAGTGGCAGGAAACACCAAGTTGGTTGCCTTGTGTTTTTATTTTAGATTATTTTAGATTATTTAATTTAATGTCTGTCTTCTTTCTAGATGGTAAACTTGCTCTTAAATAGAGGGGCCAATCTGAGCACATGTGACAAGAAAGAGAGACAGCCAATACATTGGGCAGCCTTTCTGGGTAAGTCCCCCTCCCACCTTTTGCATATCCCCTCTATTATGCTTGATGTATTTGATATGGAAGTCTTTCAGAGAAACAATATATAAAAACATACAGCCAGGATATTTGCCTAGTAAGAACAAAGGATACCCAATAGCATTGAGCCAGAGGTAGTACGTTGCTGTTGGCATACAGCTATTTCCCATCTCCCATCTTGTTTATTAACATTTTTATATATTGCTGTACCTCAAACAGTTAATTAACAACATTAATAAAATCCAGAAACCAGTCAAGAATCTGTAAACAATGGTAACAAGTCAAAATCTTTATGAAATGTTTCCATCTTGACAGCCTTCTTAAATGGGAGGGTGCTGTCTGAATGTCTGGGGTGATGCTGTTTCAGAGGAGCTTGGCATTTGTAGATAGGTGAGTAAGGAGGTGGTGTTCCACCTCCTAACTCGCCTATCCTTCACCTACCACAACTGGCACACCAGCTGAAGCTGGGCAAAGGCTTCTCAACTTGTGAGTCCAGAAGAATCCCTGCTCTGTTCCTTTGGGGGCAGTGCAACTCTGTCTAGAGTCAGAACTGGACCTGGCAGAGAACAAGGATTTTGGACCAATAAGACCACCTTCGGTCAAGACTTACACTACATCTCTGGTTTGGCCAATGAGGAGGGATATATCTAATGCATACTAATGATACCTCACTCAAACAAACTGATGATTTCACCCAGGGATTTCACATAGATACCATAAATACTAGTGCAGGGGTTCTCAATCCCTGGGCTGCAACCTGGTAGCAGGCCATGGCCCATTGGGAACCAGGCCATGCAAACTCCATTTGTGCAAGCAGTGGGCATGCACACTCAGCTCCATTTGCACATGAGCCCGCCCGCTTGCTTGGAACCATCCCTCTCTCCCCCACCGCCGCTACTGTCACCATTACCAATCCACAGAGCCGGAAAGGTTGGGGACCATTGCACTAGTGCGGGTGTCAGCAACCCGCGACTCCAGAGCTGCATGCGGCTCTTTCATCCCTCTGCTGCGGCTCCCTGTCGCAACAGAGGGATGAAAGAGCTGTTGCCCTGTCACGGCAGTGGCGATGGCCGGAGCCTTAGTGTTTTCTGTGGGAAATGGGTCCAAATGGCTCTTTCAGTGTTTAAGGTTGCAGACACCTGCACTAGTGGTAAAAGAACCAAAGACTCTGGAAACACCCAGGAGTAACCACAGGCCAGTTCTTCCTCCTCCCACATGTGTGCTGGTAGCATGCAAAATTATCTTCCCAGAAAAGGTTAATGGGAGATACATTGGTAGGAGCAGAGATCCAAGGCAGAACCAGGGGGGCCCACATAGGCAGGAGCCCAGTGAATCTGCCCTCATATCAGAACAATAGTCCCAGTTAAGTAATTCTGACTGCCACTTTATATCTGGCACCAGAGACAGAATTACCTCAAAGGAATCTGTTTTACCTTCAGCAAGGTGTAGAATGTCACACTAAGGTAAGGGGCAGCTGTTACTACTATTATTAGATCTGCTGCTTTTTTACCATCTTATTCATCTTTTAATTCCTATCACCTGTTGATTTCATTACTCTTGCCACATTCGGTCTGCAATCAGTAATGAATTACATAATCCCCTCCAGTTAGATGGAATTTAATTATACACAGAGGCATTAAGATAACATTAGCAGCTGTTAAACTGCTATTTGGATCCATTAACTCCCCAGTAATCTCTTTTTATACTTCAGCTGAGAAGCAAAAATTTGGGACACGAAAAGCCCCCCCCCCTTTTTTAAATGTTAGGGAACAAACTTGTCTTTCGTATTGTAATTTCTTATTGGAAGCACACTCCACATCTCATGGAATTTCATATAAACTGAAAGTGAGGCATCAAATTAAAGTACCTTTCCCTCATGAGCATGTCTCCCTCTTGAGACCTTTGCTTCATGTGCATATGTTTATGGGAAATAAAGTATGTAATACCTGTCCAGCTCCTATTACAGGTTTTCTATGCTTATTCAATGAAATTATTTCATTCTGCAGCAGTAATAGGTGGCATTAATCTTGCTCTGTTTAGCAAGATATTTATTAGATTTGTATGCCACCCATCTCATCTAGAGGTGATTGCTACAGCAAATGCTATATGCTATAGAGATGCTATACTATCACAGACCTCAGCCTTTTTTTCCAGAGGCTGTTTACCATAAATGTATTGCAGAAATTTGTGTTACTTGATGCTTTTACTCTTTATGACATTCTTTTAGAATTTTGCTTTATTTACTTCTACCTTGTTTTCTTACTATTTTATTATAGTTGGGACTATACCATGTTTCCCCGAAAATACGACATGTCCTGAAAATAAGGCCAAAGCCCGATTTTTGGGGTGGGCATAAATATACGCCCTCCCCCCAAAATAAGCCCTAGTGAAGGGGTGGGCGTGGCCAGCACAGGAGGCAGCACTTCCCTTCCCTGGTCACCTCAAGGCTGCTGGGCCCCTTAACCACGGCCAGCTGATCGAGCGAGGGCCGGGAATTCTGTCTCTCTGGGTGCCTGGAGATAGTTCCAGCACACTCTTGCTAGCCCCAGCTCTGCCCACAGCGCTAGGCAACCTTGCAGCCGAGGACCCCTCTGTTCCACAGCTCACTTTGTGGCTATGGAGCAAGCGGCATCCACGGTTTGCGCTCTGCGGGTGTTTCTTAGGCTCCTGCTACAATGAGGCAGAAAGCCATGCGGCTCATCGGAATTGCTCCCCCCCTTCTACCCAGCTGCTGCTGCTTGAAAAAAGGAAGTGCGTGATTATGATAGAAGCAAAGCGCAGCCTGTCCCTTTCAAATGATCAAATGTCAGAGAGAGAGAGAGAGAAAGAGAGAGAGAAAGAGAGAGAGAGGGAAATGACGGAGGGGAGTAACAAGAATTGCAGGCAATGCTGTTTGAAAGAGTTTCCTCTCCACCGTTTCTCTTTCTCTCTCGGTCACACACACACATACTTGATGAAAATGGCGGAGGGCAGGCAACTGGGTAAGGAGACTGACCCTCCCCTGCCTCCAGCTCGGTGCCTGCTCAGAGTGACGCCTGAGGCCCGACCCCCACACGGCCAATGTGAGAAATGGGCTCCCTCGCAGCGCCTGCTCTCTGGGCCTCGCCTGCCTCAGAAGCCAGATATCCTGCAGGCATTCCTGCCACGTAAATGCTGCCCAAATCCCCGCAACTTGAGCGAGTCACGCAGCTACTCCACCCGCCTGCCTGCCCAACGCACCTAGGCCTGCCAGGCACCGTTCGACCCAAACCAAGTGGTGGTGAAGCTTCGGGACAGCACCCTTCTAGCGCCCACCTGACCTGCCACCCCCAAATTCGCCCCACCGCGAGACACACATCTTACCAGAGTCTGGCAGCTATGTTGCGTCTCTCGGCTGGTCTGTGCAGGGAATCACCTTGTACAATAAAGAAAAACTTCTCGCAAGTGCAAGCAATTAACAACTTCTCACACTCGTGAAAAGTTTTTCTTTACCGTGCAAGGTGTTTCCCTGGACAGATCAGCCGAGAGATGCAACGAAGCTGCCAGACTCCAGTAAGATGAGTGTCGCCTGCCCTGCCCCGCCCCATCCCCCACCCGCCTTGCAACCCCCAAATTGTGCCCCACCGCAAGAAGCGCATCTTACTGGAGTCTGGCAGCTCTGTCGCATCTCTTGGCCGGTCTGTGCAGGGAAACACCTCGCACAGTAAAGAAAAACCTTTCGCGAGTGCGAGAAGTTGTTAATTGCTTGCACTCGCGAGAAATTTTTCTTTACTGTGTAAGGTGTTTCCCTGCACAGACCGGCCGAGACACGAGACGGAGCTGCCAGACTCTGGTAAGATGCACGTCTCACGGCCTGGCCCGCCCCATTCCCCAATAATAAGGCCATGGCCATATTTCGGGGGTCAAAAGAAAATAAGACTCTGTCTTATTTTCAAGGAAACACGGTAGAGACATCCCTAATAGAAAATATGTGATGCTTCTCCCTATCTGTCACATATATGTTATACCTTTCTAAGACTTAATTCAAAACATTTACCTTTTATGGTCTAGTTATCTTATACACAGCTTTGGTTACTAAAAATACATTAACAATGCAATTTGGAAGTCAGTAGAAAAATGCGCTTTTTAAACCAAACGGATGAATAAACTGGGTACACAATGAAGTATATTCTTTAAAAATATTCTTTAAACAAGGATATTCTCTTTTCAGCTGTGCATTTATTTCATATATGAGGCTGTCAATGGCTTCTGAGTTTTGAGCAGAAAACATCAGGTTTTCAGGTCACAATCTAAGACAGAGTAAACCAGCACACTTCTTAAATATTACACTTACAAACCTTTGATCATGACACCTTTTTGAACTTTCAACTACCAGTATTTGGTTGGATGGAATTGACGGTCAGAAAGCAAGGAAATAGTAACGAAGACCGTAACAGATGTGTGTACTTTGTGCAACAGACAAAATCTAATTTCCATGATGAATGCAGCCGACTGGAGCTAAATTAATCCACTTGACCTTTGGGGAAACTGCATTTTCTAGTTACTCAATCTGAGTGGGAGTAGCTCTACTGACTTTGTGCAAAGTAACATTGAACTTAATAAGCATTTACACACACACACACACACACACACACACACACAGAACTTACACATTTCCACACACACATGTACACACACCAAACACATACAACTTTTAAAACAATAAAACACCAGAACTGTAAAAAATATATAGATTCTTTGAAGCTAACCAATATCTTTTATGTGGAATAAATCAAAGGAAGATGAAATATGGATGCTGTAAACATATTAAATGCAGGATGCTAAAGTTGGACCATAATATAAGGTTGTTTCCAGAAAGGCTAATGCTGCTTAAATTCTTGTTTTGGTTAAAAGAGAGGTATTGGACTGCTGGAAAACATGTTGCTACTCTTTGGGGGGGAATCTGACTCCCTCCACCAATTAAATAATTTGAATATTGTTGCCATTAAAACTAATTAGGTTTTAACCCCAAGTATTATTGATACTCATTTAATGTTGCACTGTGATTAATAGGATAGCAGGAATTCATGCTAAAGCAGAATCTTATGGGGGTGGGGGGTTAGAGAATGTACACGCCTGAATGCTACTCACAGTCTCCTATTCTATACTGCTTGAATAATTTTATAATAACGTACTTGGCATTCAAAATTTGAACCTGGCTTCTGTTGCATTCTGTTTCATGCTCCACATAAGACAAATGGAAAAAAATCCTCCTGACCTAGAATCTTTCATGATAAAATAAACTCCCCGAATCTTGCAAAAAAACATTATATGGTCATTTTTTCATAAGATCTGAGTAATCCTTTCAGACTCTTCTCCTTATCTAGACTATTGTAAGCCCCATTTGCTGTAGCGTGGAAGCATTTGAATGGTTTCAGTCTTCTGCATTGTCTTTCCTTAGGGCATTTGGAAGTCTTGAAGCTACTGGTAGCCCGTGGAGCTGACATCACGTGCAAAGACAAAAAAGGTTACACACTGCTGCACACAGCGGCAGCCAGCGGCCAGATTGAAGTTGTGAAACATCTGCTGAGGCTTGGAGTTGAGGCAAGTGTGATGATAGTACTAGTTTTAGTGCACGCTGGGTTGCTCTGTACTGTGCCTATCCTCTTTTCAGGCTTGTTTCCTTCAGATGTGCACGCATATAATTTCTGGCAAATTAGGCTTACTGTAATGATACATAGGTGAGTTTATATTAAGCTCATGAGTCAATTTTGTATTGTTTTAAGTAACAGGTAGTCCTTGGGTTACTACAGCTCATTCAGTGACTTGCAATCATGCTGAACGAGGGGCGCTTATAATGTGTCTTGGGGAATTGTGGCTGTCACACTGTCCCTGTAACCATGTGAGCACAATTTCCGGCATTCCCTGCTAGCCTTCCGTGAACAAAGTCAGTAAGAAAGGTGGCAGGAAGTTGGAAGTTGCAGTCACATGAGCTCCTTGCTGAACTATCGCAACCCAGACTCTTGTCACTAGGTGACATGGTCATGTGATGTTGTGCTTTGCAACGGCATCTCTTAGCAATAGCAATTTCCAGCCCCAAATGCTACCTGTAGTGTTTAAAAATTGAGAGTATTTATTTATTTATTTGTGAGATTTATATACCGCCTCACAGTGCGAGCACTCTCTAAGCCAGTGGTTCCCAACCTTCCTAATACCGCGACCCACGCCCCGCCCCCGCGCCCCCACCGTGACCCACCATGCCGCTGCCATTTGGGTTCTTTTACCCTCTGCGCATGCGCAAGGCGTGCTGCGCATGCGCAGACAGTAAAATAACCCAAATGGCGGCAGTGGGGTGGAGCGCGATGGGGGCGCGGGTTGTGGGGCACGATATGGCCAGGCTTGTGGCAGTGGGGGGGGGAGCTGAGGATGCCGGGGTGACCCCTTGGAACTGGTCATTCGACCCCCAAAGGGGTCCCGACCCCCAGGTTGGGAACCGCTGGCGTATGCGGATTGTGGAGCGCAAATGCGATAATGCGTCGGAACAAGTGCCCGACCGCTCTCAGTTCAAACAGGTTTATACATGCCGAGTACTATTTTCGAGCGTGGCGGATTCCGCATGCGTGAAACGCCGTGACTCAGGACTCAGTCTTCGGCGCGGGCGGCAGTCCCGCCTCGTGCCTCCTTTTCACCCTGTTCCCACACTCAAAGCACTCTGCTGTTTCGCTAGCAAGAAAGAGCATATGCCACATGAACCAAATGCGTTACTGTACTGTATTTTTTTATTATTACCAACAAAAAAAAGGCATCCACTAAAATTTAGTGGATGCCTTTTTTACCCCTAAAGAATAGTGTTTTTACCCCCCTGGGGGTAATTACCCCCAGGTTGGGAACCGCTGCTCTAAGCGGTTTACACCAGTAAGCAATGTATATTTATATTGCCCCCAACAATCTGGGTCCTCATTTTACCTACCTCGGAAGGATGGAAGGCTGAGTCAACCTTGAGCCGGTGAGATTTGAACTGCTGACCTGCGGATCACAGTCAGCTGAAGTAGCCTGCAGTGCTGCACTCTAACCACTGCACCACCTCGGCTCTTATAATATTTGCTCTTGGCAGCTACTCTTATAGTAGCTGCCAAGAGCAAATATTTTAATTTAAGTTAAGATGCAGTATACAGATTTTAGAAGTATTGCAGCTTTTCAGATACAGTAATGCAAATCAAGGGAGTTTTATAGTATAATCCTATATATAACTATGAAGCAAGACCTCATGAATTCAGCGGAACTTTCTAAAAACGGGATTTTACTTGATTTAACAAAGTGCACCGAACATTAGCTGAAGCTTGAAGATTAAGACAGGTTTTTTTTAAAAAATGACATTGTTGCGGGATGTAGGTTGCAGGATTAGCCATTAATGGTTCTTGATTATATACAGAGTCTCTTTACCCAGTTCCTCCCTCTGAGGGAGATAAAAAAAAGAATACGTGGTTCTTTTAAAATCAAGGGGGAAACTGGGCAACAACGGGAAACAGAGTTAAATCCTTCAAAGAGCTGGGTGACCACCTGACCATGAGAGTACCAAAACCTGGAATGGCAGATTTTTTTTTGATAAGCACACTCTAGGAGAAAGTGACAATGAGAACTAAAATCCACCCATGAATAGCAGCCTCTGAATTATTATTTTTGAATCCCAAAGAAACTGGAGAATTCCAGGAAGCTAAGTACCCTGCTATTTCCATAGAAATAGATAATATATCTAGCCAGGAAATTGTGCTAAGTCTTGATCTCTGCATAATAACCAATTCTCTTTATTATTTTATGTAAGTTAGAGAATTGAGGGCAATAGCGTCTATTCATCCTTCAGACAATGTTCAAGAAGATTTTTTTCTTCTTCTTTAGGCTCCCCTTGTAATAAGAATAAAAAGAGGAATGCTTTGAAACACCTCTTGCCTTTGCGTGGATAAAGAGCTCTCCGTTTGTAGCTGAACAGCTGCTCTGTCTTGGATCATTGTATTTTCTTGTAAATCACGATCCGGAGAGTTCTGTAATTTAATCTTTGACATAACTTTAACATTTTATTTTATTTTTTTAAAAAAAGTTGGTTGGCTTATTGCCAAGATAAGATAGCCTGCCTTATCAACTTCTCTCCCAAAAGGAGGGAAGGAAAATTGCTAATCTCCATGCCTATATGCGACCTGGGCAGGAAACAATACTATGTAAATTATTTCCCTTTGCAGTGTGACCTTTTAATTGTCATAAAGGTAGAATAGGGTGTGAGAGGCCTACTAGTCGGGTATCACCCAAGTAGCAGCAAGAGTGCAGCAGGACTGCCAAGCTGCCAGTTTAAAGCAAGAAGCAAGGCTGGGATTTTAAATCCCATAAATCGCTTTTTTCAGTGCGGTTGTAACTTTGAATGGTCACTAAATGAACTGTTGTAAGTCGAGGACTACTTGTAATGATAAAGTAAATAAGTACAGCATTTATATATATATAGCCTTATAAAGCCCTATAAAGCCTTAGTAAGACCACACCTAGAATACTGCATCCAGTTTTATTCAGCACACTATAAAAATGATGTTGAGACTCTAGGAAGAGTGCAGAGAAGGGCAACAAAGATAATAAAAGGACTGGAGACTAAAACATGAAGAACGGTTACAGGAACTGGGCACAGCTAGTCTAGTGAAGAGAAGGACCAGGGGAGACATGATAGCAGTGTTCCAGTATTTGAGGGGCTGTCAGAGAGAGGAGGAGGTCAAACTATTTTCTAAAGCACCTGAAGGCCGGACAAGGAATAATGGATGGAAACTGAACAAGGAGAGATTCAACCTGGAAATAAGGAGAATTTTTCTGACACTGAGAACAATCAACCAATGGAACAGCTTGCCTTCAGAAGTTGTGGGAGCTTCATCACTGGAAGCTTTTAAGAAGAGATTGGACTGCCATTTGTCAGAAATGGTGTAGGGTTTCCTGCTTGGGCGGGGGGGGTTGGACTAGATGACCTACAAGGTCCCTTCCAACTCTGTTAAGATTTCTTGGAGAGAAGACAAGCTTAAGTATAACTTGTCTGGCTGTCAGACAGCAACAGCATATAACACACACACCCCTTTTTGGCTAAAACCTGTGCCCAACACGATGTCTCAGCCTATTCAAATGCTACCTTCCTGTGTTTTCTTACAGATTGATGAACCAAATTCCTTTGGCAACACTGCACTTCACATTGCCTGTTACATGGGCCAGGATGCCGTGGCGAATGAACTGGTCAACTATGGCGCCAATGTCAATCAGCCCAATGAAAAGGGCTTTACCCCCCTGCACTTTGCTGCCGTCTCCACCAACGGAGCCCTGTGCCTGGAACTTCTTGTCAATAATGGAGCTGATGTGAACTTTCAGGTATGGTCAGATGTGCTGCATTGAATAAATAGGACCACGGGGAAAATGAAAATGACTTAAGCATTCCTGGGGACAGCGGTGTAGGATTAAAAGCAAATGGACCACCTTGTTGGCTGACTAAAGCTTTGATGTTTTCAGAGTAAAGAAGGGAAGAGTCCTTTGCACATGGCTGCCATTCATGGACGGTTTACACGCTCTCAGATTCTCATACAAAATGGTAAGTTGTCAGCTATTTCCTGTTAAGGAAACCATCCTATATTTTACAGTATTGTTTTCTCAGGCTGAGATCTTACAAGACTGACACATCATGTAAGTTTTGGGGATCCAGTCAAGACTGTTTATTTGTTGACACTCATTGCCTTAAAAAAAGTTACCAGTCCCTGCAGGTTTTCGAACTTACTTGTATCTGTTACTTTCAGTATTATTATTTTTTTGGGTCATTTTGAATTACAGCAACTTTGATTTCCTCCAAATTAATTTTCTCTTTATTGTTCTGTAAGTTAGGCTCAAAGGGACATGTATGTAAAATTATTAAACATTCACTCTCAGTGGATCCTGCACTGAACAGGGGATTGGATTAGGTGGCTTCTGTGATCACTTCCAACTCTTAGACTCAGTCAGAAGTTTTGTATCAGACTGGGCATATCCTGCCCATGGGTAGTCCAGTCCAGCCCATGGCAATGGGGTGTGTGTGTGTTGTGTGTGAGGCGTTGGCAGCATCGGGGGCAGGGCGGTGGGGCAAGGGCAGCGACAGGACAGCAGCCCTCCACAATGGATCCCGTTTGTCATGTAACCCCATGTAAAAACAAATCGCCTAACCCTTTTCTATATGGTACATTCTGATCTGGTGGCTAAAGTAGAGTTGCCTGTTGCCTCTGAGCGAATTGAAGAAAAAAAATATTGACGCAATCTGTTTGTTTCTCAGGCAGTGAAATTGACTGCGCTGACAAATATGGCAATACCCCCCTCCACGTTGCTGCTAGATATGGCCACGAGCTGCTAATTAGTACTTTGATGACGAATGGTGCTGACACTGCAAGGTGAGGGCATATTTCTTATCCGAATTAATGTTAAGGTCATAGATCTAGAATTCTGACTTGCTTCCCTCCTAACCGATTAGAATCGTCAGGGCAGAATAAACCACAGTTACAATTGGCTTAAAGTAATGCTCAGCCAAATGTGTACTCTGCTAGTTAGCCACAACCAGGTTGAAATGTGTCATTATTGGACTCTGAAGTAGAGCAGTGACTGACTGACAGTAGAGTATACCAGCACGTAGTTGAGGATGATGGTAGTTTAGAATTGATGGTATGCAAGGTATAAATAACAATAGCATTTAGACTTATATACCGCTTCACAGTGCTTTATAGCCCTCTCTAAGCAGGGTACAGAGTCAGCATATGGTCCCCAACAATCTGGGTCCTCATTTTACCAACCTTGGAAAGATGGAGAACTGAGTCAACCTTGAGCTGGTCAGGGTCGAACTGCTGGCAGCTGGTAGAATTAGCCTATAATACTGCACTCTAATCACTGTGCCACTATGACTCTAAATGAAATCAGTGTGCCCATGTGGGGGTAGAGATCACTTTGTTCCTGCTCTGTTTGCAGCCTTGGCCTTGTATACTATCATGTTTTGATCTTTTATTCTTTCAGGCGTGGGATCCATGATATGTTCCCTCTGCACTTAGCTGTTCTCTTTGGATTCTCAGACTGTTGTCGTAAGCTACTTTCCTCAGGTAACTTTTCTATTGGACTGGGGCGGTTTGTTTGTTTGTTTGTTTGTTTGTTTGTTTATTTATTTATTTATTTATTTATTTATTTATTTATTTATTTATTTATTTATTTATTTATTTATTTATTTATTTGTTGCATTTGTATGCCGCCCACTTCACAGAGACTCTGGGTGGCTCACAACGGTAAAAATTCACATGCAACAACAAATATAAAAAGCATTAAAAACAATAGATATTAAAACATTTAAAAACATTTAAAAACCACAATTTTAAAACCCGTACAATAAATCATTCATGGGGCCAAGAGTGATCGGTGTTGTATTAAAATCATTGGCCTGTCGACACAGCCATGTTTTTACTGCTTTTCTGAAGGCTGGCAGGGTGGGAATAATGTGGATCTCGGGGGGGGGGGTAGTGTATTCCAGAGAGCCGGTGCTGCCACAGAGAAGGCTCTCGTTCATGGGCCCGCCAGCCGACAGTTGTTTTTGTACATGTGGCTGAATTCAGAGCAAGCCAACTGTGTGAATGCTTTAAAAAATAGAGGAATTGTCTGAACGTATTACCTACTGGTTGGCAAATGTGAAGCATTTTTAGCAAGAATCTAAATTCAAGGTGTAAGCCTGTGGATTCAGGGCTGCCACAGGGACCCTAACTTTGGCAAATGACCAGCAAAATCCCTAATCAAAATTTCATCCAAATTTATAGTGTTTTGTATGATGGAAGGGGTAAGTTAGTAAGTGCATAGTTAATTGCATTTATTAAAATTAATAATTAAAATTAAGTATAAATAGGCATTAAACAGTATTTACTTTTTTTATCCTAGCCTGATACTTTTTACAGTCAAGCATATAATTTATCATTAAAAGGCCAAATGTAATCCTCTGTGAAAAAAAAAGTAGCCTAAAGAAAGGTTGTATTGATTTTAATCAGTGCCAAAAGAAATAGGTTAAAAGTGATTTGGTTATATGGAGAAAATAAATGAGGATTGAATTAAAAAAAACCAGAAACAGATTGAAAGGAAGAGGAAGATGGAAAAAAATCTGGTTGGATGGAATTGATGAGATCATCATAAAAAGAGAGGTGGAAAGTTTAAAGAACACAAGGCAATATATGAAGTAGCCTACAAGGGGAAAATGAGAACGGTTTGCAAGGATAGAAAGTTATGGAGAGAGATCGGAAACAAGGTTGGTAGAAGTTAGAACATTTATATTTTCTTATCTCCTTCATTTTTTTTAGTTTATTATACCTTTCCATGTTTTCTCTTACATTTTTTTATCCCCAAAGGGACTAGCATAATACATACCTATGAAGTGTGCCTTTCCTCTATAGAGAAGAGGTTGGTTGATAATTTCAGTAAATTCCAGAATCATAATTTCCATGGTATCTGCGACAGAGTCATGGTAAATTAATCCCATTTCCCAGTCACCCTTCACTTTCTTCTGATTCTCAGGTCAGTTGTACAGCATTGTCTCCTCACTCAGCAACGAGCATGTGCTGTCTGCGGGCTTTGATATCAATACGCCAGATAACCTCGGGAGGACCTGCCTCCATGCTGCTGCTTCCGGAGGGTGAGCAATTAATTTACTGTTAATGTTGCAAGACATTCCTTGGGATAACTCTGAAAGAAAGATTCCCAATCTTATTATCTTTAGATTAAGAGAAAGAACAGTTAAATTTCAGCTAGTCCTCGACTTAGCCACCATTCAGAGTTACGATGAACCTCCCCGGGGGTAATTATGACCCAGTTTCAAAGTTCTGGCCGCTGCGCCCCCCCCATCACATGACCTCACTTCAGCCACTTGACCACTGGCTCACATTTATGGCTGTTCGCAGCATCTCACAGAAACATTACCAATTTTACAACATTTTCTGTAAAACCAATCTGCAGCGAACATTTGGTTCGCTTAACGACTGCTACAAAAAAAGGTTATAAAATTGGGTAAATCCCATGGGTGACCAGTTTTATGACCATCAAGTAGTATCTGTAGAAGAGCATCTGAATGCGGTTGACCACTTCTGTCCAGTTGGAGAAAAATAGGCTTGGAGAATAACCAATTCTTGGAATACTACTGTAGTCAGGTGGAGACAATTCTCTGTGATCAAAGCAAATATTAGGCTAATCTTTATTAGCATAGAGTAATATTAATGAATACAGCATTGCCTTTTGCAGAAGTAGATTGATCTCCCCATGCCACATCATCTTCCGCTGTTACTGCATCATGCAGTAAAAGACTAAGAAATAAGGCTGGCACCTTTCTCCATCCCCACCTTTTCCCTTCTAGACTGGTCATGATTGGTCCATGGAGGGCATCTGTTGGGTTAACATTCTACGTTTGGAACTAAGACAAATTCTCAGCCTGTTATTTCATCTAGAAAAAAAACCCCTATGTTACTCAGAGATATCTTCTTTACCTTTTGGCTTCTCTGCAGGAATGTTGAATGTCTTAACTTGCTGTTGAGCAGTGGAGCTGACTTGAGGAGGAGAGATAAGTTTGGAAGGTAAATATAGAACACGGTGTCTTTGAGGCCCTGGGCGAGAAAGAAATGTCCCAAGATTAAAAGCCATGTGCTGGGCCTCCTTGAGAATGAATTTAGAGGTATAAATGGTTCTGTTAAAATGCTACTGAGATCGAGGTGCTCACTTGCATGTATTTTTCTACCTGGCTGACCCTCAATGCTGTGCTTTTGGGAGTTGGAGAGTTGAATTTGGGGCAATACTTCATTGTATGTCACTTTTTAGTTTGCTGATGTAACTCAGTGGTAGCAGTTCTGGGATGCAATATCTGCTTTAAAGGTGGCAGGACTGGAATTTTAAGTCCCTCTCGTCTCATAAGACTGAATTCTGCATCCGTTAAAATGGCATTCGTAGAACAATCTTTAAAGATTGCTTTGAGAACAAAACTCTACAATTGGGCAGTGCTTTTTTGTATCAGCAGTTTTAAAAACAACGAAGAGGATTCAGACTTCTCATTCCTTCAATATATTACTTGACTAGACTTGCTTGAGTAGCTGCTTCAATCTGGCCTTGTTGTCTTCTAACCCGGATCAATTTGCTCCATGAACTTGCCATTGACTTGATGAACTGGTGTAACCTTCTTATATGTCACAGGAACATTATCTGAAATTCCCTTTCCTGCTTTTTTTTTTTTAATCCAGGACTCCTTTGCACTATGCAGCCGCGAATGGCAGCTATCAGTGTACGGTGACACTAGTCACTGCCGGAGCCAGTATTAATGAAGCTGACTGTAAAGGCTGCACCCCCTTACATTATGCTGCTGCTTCAGACACTTACAGGAGGTAGGAAGAAAAAAAAGGAAGGAGTATGCCTTAGCTGGGTACAATTAGTTTCTATTTTCTCATCGGAGAATCCTTCCGTGGAATTATCTTATTTGGTTTCCTGGCACCTGAAAATAAGATTGGGGAAACAATGCAGCACAAAAGCTCTTCCTAAGAAACACTGTGAATCAAGGAATCAGTGTCTGCGTTCTTACTGAGCTATTTAGGGTAAAGTAGGTCTTCAGTTTTCTATCTGTCTGAAGTATAATGCCTTTAGTCTCACTTGTTCATATGTTTAGAAATCTAAAATCTAAATCAAGCTCTAAATTACTGCTGCTTAAAAATATAATAAGTTTGAGGCTGTTGTGACTGGGCTTCCTGCTTTTATGATACACGGATTCAAAGAAAGATCAGCTTTGATTCTCACGGTGTTTCTTAATGTCTATAATGTCATTTCCTTAATGTCTATAAGCCCTTTCCCTGTATTGCAAGGAAGGCAGAAGCCGATGATAAGCTTCTGTCTCATTGCCTGGGATTTAGTTTAATCTAATTTGGGCAACTCTTAATTTTTGGTGAGATTCATCTATGTGAAGTGTGCAGTTTAATAATCCATTAAGCTTTGTTGCCATCAGTCCTGATTTAGTATGTATTCTTTTTTTTAACAAATTCTCATATGTGATTATTATAAAATAATTTTTGTAAATAGATTCTAAAATGCAGAGTTTTACTGGATAATAGAGACCTGGGCATTTATGATCCATGAACCACATCCAGCCTGCAAGCAGCCGTAATCCAGCCTGCTATGGCTGGGGCGGGGCATGGGTGCAGTGGAGGGGTTGGCAGGGCAGGGCAGTGGCAGGGTTGTGGCCCTCCACAACAGTCCCAGTTTCTCACGAGGCCTCTTGGGACAATCAGTTGTCCACCAGTGGGATAATATGTACACACACTCTGTGTCTGCTGTATATTGGCAAAACTAATCTAGTTTTATGCTCTTGCAGAGCTGAGACTCATTCAGGAAACAGCCATGACACTGATGAAGAGCCACTGAAAGAGTCAAGACTGAAGGAGGCCATCTTGTGAGTAGCTCATCCGAACTCTCTTTGTTATCCCTTGAATAAACTTGGCTATCTCTTTTCTCCACACTACTTTTAATAGCAATAGCACTTAGACTTATATACCGCTTCATAGTGCTTTACAGCCCTCTCTAAGCGGTTTACAGAGTTCAGCATATTGCCCCCAACAATCTGGGTCCTCATTTTACCCACCTCAGAAGGATGGAAGGCTGAGTCAACCTTGAGCCGGTGAGATTTGAACTGCTGAACTGCAGTGCTGCACTTTAACCACTGCACCACCTCGGCTCTTAATGCAACACAGTTGATGTTTTAGAGAACATTCATATTCTCGAGATTCCATTAAAGTAACTCACATTGTTCAGCATTCAGCTTGTGTTAAACAGGGAGAGAAAATGAACTCTTCAGATGTTCTTTTGCTTTTCCTGCCTCAGCTTACAAAACAACCCTAAACATATTTCTTTTCTTTTTTTTAAATAAATGCTTGATGGGTGTGCGCACACAGCTTAATTTTTTCTTGAATGGATTTTTGTTAAATGCCCAAGTATTAATTTGCTATAAAACTGGAAATCATTTGCGTTTTATATGTGGCGTGGTAATGATACAAGAGAAAACACAGAAGTTTCTTTCCTGGGAGCTTCCTATGGACTACACTACTTTTTTGGTGGTGGTGTTGTTAAGCTGTATGTTTCCCTATTACATGGAAGGAGCTACTGTATCTTCTTTACTATGGTTTAGGTGAGGGGTAGGCAAAGTTGGCTCTTCTATGACTCGTGGACTTCCAGAATTCCTGAGCTAGCATGATTGGCTCAGAAAGTCTGGGAGTTGAAGTCCACGAGTCATAGAAGAGCTAACTTTGCCTACCCCTGGTTTAGGTGAACTGGTTTTATGATTTAGTGACCCGTAACCAAATCTGGATTTCCACTGAATTTTTAGAGCTTTTATATGCATCTGATGCTTGGGTTCATTGAATTATATTTATTCCAGTTGTTTAGAGTTCTTACTGGATAATGGTGCTGACCCTTCTCTCCGAGACAAACAGGGATATACTGCTGTCCATTACGCAGCTGCCTATGGCAACCGACAGAACCTTGAGTTGGTAAGTCTGAACTAAAGCTTGGACAATTGGACTTTAAAAGTGAGAGGAAACTTCTGTGGACACTTGAAAGGGTCATAGTTTTCTCTGTTGATGACTATTATATGGTTGATTTCTTGTAGGGCATTGGGAAATGGCCAGATTAGAAATAAGTCAGGTTGTGATACAGAAATTGGGTGGCTAAATAAACTCTCATGAGCTAGACAGTAATCTTCAAGACTGCAGATAGACTCCTTTTTCTCCAGTTCTCAGATAAAGCATTATATCTGTGCTTTAAATACACACTGCTGTATATACACTGCTGTGTATTTCAATCTTGAACTAAATACACTCAAAACTGTAGAAATGGTGGTAGATTTTAGGAGAAACCCTCCCATCCTACCACCTCTTACAATACTAGACAACACAGTATCAACAATAGAGTCCTTCAAGTTTCTAGGTTCTATCATATCTCAAGACTTAAAATGGACACCTAACATCAGAAACATCATCAAAAAAGCACAACAAAGAATGTTCTTTCTGCGCCAACTCAGAAAGCTCAAACTGCCCAAGGAGCTGCTGATTCAGTTCTACAGAGGAATTATTGAGTCTGTCATCTGCACCTCTATAACTGTCTGGTTTGGTTCTGCAACCAAACAAGACAGACACAGACTTCAACAGATAGTTAGAACTGAAGAAAAAAACAATTGCTACCAACCTGCCTTCCATTGAGGACCTGTATACTGCTCGAGTCAAAAAGAGGGCTGTGAAAATACCTACAGACCTCTTACATCCTGGACATAAATTGTTTCAACTTCTACCCTCAAAACGACGCTATAGGACTCTGCACACCAGAACAACAAGACACAAGGACAGTTTTCCCCCGAATGCCATCACTCTGCTAACAACTAATTCCCACAACACGGTCAACTTAGCTACTAAGACTGTATTACTATTCTTCTTCTCATCCTTACTAGTACCTATCTCTTCCCACTTATGGCTATATCCATATTGCTTGTATCTTTACAACTTATATTGTTTTTATTGTTTCCTAGTATGATTTGATTGCTAATTAGTATCCTATGACTATCACAAAGTGTTGTATCTTACGAGTCTTGACGAATATATTTTATTTTTTATTTATGTACACTGAGAGCATATGCACCAAAGACAAATTCCTTGTGTGTCCAATCACACTTGGCCAATAAAGATTTCTATAAAGAATTCTATTTTATTGCTCTTCTTGGTCTTCATTTTAGATGTGCTTCTGCATACATTTCTGTTCCTTCATTATTATACTGTTTGTATGCACACACGGATACTCTCTGTTTTTACTTGCTCCCAGCATTATAAACTTAGTAACATTATTAGTACTTCATAAGATGCTTGTTAAGCTACTAAAGCCTTCTTCATACTTATGCATCCTAAGAAATATAAGAAATATATTTAATTCTTTTCTCTCGTCTGAAATAGCTTGTGTTTTCTTTGCCTTTTCTTTTTTAATTGTACTTTTATAAAAAATATTTTTTAGAAACAAAATTTAGTTAGGAAAAGAAGATAGGGAAGGGCAAAGTACAAGAGATAAATGGAAAAAGGGGAGGGCAGAAAGAAAATGGGGGGGGGGGGAATCCCAACTTTCTTTAATACAATTATAAATATAGAATACAGGTTGTTCTCGACTTACAACCACAATTGAGGCCAAATTTTCTGTTGTTAAGTGAGACTTTTATTAAGTGACTTTTGTCCTATTTTACGACCTTCCTTGCCACAGTTGTTTTAGTGCTGCTGTAACTTGGAACTAATGTACTTTAGGACTACCTGTACATTAACCTTTTGATCTGAAATTCAGTAATACCACAGCATTTGTGTAATCATAATTCTAATAATCAAATTCCAGAATTAATATAGCATTTCTTTTGGTGTCAAGCAAAAAATAGTTTTCATGTAGAAAAAAAGCTGGACAGTGTTTTCGTAGTTAGTTTTGTCACCTCACCACTTCCACTAATTCCACCATTTATTCCTCCATCGTGGGAATTTGTAGATCTTTCCATCCCTGTGCATGCAAATGTCTCGCTGCTGTTACTATATGTAAAAACAAAGTCCCCTGTTTTCCCCCAACTGCTTATCCAACATGCCTAAAAGAAATAAATCCGATTTCAATTGTACACATATTTTAAAAATGTTCTGAATTAAAATATATATCTGATCTCAATAACTTTTTTTTAATATGTCCATCAAAAGTGATAAAAGTTCCCTTTGGATTGATTACATTTCCAACATACTGTATATTTGACACACCATTATACCAGTTGTAAATTTTAAAAAACATTATTTTTCCTTTTTGGTCCAGAAAGAATGTTGACTCACCAAGTTGAATTCTCCTATCCTGTTACTCATCCCTCTTTAGATATAAATGAATTACGTCCAAAAGTGCTTAAGAAAGCTTGTGCGAATGTTGTGTCCGCAGAGGCTGCATCATAGCTGTGAGCTAGATTGGAACCTCTCAATTCCCAAGCAATCACCTCACGAGTTGACCGCACAAACCTTAGTTCCTGCAGCATTCTGGAGTGCAAGTGGGCAATCTCACGCATCTCTTTTATATCTGGAAAGACAGTGCCGGCCAGAATTTGTCCTCTGGCTGCTGATCATTACCACAATGCTATCCCCACCCCTACAGGGACATCTGGTTCACCAGAGACCTCCATTTGCAAGCCCCAGGGTGGATACTTGCAATGGAAAAACACTTCCTGCAGTTTGTATATTAAGGGGTTTGAAAAATATACAGGTAGTGCTCGACTTATGCCCTCAATTGAACCCAGAACTCCTGTTGCTAAGCGAGACATTTGCTAAGCGAGTTCTACTCCATTTTACGATTTTTCTTGCCACATTTGCTAAGTGAATCAGTGCGGTTGTTAAGTTAGTAACACAATTAAGTGAGTCTGGCTTCCCCCAATGACTTTGCTTGTCAGAATGCTGCAAAAGGTGATCACATGACCCTGGGACATTGCAACCGTCATAAATATATGCCAGTTGCCAAGCATCTGAATTTTGATCACATAATCGTGGGGAATCTGCAACAGTCATAAGTGTGAAAAATGGTCACAAGTCACTTTTTTCAATGCTATCGTAACTTCGAATAGTCACTAAATGAACTGTTGCAAGTTGAGGACTACCTGTATTTATTTTTTTCCTAGGCAACTATTATTTTTACAGAGTAATGTTTTATATATTAAAATGCCTTCAGAAATATAGCAAAGTAATATATTTATAATGTGCTACTGAAGTACCTTGGGAAAATGCTTTCATGATCAGGAATTAAATTTTAGGTACTTAGAAACAGGTTTATTGTTGTCAGAAGCTTTGTGCCTCGCTCCTAAATTAAAAACCTATTTCGTCATTGTCTTTAATGCATATTATTTTAATAATAATTAAATTTTGGGGAACATATACTGTATAATTCCTAGACTAGGTGAAATGATATACGTTCTCTAGTCATTATTCACAGAGGTTCTTCCCGTACGCTAAATAAATAAATCTCAGGGGTCCCCAGAGCTAGATTGTTGAAGCGTTTGTACGATTGGAATTAGATTCCAAGCTTTTTCATTTCAGCTCCTGGAAATGTCGTTTAACTGCCTGGACGATGTGGAAAGCACCATTCCAGTCAGCCCTTTGCACTTAGCTGTAAGTCTCATTATTATAAAGCCATATTGGGTACAGTTGGGTCAAATTTAATTACAGTAATTAGCATTTGAATGCCAGTGTTACATTTGCTTCCGTGAGGAAAGTGGACCTAAGCTGTAGGACTGCATCATTACATTTAATCCCTCTTGATCTATAGCCTCCCTAAATCAGTCTGTCTGTTGATTGTGCTTTCAGGCCTATAATGGTCACTGTGAAGCCCTGAAGACGCTTGCCGAAACCCTGGTGAACCTGGATGTGCGGGACCACAAAGGGCGGACGGCTTTGTATCTTGCCACGGAGAGGGGCTCTACGGAGTGCGTGGAGGTGCTCACCAGCCATGGTGCTTCTGCTCTTGTGAAGGAGAAAAAGAAGAAGTGGACACCCCTCCATGCTGCTGGTATGAGCACGTCTTATTTCCTGTTGAGATGCTGGGATTCTTTCTCTTGCAAAACAGACTTGGGGCGTCCACTGGGTCTTTAAAGATAAACGACAGTTATATAAGAAGCAGGAAATCCTGTTCATTATGTTCTCATTTTATTTCTTACAGCTGCCTATGGGAACACAGATTCCTTGCATCTTCTCATTGATAGTGGGGAGAGAGTCGACATCACTGATGTCATGGACATCCATGGACAGTAAGTCTTCAGCTATTTATTTATTTATTTGTGTGTGTGTGTGTATGTATGTATGTATGTATGTATGTATGTATGTATGTATGTATGTATGTATTTGGCCTATAAGTCATTCCGGTGGCAAACAGGAATGGGCTTGTTCCTTACAAATTCCAGTTTACTGTACAGATCCAATCAGGGCTGCATGTACTGCCAGCTGGGCTCTGAATATGTCTGGGCAATAAAGGGCCGGAGAGCCAGGTGAACCCCAGTACAGACAAGAGAGAGTTCTTACTCATTTGGGAGTGAGCTTCTACATTGAGGAGAAACACCTGAAATACATTTCCCCTTAAAGATTTGGTTTGCAGTTATTATTTATTAGTGAGACCTATATACCGCCTCATAGTGCAAGCACACTCTAAGCGGTTTACACCATTAAGCAATGTATATTTATATTGCCCCCAACAATCTGGGTCCTCGTTTTACCTACCTCGGAAGGTTGGAAGACTGAGTCAACCCTGAGCCGGTGAGATTTGAACAGCTGAACTGCTGATCACAGTCAGCTAAAGTAGCCTGCAGTACTGCACTCTTAACCGCTGCACCACCTCGGCTCGGTGTTGGCGAGTCTTTCTAGATCCAGCATTGAAGTTGGGGAGTCGAGAAGCATCAGTGAAAAGGAGAAGATTTTTTTTTAAAAAATACTTCTGCTAGTAAATTCTCTTTCTTAGAGGGGAGACAGATGGCTTTGGTGATTTATGTGCTTATGTAACCCCAGTGGTTCATTATTATGATATGCTTTTTATGGAGCAACCCTTCCAAGCTATTCAAGAAATTCCATCTGGCCCAGGATACAGAGCACAGGTAGTGAGTGATGCCTCCATATTCAAACAATTTCACAATTTCCAGTAATTAATTCAAAGTTTCTGCAAGGGTGTATGTTTTATGTGGTCAAAGACCAAAAAAACTGATATGGCTGCCTCTTCTTATACAGCCTGCTCAACGCTCTGTGATCACCAACAGGCAGCTTTTGTCATCCTCCCATAGGGATGATCTCTAGAATATATTTTTATATCTCCATGATGGGGCCCATATGCTGTGGCAAAACTGTTAGCAGAGTTGAAGATAGACTTCTCCATTTACCATTAATTTATTATTAACTTTATTTGCTTAAATAAAGCTTACATTTGTTTATTTAGGTCTTTTAATAATAATAGTTTTAGTGAGTTTTATTTTCGAATTATTTTAAAACGTCCTATTTTGTTGTTTTAATCATTTTCACAAAATCTATTTTAAATTGTATTTCTTTAAGGAGCAGATGGCATACAAAATATTCTGAATAAATTAAAATATTTCTTTTTTTACTTACTTAGTAAAAATACCGTGTTACCCGCCACTCACTTTCTGAATTACAGTCCCTGGCATGATGTTTGCCAGTCCTCAGATTTTTTTTTTTTAAAGTATTACCGTAACCTCATTTTTCAGCCCTCAAAAGTAATCAAAGCAGATTAATGGAACTGTAATTGTTTTGTAGAAACTTCTTGGAATTAAATACTTTTTATTTTTTTAGTTTCCCTCTTATTTTAACATCTGGGGTACTCTCGGTCCATTCTGCCCTTCATAGAGATAGTGCTTATTTTCTAAATTATTTTCTAAATTATTTTCTAAATTTTCTAAATTAGCCAAATTAGTAAATCAATAGGTGGCTGACCTACGAGGGTGAGTCAAAAAGTAATTCCATTTTCTTTAGGACAGGTATAATTACCAACACAGGAACATGTAGCATACATCAAAATGAAGCTGGTCCTCTGGATCACATCCCTATTTCTCAACATAGTCACTGTTTCTCTCAATAGCAATGTTCCACCTTCGAATGAGAGCATGTATCCTTGCCTCGTAAAATTTTGTTGACTGTTCTTTGAGCCACTTCTTCACTGCAGTTTTCACTTCCTCGTCACTGGAATAATGTTTGCCTCTCAAACCCTCTTTCATGGGGCCGAAGAGATAATAGTCTGAAGGTGCTAACTCTGGTGAGTATGGAGGATTATTATTCCAGTGACGAGGAAGTGAAAACTGCAGTGAAGAAGTGGCTCAAAGAACAGTCAACAAAGTTTTACGAGACAGGGATACATGCTCTCATTCGAAGGTGGAACATTGCTATTGATAGAAACGGTGACTATGTTGAGAAGTAGGGATGTGATCCAGAGGACCAGCTTCATTTTGATGTATGCTACATGTTCCTGTGTTAGTAATTATACCTGTCCTAAAGAAAATGGAATTACTGTTTGACTCACCTTCGGTATTCCTTATTTTCTCACAGGACCCCATTGATGTTGGCAATCATGAATGGCCATGTAGATTGTGTCCATCTCTTACTAGAGAAGGGATCCACAGTGGATGCAGCAGACAGAAGAGGCAGGACTGCACTGCACCGAGGGGTAAGTGGAGCGATAGCTCTGTATTGAATTGATTGAACAAGATCCTGAAATAGTCTTGTAGTTTTGGATGTGGAAAATTAAACATTTTAAGTGTTCCACACTTTAAGCCAATTGGAGCATAGTGAGTAGATCGTTGTTGTCTGTTCCTCATCTTTGAATTGTAGCACTTGCTATTGATTCCAGAGAGTGTGCTTTGAATTTGGTGTACTTTACAGGTATTCCTCACTTCCCAACCATTTGTTCTGTGACCAGAGCTACAAAAAATAACTTCACAGATCATTTGTAACCTTTGCAGCATCCTTCAGTCATGCAATTGCCATTATAGTCAGTGCAGGTGGTCCTGTGCCTGACCTGTGTGAGTTTCCCCCCCCCCTTTATTCCCTTCTTGCAGAGCAGAGAGATTGGAGGCAAATCTCTTCTTGAAACAGATTTCAAGAGAGTAAACTTCTACCCATCAAAAGTAGTGCAATCACACTGGCAGCAAAAAAAAAAGGTCAGGCAAAGGAGAGATAGTCTACCAAAATTGCTTGCTTTTTTTTTTTTTTGCCTCCCCTTTCTCTCGCAACAAAGTGAAGAGATTGGAGCAAAAGAGATTTCAAGAGCATGAGTGGGTTGCATACTGCATCCATGGCTCCCAGCCTCAGCTGTGGCACAATCGCATTGCTTTTGATGTGTGCAAGACTGGAAGCAGGCATTCCAAAGGGCGTGGTGGTGGTGGTTAGAAGCAAGCAAGAATCAAATGTGTGAAACAACAAGAGTAATCTTGTCTCCTTCCTGCCAGAAAGCACAGTTGCGGTCATGTGGTTTCCTACTTAGCTATTGCTTTGTTTAGTGGTGGAGTTGCCAATCCCAGTTAAGGTTGTTAAGCAAGGACTACCTGTATGAATACTGTAAGCGTGCTTGTGCTGGAAAGCAATATTTAGGCAAAAGAAATGCTAGTTTGAGCAGCATCAGTTTTAATGCGAAAATAAAAGTTTCTATTGTTTATAGTGCAAGATTTATTGTTATTATTACATGGTATTTGGACCACAAGACTGATTTACTTTGGCCATGTCATGAGTGCAAATTCATTGGAGAAGTTAATGATGCCAAAAATGGTTAGTGAAAGAAGAAGAAGGAGCAAGCAAAGAGCATGCTGGCTTGATCACATCAACACTGATAACAAAGAATTTCCCCTTGTGATAGATACTTTTTTAATTAATTGCTTGCTGTTCTTTTTTGTAGGCTGTTACTGGCTGTGAAGACTGCCTTGCAGCACTGCTGGACCATGATGCCTTTGTATTGTGTCGGGATTTCAAGGGCCGGACCCCGATCCATTTTGCCTCGGTGTGTGGGCATTCTGAAATCCTGAGGACCTTGCTGCAGGCAGCGCTCTCTACTGACCCTCTGGACTCTGTAGTGGACTATAGTGGCTATTCACCAATGCACTGGGCTTCATACAGCGGTAAGAATGTAGAGATTCATGCATACCTTCCTTTGTTATTTTCTTGTGCCAGGGAGAGACTGCCCTAAGATCTGTCCGGTTAAATCACTGCTACAACACTGAGCAAAGTTAATTGCTATAATATGACATGACTGTTGCAGCAGAAGACTGTGATGGCTAAAACTATGGAACGTTCAACAATTTTATGCGGCCGATTTACCTGAAAGGTGATTGCGTCTCCAGCAGATTCAGTGGGTCGATAGATTGTAGGACAGACCTTTCCTTCTCCAAGTCATCTGTCAAGATCCTTTAGATTACTCGTGGCAAATGCCTTATGGCTGGAAAGTGCAGTTTAATTTCATTGGATTCCCAGGTGCTATGTGTGTTGTGTAGGAGGTTGCCAGCAGGGTTGGTGTCCACATTTTCTGCCTACAGGGAGGATTTTGGTGGGCAAAATAGAGAGTTCCAAAATTCTCCAAAGCCTTCCAGAAATCCTACTTAAAAATCTGCTCTCAGGCCCAAAAGGAATCCTGTGGGTCACCTACGGCTGATGGAATAGTTTGTCCACTCTTGTTCTAGATTGTATCTTGTTCATACTGGCTTTAGTGGAAAGAAAATTGAAGACCCCTCCTCTTCAGTATCCTGATCTTTTCAGCTGTTTTATTGCAGGAGAATTCAGTGGTGGTGGGTAATTGTCTTTCTGGCAAGCATATCTGCTATCACTGATTTCTCATTGTGGATCATCTGATAAACATCTCCGGAAACTCTATAGGTTCTTTGAAAACACAACATTCTTGTGAGGGAATAGCAGTAGTTGCTTTATTATTATGATCAGGAGCTTTATTTTTTCCATTAAATCATGGGATTCATGTACTGATTTTGATTAATTTGTATTTCCTTACTTCAATTCGGGGGGAAATTCTTGCTCTGGAGTAATGTTCTGAAAGGTATCTTACCTTTTCTTTGATCTTTTCTTTGTCAAGATTTGTATATCATGTTAAAGCAGAAATCTTGCCAATATAGAAGGTGGGGGGAAAAGGCATGCAGCTGACTCCCATTCTACCCTATGTGAACAAACCCAACAATATTTTTTTTGAATATATGTTTTATTGGTACATTTCTTTTCATTAAAAACAAAAAAAAAATTCCATGTCTGTCTGAACAGCATGTTGTCTGAGCATAATGAATTTTGAGTAAAGGTACAACAATAACCATAATCATACTAGTAATCTTAATAAACATATCAATATTAATCATACAATAATAAAACAATTAGTTTGTCCATCTTGCAATATTTACGATACAAATTTTTATTATCTCTGAATTCTTTTTAAATTCTAACCTCAGTTTCTGTTAGTTAACCATTGGTAAAATATATCCCATGTTAAAAAGTATTCTGTTTCTTCCTTTTCTTTTATATTAAGTGTCAGTCTATCCATCTCATCACATTCTAATATTTTTTTTATTACACTTTCATCTGTCGGGACCTCTTCATTTTTCCATTGTTATGCAAACACTATTCTTGCTGCCGTTACTACATGCAGAATTAAATATGTATTCCCTTTATTCCACTGTTCTGGTAGTATCCCCAGCAGAAATACTTCTGGAACAAACCCAGCAATATTGATTTCTCCATTTCAGTGTAGTTTAAATAACCCCCCCCCCCATGGCTAAATGCTTGCAAAGAAGCCAGGACTCAGAAATCAACTCTAAATTTCAATTAAAATCTGACTTCTAATCCTACCCGGCCATTTAGAAGCACTTCACTATAATTCTGAGTTGAATGGTGTTGAAGTGTCAAATTCCTGATTATTGTAATGCTTAGGTGGGAGAAGGAACAGTGCTTCATGAAAGAGTCTGTGTGTTTGCGTGCATGTCTTGCATTCAAACTTTAATTCATTAAGCCATTTTTTCCTGTTATGACACGCAAACACTGCCTTTGTTGCAGACTGGCTCATTTAAATCAAGACTCAAAAAAAGGGTGGCTATTAACTTCCAATTTCAGCCTGTGTTAAAGCTGCCTAAACATGTGAAAGGTTTAAAAAACAGCTCATGCATTGGTTTTGCCTGTGATACCCTTGATTTTGCCTATAAAAATGCCATGGGATTAGAAGGTGATCTAATGAATTCTCTTTCTCTCTTTCCAGGGCATGAAGATTGTCTTGAATTGTTACTTGAACACAATCCATTTGCATACCTAGAAGGAAACCCTTTTACTCCATTGCACTGTGCAGTGTAAGTCATGGTAGACCCTGGAAATGAAGTGTGTGTTTGTGCAAATGCATTAGGATAAGCTGTTCCAAGCAAAACGAGGTGTGGATTTTGCTTTTCAAGTAGAGTTTGAAACTGTCACTCAAAACTTCATTCCTGCTTTGGATAACCCTTATGCCAGTATATACCTCTCTTGGTACCTCACCTGACTTTTAAATTTTTAAGGTTTTATAAAATTACAGATAGCAGAATGAATTTTGCAAAGCAAAATGCCAGCTTCGAATATTAGCTCTCTTTTCCATGAGTACCTCTGGGCCTCAAGTGGACTACACTGGAAGTCTTTTTAAAAAAATTAGCTATTACATGCAGCCCAGACCTACTGTATTTCAAGAAATGCACTTGCCAAAAAAAGAAGACACAAGATAAGAGAACAATTTACCTCTTTGCTTTCTAGGAAACAAGTGATTTCTTGCCTGTTAATGATAGCCCTACTGTGTTTTCTGTAATTTTATATTCTGTGATGTCGACAGGCCTGGGGCCAATGAACTCAACATAACATTGAGAACTCTTGGTCCCGTGAATGAATGAATTGCATGGGGTTTTAAAAATTGTTTTAAATATTTTTAATGCTTTTTAAATAGTGATTGTTTTAATGCTTATTGTTTGCATGTAGATTTCTTATTGTTGTGAGCCGCCCAGAGTCTCTGTGGAGTGGGTGGCATACAAGTGTGAATAATAAAATAAATAAAAATAAATAAATATTCAGTGGAAATGCTATCTGCATTTCCTAACCTGGGTCTCCATATGCTGCTGGCTACAGTTCCAATCTATTCCAGTAGCTAGCATAGCCAGAAGCTGGAAATTTTAGTCCAACCACATCTGGGGACTCAGTATTAGGAAAAAAATACACACAGTACATGTTTGTTGCTAAGTGAGACAGTTGTTAAGTGAATTTTGCCCCATTTTACGACCTTTCTTGACACAATTGTTAAGTGAATCACTGCCGTTGTTAAGTTAGTAACACAGTTATTAAGTGAATCTGGCTTCCCCATTGACTTTGCTTGTCAGAAGGTGACAAAGGGATCACATGATCCACGGGACACTGCAACCGTCATAAATATGAACCAGTTGCCAAGCATCTGAATTTTGATCATGTGACCATGAGGATGTTGAAAGAGTCGTAAGTGTGAAAAATGGTCATAAATCACTTTTTTCAGTGTTGTTATAACTTCAAGCAGTCACTAAATGAAATGCTGTAAGTGGAGAATTACCTGTATTTGACTTACAACCATTCATTTAGTGATTGTTTGAAGTTACAGCTGCGCCGAAAATAGTGACTTACGACCAGTCCTCACACTTATGACCATTGAAGCATCCTCACATTCACATGATCAAAATTTGGGCACTTGCTGGCATATTTTTTTACAATGGTTGCCGCATCCCAGGGTCATATAATTGCCATTTGCAACCTTCCCAGCTGGCTTCCCCATAAGCAACGCAATTGGGGGAAGCCAGGTTCCCTTAACAATTGCATGATTCACTTAGTAATTGCAGTGATAACAACTGTGGCGGAAAATAGATTGTAAAATTTGAGTGTGACTCATAGAACAGCTGCCTTCAATAGCAATGGAAATTCTGATCCTAAATGAAGTAATTAGTTGAGGTCTACCTATATTTTGGAACCTACAACTTAGCTATGGAATGCTTATTTCACATCATTAACAAAACATTGGCATTGTTTTCTTCCCAAAACCTACAAATTCAACAAGGAGTTGCTGGGCAGGACCGAACAGCAGATCCCTCTGGTGGCTTACTCCTTAGCTTTTACTTATTTTTTTTCCACCCAAAAAGAAAGATAACAAGTCATTAAAGTTGGTGGGGAGTTTACTTGAAGGAATTGTCCAGAATTTGGAGCATCTTGACTGGTGGGAATTTTCCCTATCTGTTTTGGACCTCTGAAACCCAGATTCAGTAGAGAGGTCCTGAAATGCCCTTGTACTCGTTTGTCATCCTGAAATAAATAAAATCAACTGATGCTTGCTTGCTTGCTTGCTTGCTTCTCACACTTTCTTTCTTCTCCAGAATTAACAATCAGGATGGCACCGCTGAGATGCTTGTTGAAGCATTGGGTGCCAAGATTGTTAATAGCAGAGATGCCAAAGGAAGGTAAGTGTTTGTTCTTCCTGTTCTTGGTGAACGCACTAGTTATATTACTCGGTATCATTGATCAGACCATCATTTGAATGACAGAGATCCCTTCAAGATACACCAAAGAGACTAAAGAAATTCAGCAGCATGAATTTTGGTGTCTTAACTCCTATAGTTTCTGTCTTACATAGTGCAAATACCCAGGCTCCATGAAGTTGTATGATATGAGATTTAAGACATCTTAAATCTGAATCGCCATTGTGTGTATCAAATGCGAGACAAATGGATTTCGATCTGATATGCTCTAGCGTCCTTATATGTGGGTGGCAGGGATCGCTAACTTTTTCCAGGCTTGGACTTCCTCACAAAATCCTGTGTGATTGCTTTTACACTCCCTTAATTTATTGAAATCTCACAAGTTGGAAGTCAGGCAATTAATGGGAGTCCGGCAGGCATTTCATTTGCCAACCCTGGCCTTGCACTTTCAAATAGTGCTTAAAAAAACCCTAATTGTTGTACAAGGGACCTACATTCAAGTTTACGATCAGTTTCTTAACGTGTGTCTGTGTGTGTATTTGTTATAGGAAATACGTGTTTGCTGTCAATAGCAATGTGGTAATCTATAGTAAACAAAGTTATGTCCTGCCATTTATTCTGATTCATGTTTTTCTACCTTTTCAATCAGTATTCAATTAAGTTTCATTAAAGTGTGGCAATTGAGAGTGAGTTTTAATTTGGGTTTTGCTATGCACTACCTGGGCAAGAGATAGAAGATACACAGAATGTTTGCTTTCAGTGGATACTACGCGCCTTCTAAAAATAGAAGATTGAGAGATCATCCAGTGAGAAACTACCGAGCTTCTAAAGAAATTGAATGATATCAAAACACATCGTAGGAATGTGTGTGTGTGTCTTTAAAATACCAAAATAAATAAATAAAAGTATGTAGAATAACATTTTTTTAAAAAATGAAAACAATGCTGTATAATTTACATTTATGCATCTAAAAAACAGAGTTCTTTTTGAAAGCATGTCAAGTCCATCTTTCCTCTTCTTCCAAGGATGCCCCTTCACGCTGCTGCCTTTGCAGACAACATCCATGGTTTACAATTGCTTTTGCAACACCAGGCTGAGGTAGATGGAACTGACCAATTGGGGAGGACCCCTCTTATGATGGCTGCTGAAAATGGCCAGACAGCAGCAGTTGGTAAGTGGGACATCTCCTGCATTTATGCTTTTCTCTTTTTTCTTCTTCTTCTTCTTCTTCAACCATCCTATCATATCAGCTTAAGAGAATCCATAAAAATACTAGGTATGTATCTCTTAAGTCTTCTCTTGGTCCAGCATAGATCCGATAACTGTTTGGTTCAGTTTCCTGCTAAGCTCATTTCTGATAATACATTTTGACTAATTGTCCCAAAGGTGCTTTTTCAAGAGGCATCTGGACTGTCTGGTTTTTCTTCGACGATGTTTCGCTTCTCATCCAGCTCATTACTGAGTTGAAGAAGCTTCTTGGATGAGAAGCAAAACATTGTCAAAGAGAAACCAGAAAGTCCAGTTCCCTCTTGAAAAAGCACCTTTGGGACAACCATGACCTGTCAGGGGTCTCCAACCTTGGCAATTTTAAGACTTGTGGACTTCAACTCTCAGAATTCCACAGCCAGCAAAGCTGGCTGTGGAATTTTGGAAGTTGAAGTCCACAAGTCTTAAAATTGCCAAGGTTGGAGACCCCTGACCTGGATGACTGAGAATCTTCATAGACATTTGACTAATTTGTTTTGTAAAGATGTAAATATTGTAGATATTCTGTTGGTTTTGGAAATAGCTTTCTGTAGTTATTTTCAAATTACGTTTTCCTTCTTAGTCTACTGAAGGGTAGTCGTCTTTCTGTCTATCATCACCCTGGGGAGGAATTAGGAGCAATACCTGTGCTCATGTGAGCACCTCCATGAATTTTGCATATTTTTGTGCCTGAGATCAATTTTTTTTCCTCCCATCATCCAGAAATAGCAACAATATGCTGCTTCTTTCCAGCATCTGTGACATAATATGAATAGCTACACTTTGCCTCACTCTAGACCAGGAGTCCCCAACCACCAGGCTGTGGCCCGTTGGAAACCAGGTTGGGCAAGCGGGCAAGCATGCAAACACACACAGCTCCACTTGCACGCCCGTTACTTGTGCAAATGGATCTGCATGCGTAAGTGCAGTCACCCGCTGCTTGCATGGAACCATTCCCTCTTCATTCCCCGCCGCCAGTGCCGGTCCACAAAGCCAGAAAGATTGGGGACTGCTGCTCTAGACCCAAGCCTGCTTTGGCTTGCAGGGGGAAGCAAGAAGGCCAGCTCTGAAGGGTCTCTGGTTATATGAGTGCAGGATGGTTGAGAGCAGAGGAGCTAACTGCTGCTTAAAGACCACTCCTAGTTATTCTTAAGAAATCTCTTTAAGTCTCTTTAAGAGCCCAGGTGGCGCAGCAGTTAGGGGCAGTACTGTAGGCCACTTTAGCTGACTGTGATCTGCAGGTCAGCGGTTCAAATCTGACCGGCTCAAGGTTGACTCAGCCTTCCATCCTTCCAAGGTAGGTAAAATGAGGACCCTGATTTTATTTATTTATTTATTTATTTTGTTATTCTTATATGCCGCCCAACTCCCGAAGGACTCAGGGCGGCAATATATTGTTGGGGGCAATATAAATATACATTGCTTACTGGTGTAAACCGCTTAGAGAGTGCCTGCACTGTGAGGCGGTATATAAATCTCACAAAACAAACAAACAAATAAATAAATAAATAAATAACTATCTCTGCAATTTTGGAGTGACCTAATTATGCAAATCACTCGCAAACAGGTTTCAGGCATACTACCATTATGAAGGTCTATGGAGATTTTCAGTCTTCCAGGTCATGGTTGTCTCAAAGGCGCTTTTCAAAAGGCAGCTGGACTATGTCTTGGATGAGAAGCAA
Source organism: Diadophis punctatus similis (assembly GCA_023053685.1). Classification (NCBI taxonomy): domain Eukaryota; kingdom Metazoa; phylum Chordata; class Lepidosauria; order Squamata; family Dipsadidae; genus Diadophis; species Diadophis punctatus. The sequence continues at coordinate 5,685,970 of JALIGW010000025.1, forward strand.
AATGTCTTCTTCCTCAAAGGGAAAAAACATACTCCAGTTGCCTTTTGAAAAAGCACCTTTGAGACAACCATTACGAAGCCTTCCTCCATCACATTTTGTAACATGTAAAGGTTAGAACTGTGGAATGGTTCAATGTTATTTGAGGGTGAAGTATATTGTCCCATAAAAAGATAAGAGCAAAAAGAAACGCCACAAGCCAGTGCATTGGCTCTCTGTATCTTGAGATACAGAGTTTAACTTCGGTTCCTTTGCTTTCTGGTTGACTTTTCTGCCTTGGCGCTGGGATTTTGAAATGCCTTCTCCAATATGATTCCCTTCTGGCAAAAGCCATATTATTTCAGAAGAGGACGGGGACACCAATCAAGTGGTATTAGAAGTTATCTGTCTTGATTTTTGGATTAAGCTGCCCTGCTTTTTCATTTTTCTCTATTTGCCATTTTAATGTTGGAAGTTGGCTTCTATGACTTTGGGGTGAATGGCTTATAAGAATCTTTTAAATAAGTATAGGCACAATTTTTCATGTTGCGTTTCCACAATTTTCAGAGTTCCTGCTGTGCAGAGCAAAAGCAGATCTAACTGTGCTGGATGTCAACAAGAACACAGCTCTTCACCTGGCCTGCAGTAAGGTACAATGTCCAAAAGTGGGACCCATAAAATTGATTTTGGGGGGGGGGGACTAATTTCTGTAGAATTTTAATATGTAAAATTGGAAGATTATGATGAAAGTGATGCCAGATGTGATTAAATGACTTTATTTCCAAATAATGAGTTTATGTAATTTGATTTTTTTATTGGAAAGAAGAAAAATGACCCACTAGAGTTAAAAATAAAAATCGGATTTTTTTAAAAAAATTGGGTTTATTAAGAATTTACAGAGTAAAAGACGAGGGAGGTGGGGGGAGGGAGGAAGGAAGGAAAATTATGAATTATAATGACTTTTTTCAATTTTAATTGTAATAGTAAAAACTAATACAAGTAAAATAAAACTATAAACATAGAAAGAATAAAACATGCAAAGGGAAAAAAGAAAAGATGTAAAGAAAAGAAAAAAGATAGTAAAGAAATAGAAGTGACTACAAACGTTCATCACAAGTACAAACAATTTTTGTTATCTTTTCACCTTTTAAATCACAACAAATAATCTGTTTTTTGTTATCAAAAATAACAAGGTTAAATAAATTATAAATAAATAGACTTTATATTCATTTCTTTTACTTCTAACAATCTTAATCCTTAATCCGTTCAGATAATGGAACTTGATTTCATTTCTTTTTTGTGTCTTCTCATGAGTTTCTTCAAAACTTCAATAAGATTCTTTTGTAAGTCCAATGTAGAAAAATTATCCAGGTTACTCTCTTATTTTATTGTTTGTAAGTCCCTTTTAACTACTAAAACAACCCATCTATACTGTATGTCCAGTATAACGTCTTTTTCCATGTCACTCTTGTAACCTGTCATTTTTAAATCCACATTCAGCTCATTCTGTTTTGTGAGGTAAAACCTATTCCTCTTCCATAATATGTCACAGTCACAGCCTATCTCTAGAGGCAGATATTGCTGTTCACATTGTTAATATTAATTTCTGACTCCACTTTTCAAAAATGCCCTTCAATATTTCCAATGTTAGAAAATTTTGCACCATTCTGTAACTATTAGTCAAGTTTATGTGTTCTTATCCTTTAATTGAAAAGTTTAGTATCCAGTTTTTAAAAGCTTACCTTATTATGTTTTGAAAACAATCTGACTTTCCTATGGAAAGAATTCTTCATAAGTAATTCCAAAATCTTATTTCAAATTTTTCTGGAACCATTTATAACTTTCTAAAATCAGTCTTAATTAACTTTTTGCTTTTTATTTTTTTTAAGTTGTTAAGTTTGTAGGTTTTTTAAAAATTAAGGATTGAGGGCACACTCATCCAGTATTTTCAGACTTGTCTTTCCAAAGGTTTCTAATAGCTGAAAGGTAGTTAATAAGCAATTTCTAAATGTGATTAGAAAAGAAACTTAATATCCTTTTAAAGCTGCCGTCCAAGGTTTCAGCAAGATCACTATTCCCTCGTTTCCCAGTCCTTAAAATCCACTGGAGGCTGTAGTCTCCTTGCAAGGAGCAACTGCTGAAGTATTTTTGGGAGATCTCTCTTTGTGTAGAGAAATTTGAAGAACTGGTCTACTCACTCATTGCTGTGATTATGAGCTTTGGTTTTTTGCAAAGCCATCTGTAGTATGAATGAATATATGAATATATGAATGCATGAATTTTTTTAAACATGAAACTACCTAAAATTATGACTTATGATCTTTTCAGTATATAATTACAATCTTACAATCCCCCTCCCTCTTAGATCTTATCTTATACAAGTCTCATCATCCCCTCATTTAATTCATTTTTTTTAAAAAAACCTTCAAACCCATAAATCATTTTGTTTCTTCTTTCAGCAAAAATTCCATATAAGTTTTCAATTCTTTCGGAAAAGTTACCCAGGAATGACTTTTATGCTTGTAATAGAATGATAACTGAAGGCCAGAAATCTGCCCAGTGAATCTTAAATCCTTGAGAAAACCTTTTTGGTGTTAGATGGGCAGTATTGTTGGTTTCCTGTTTTATTGCTGAACTCACACTAATAATAGAGCAAATGTAATCTTCATTTTCTCCCACTAGGAGACAGTGCAGCATAATTTCAAATAGAAACAATCCATCAGCATACAATATTTTCCAGCTCCTCTGTCATACTTTAACCCCCTCTCCCCAAACCATTGCTTAAAGTTTAGAATTTTCCTACTGGGGCTTACGTATTCCTTTTTCTGTTCTATGTTAATTCTGTCCAGGCTTACTTTATTGTAGCCCGTTGTGGCAAAGCACATACACTTGTATGAAAAGGTCATGATAAGAAACCCGTGTCATATTCCTTATCAGAATTAAACTGCAGAGCTGTGTGCAATTTCAGACTTCTTTTATCTTTTCTTTCCAGGGTCATGAAAAGTGTGCCTTGTTGATTCTGGGGGAAACCCAAGACCTTGGCCTTATCAATGCAACAAACAGTGCTCTACAGATGTAAGTACTCACACAGCCTATGGAAACTAGCCATTTTTCCCTTCACTTTGTTTCCTATCAAATATTACTAAAAATGAGTCAGCAAAAGCATCTTCTTAGCTGGTTCTAATGTGGGAAGAAAACCTTTTTTGCATTTGGGAAGACATTTTGACTGTCTAGCTTAAAGATCTTAATTTATTAGAGATTGATTTCACAGGTCAAAGTCCAAAAAAAACATGTCCATTTAGAAACTCCTCCTTGGCAGAGACATAGGATACTTTTGATTCTGAGATTTAACATTTTGGAAAAGTAACTCTGAGGTAATCAGTCATATTGAAAATTCTGTTTAATAGACTTAATCCAGTGCAGAGTCTTGCTGCTTATTTCAGGATAGTGAAGGGAAATACTGTGTTTCCCCGAAAATAAGACCTATCCCGAAAATAAGACCTAGCTTGATTTTTTACATGTGTGCCCAATATAAGCCCTACCCCCCCAAAATAAGCCCCAGTTAAGACCCGTCCACTCTGTTGCACTGGTTGCGCCGGGTGGGGCAAGGCGCACGGGTAAAAATCAAGCGGGGGTGGGGGTGGAACTTCTTGCCTTCAGACAGTTGCAGCCAGGCCTCGCACACCCCGACATCTGCCTCGCCTTGCCGGCCCACTTCTTCTGCCGCTGCTTGCGCGTGTCGCCCCCCGCCTCCATTTTGCTGTCAGAGGCCTTCAGGAAAGGCTTCTGCAGCCAAGAAACGAGCTCCAGATTGACACGCACGGCACCCCCTAGCCTCCGTTTCGACATCAGAGGCCTTCAGGAAAGGCCTCTGCAGCTGATAAAAGAGCTCTGGATTGATGCGCGCGGGGCTGTTGGTGCCACCGCTGTGAGGTGAGGAAGTGGAAGACATCCCCCGAAAATAAGACCTGGTGCCTTTTTGGGTGGCAAAAATATATAAGACCGGGTCTTATTTTTGGAGAAACACAGGTACTTCTGGACGAAATTGTAGAGTTGGATTATGCCACAGAGAATTAAATGAGAATGGAGGCGCAGGGTAAATTATTTATTTATTTATTTATTGGTGACATTTATATACCGCCTCACAGTGCAAGCACTCTCTAAGCGGTTTACACCAATAAGCAATGTATATTTACATTGCCCCCAACAATCTGGGTCCTCATTTTACCTACCTCGGAAGGATGGAAGGCTGAGTCAACCTTGAGCCGGTGAGATTTGAACCGCTGACCTGCGGATCATAGTCCGCTAAAGTGGCCTGCAGTACCCCACTCTAACCGCTGCGCCACCTCGGCTCTTTCCACCTTTGTCAACTTCATGTCTCTGCATTAACAGACAAGATCTGGAGAAAGGACAAAATGTTGCTATCCCTATTATTAAATGTGAATTGTACTATCTGTAGTAGGGATGTTGGACCGGCAGCTATAGGATGCATGTGGTCCTCCAGCATACAAGTAATCCTTGACTTGCAACCTTCATTCAGCAACTATTTGAAATTACCATGGTGCTGAAAAAGTGGACTTAGGATCTGTGCCCAGTCATCCATTGCAGCATGCACTCACGTGTGTGTGCACGCGCGCACACACACACACACACATAATCGAAGTGTAGATATTTCGTAGCCCACCCGCACTTAAAACTGCAGGGTATTTTTATCTCCCCTCCCCAAACTATTTTATTTATTCATCAAATTTAGTCATTGCCCATCTCACATTTCAAATGAGACTGGGCAGTTTAAAGATACAAGTCATAAAACCATATAAAAGGGACATTGTTAAAAGCAAAAACAGTGAAGAACAAATTAAGAACAGAGTTTTTTAAAAAAACAAGTTAAAAGATGTAGGGAACGCCCACAAACCACCAAAAGAGCATTGTGTGTCACAATGCTCTTTCGGTCACCATGCACGGTGGCACTCAGCAGCAGCAGGGCTGGGAGTGAAGTACAGGCCTGGGGCTTTCAGCAGTCTCAGCCAGCTGCTCCCATCCCCAGGCCTCTACTTCAGCCCCAGCCCTGCTGCCGCCACTGAGAAATGCCAGCTCAAGCCCCCTCGCCCCACTAGCCTTCGCTGCCTCACACCATTCTCCAAGCTGTGCTTCCCATTCTTGCAATTCTTCAGAAACCTCCTTGCTTTCCCCTTGTCTTCCAAGAACAGGAATTGTTCCCCAACTCATATGTCCCATTCGTTCACATTCTCACACCACCTTCATAAACAGCAGAATAGGAATAAGTTAGAAACTTATTTACTTATTTCTATTTATTTAAAAAGATTTGTGTGGCCACCCATCTTAAACAAATCTGGGTGGCTCACACCTCGATCCTTAGGCTGACAAGAGTTGCAGTGAAGCGCCATATATGTATGTAGAGCAGGCTGAGGGCAACTGTACATTGAGCCCCAAAGTACACTTAGTTTTTCTGAGCCATTTTTCCCCTTCACAAATCCTTCCAGTGCCAATTTTTCTAGTTGCTACATGGTGTATGTCCATGAAAGAGACTTAAAACAAGATGGATCGACAACATCAGCAAGTATTGCGGGCCCTATTGGCAAAAGAAAGCTCAGGAACATATAGTTGGAAACTTGCAGAAGAGGCCTTCATCCTGCAGTGGATAGACAATGGCTAAGATGATGATAATGGTGATGATATGGCGCATATATTTTTGAGGGCACACAAAAGTGAGCTGTGGAGAAGGTCCTGTGCAACGGCAGTGGAATTTGAGAATCCAAGTAAATATTAAATGTTCCTCTTTGCAAGGAGGAGAGCAGTGAAGTGAGATTGGGGTGGAAAAGTCCTCATGAATTTGGCCAATAGCATAACCATTCTTTCTCTTCCCACTGCACACAGGCCACTCCATATTGCAGCTCGAAACGGATTGGCCTCTGTTGTCCAGGCTCTGCTGAGCAGAGGTGCCACTGTGCTTGCTGTGGATGAAGAAGGTATGCATCATTCACATCTGGAAGCTCAAGGCAAGAGTTCGTTTAGTATGGGGGGGGGGGGACGGACAGCAAAGTTTGATGCAGTAAAGATACCTGTCAAGGCAGGAAATCAAAAGTCCAGGCAGTTCAAATGAATACATAGGTTTATTATACACTACAAGAATCTGAACTACTAACAATCAAAGCAAATTGGTGGCATATAAGAGTAAATAGAATTCAAGATGGGCTGGACTTAGATCTCTTGTGGACGTGAAGGGACTCGAGACTGATAACACGTTTGACTCCCTCCCTCAGACTCAGCCTGGTCAACTCCTGCAATACCTATCTTAGTCTGTCTAAGGCAACTTTCCAATCTGGCACTCTCCGGTTGTGTTGTAACTATCACAGAAATTCCAGCCTTCACAGCCAGTGGAATTATGAGAGTTCCAGTTGTAAAGGTGGAAGTTTGATGTAGTGATTCTTTGTCTCAAGACAGAATATAACATTGTGAACTATTGTGTAGAAGGATTCACATTCCTCAGAAATAATATTGTGGAAGTTGGATTTTCCTGCAGCCCTTTGATTAAGGTGGATGGTGGGCCCCATGGTGAAATGTTTGTGTAACAGAGTATTATTTTGCTAATGCTGTGTACACTTGTTATTTTTTCCAGTGGTGGTTGTTCTTATTTATTTTTAGTATTGTATGCCTCCCAGAGTCAATATGAAGCCAGGTGGCTTTATAAAGGACCTGCATATTATAAAAATGTGGATATAGAGAGGGTTTTCTTACATACCCCATGAAAATGAAACTCAGTGACTGGTGTTAAGGACCAGAAGATTCCTGAGAAGTTAAAAATGATTTGCATACCACTTGGTTAAACTCTGGTGTTTGTTGCCATGAGTTAGCTTGCTGATGCTCCACTTAGTTTGTTTGAAAAGGGGATGAAGCAGATTCATGGCTCTTAGAGCAGGGAGCCCTGAACTTACGACCACAATTGGGAGCAGAATCTTGGTTATTGAGCAAAGTAGACATTAAGTGAGATGCCACACGACTGCTTCGCTTAGCGACTGCAGTCTGGCAGTCCAGTTGTAGCTGTTGAGCAGTCTCATTCATTAAGAGGATGGAGTCCCAGGTAGGGAGTATGGGGTGCCTCGTTGGGGGGGGGGGGAGAGACACACTGGCAGAGGCTGTGCATGAGGATCTGTCCTCTTAGGAGCTGAAAATCCTACCTGCCAAAACCCAAGCAGGATTTTCAGCCCATAGGTCAGGTCAGATCAGATCAGATCAACAGAGTTAGAAGGGACCTTGCAGCAGGTCATCTAGTCCAACCCCCTGCCCAAGCAGGAGACCCTTACGTCTGCCTCTACCTAGGATCGAACTCACATTAGGTTGGAGAGACACTTGTGTGTGATCTATGCTGGGCCTCCCACATCCCCCTGAAGCACCCCACATCCCTTATATTACCACACTGCCTCTCCACTAAGAAGCTAAAAATCCTGCTTCGATTTTTAGCTCCCTCTCATCCCTGGGGACTGGCTGAAAGATCACCCTCCTGAAGAGTTTCAGCTCTGTGTCTGCTTGGATTTCAGTAGGGAGCTCTTTCAGCCAGTCCCCCAGAGACAAAAGGGAGTCTTGTCAGCAAGTGGCAGCCAGCGGCATGCAACCTTTCCTGCTGACTTCCCCATTGACTTTCTGGGGAAGGCAGCAGAGAAGATTGCAAATTGTGATCTACATGATTGCAGGGTGCTTGGCAACCGGTCATAAGTGAACAGGTTGCCAAGCATCCAGATTGCAATCACATGACCTGTGTGTGTGTGTGAGAGAGAGAGAGAGATTTTGTAATGGTCCGATGTACTTTACAAGCTGTCAAGTACCTTTCCTGAGGCCATTGTTAATTCGAACCATTGTTAAGTGAACTTTCAGGTGATAAGTCGAGGACTACCAGTACCTCTTAGCCTTAATGGCTGTCTCCTGAATTTTAAGCAGGAGGCTTTAAAAAAAATGAAATAGAAACAGTGTCATCTTAAAACACCTGCTTCTGTTGAAAATATATAGTCGACATTTATTGTAAGGAATTCTGAACAAATAGTCCAAACCGGCCTTTTAATTTGTAATCTGCTGGCTCCCTTTCCCCGGGAATGGCTTTGCTTTTGTTGTTATAATATATAATATAATAACAGACCTTGAAAGGGACCTTGGAGGTCTTCTAGTCCAACTCCCTACTTAGGCAGGAAACCCTACACCACTTCAGACAAATGGTTATCCAACATCATCTTAAAAACTTTCAGCGTTGGAGCATTCACGACCTCTGGAGGCAAGTTGTTCCACTGATTAATTGTTCTAACTGTCAAGAAATTTCTCCTTAGTGCTAAGTTGCTTCTCTCCTTGATTAGTTTCCACCCATTGCTTCTTGTTCTTCCCTCAGGTGCTTTGGAGAATAGCTTCCCTCCCTCTTGTTTGTGGCAGCCCCTGAGATATCGGAACACTGCTATCAGTATTGTAATAACACTATTGTTGTTGTTCTTTGGAACTGAATTTGCTTGTCTTTTCCAGGCCATACCCCAGCCTTGGCTTGTGCCCCCAACAAAGACGTTGCTGACTGCCTGGCACTTATCCTTTCCACCATGAAGCCTTTTCCACCTAAAGACGCCATCAGCCCTTTCAGCTTCAACCTCCTCAAGAACTGCGGCATTGCTGCCAAGACAGCCGCCTGCAGCTCCCTGCCCAACGGGAACAGCTGCCCCTACACCAAGGATAGGCACAATGCCATTGGCTTAGATGGCTGTTATTCGGAATAGCTTAAAAAAATGATGATGGGTGATCTAGTATCTCTTCTATTTATTTAGGAATTCTATCAATATAGGACACTTTAAAGGAGAACAAGACTGAGAATGGGCCTTCCAAAAGTTCCTAGGAACCAAAAAAAAAAAAAAAAGGAAGGAAGGAAGGAAAGGGGGGAAAAAACCCCTAGAGAAAGTGATCTCAGCTTCTGCATCCTACCTAAATACTTGCTTTGACCACTAGCATTTCTTTTGCTACATCAAAATTAACAAAAAGAAGTGTGGGTTTTTGAACAGATTCATCCTTTTTGTTTAAAATTACTCTGTGAAGCTTTAAAAAAAATCTGCTTGTATTCTTCTTTCCCTTGCTGTTTGCCAAAGGGTATTTCCCAGTTCTTCTAAGTTCAGTGTTTTAAACAACCCACCTTTTTCAGTCCAATTGCTCAAGGCTTGATGCTTTTGAGTGGAGAGCCAATTAAATTTGTTTCATGCATGGGGTTGTGGCAGCAGCCGAAGGACCTGAATTTGATCGTCTGGATCATCTTAACTGTGTCTCCCACACTTCCCCTCTGTCAGGCCACCTTATCATTTGGGATCATTTTCTCTGTGCCCTCAGAGTAAAAATAATTCCGAGGGACCCAGCAGTGTAGGCGGGGAGCAGAAGCCTGAATTGCTGCTGCTTTTTGTTTTGCATTTTGAAATGAGGACAGGGAGGTTGATCAATGAGGGACCGCCAAGAAGGGGCAGCAGCTGCTGGCAAAGGGCCACTATCATTGCTTCTTCCCGTATGGTAACTTTTCTTTGTTTGTTAGTTTGTTGTGCTCGCTTTTTTTGATTCCAGTGAAAAACACTTGAACTGAGAACTACTGTACCTGGATACTCTGATACTTTAGGCAGCTCATAGTCCCTTGCGTGCACCATGGATGCTGTTGCCCAACCAATGCGGTTCCTCTTAAAAAAAAACACTTATGTATGCGCTGCCAGAATTATCCCAACCACATCAGGCACTTTAGGGATCTTCTGTTTTTGGAGGCTGGTTTTTTTTTTTTTTTTTTTGGTTTTTGTGGGGGGAGACGGAAGGTTATCGGGGTTGCAAAATGTTGGATCCCCAAAGAAAATTTCTTTTGTGGTTCCCCACGCCCCCCCCCCCGTCTCTGTGTTGTGCAGTGTTTCCCATTAGACAAGTCAGTGTTGCCTAAAAAAGTTATTTATAAAGAAGCAAGCATTTTATCTTTTGAAAAATAGCAAAAAGAAAAAAAAAAGCTTTCTGCAAGGAGAACAATGCACTTCAGAATCTTACAATCCTACATTTGTATTTATAATTTTTCCCAATAGAATAACATCCAGCAGATTTCATTAGAGTGTTTGTGTGTGTGTCTATTTGTCCATCCATCCATGGGTGGGGCTAGTATGAGTGCGTATTTTTTTATTTTAAAATTCCTATTTATTACACATTTGAGCGTGTGCACTATTTTTCTTTTTGTACTGTAAACTCTTATCATGTGTAGAAACTAACAAAAAAAAAAGATTACCATATCACAAAGTATGTTCAAAGCCAAAGATTGAGATGTAGCAATCAGATGAAAGCTGCTGGGGCAAAACTTTATGACCTAATAATTTTTTCCATCGCTTTCCCAGTCCTGCAGAGCTGTGGTAGGCTTGGGACTGCGTTTAGCAGAACATGTGAATTTTCAGAATGAATTATTCCAAGGCATAGTGTGTTTGGACCAGCAAGCTTTAAGGCTAGTAACTCTGGGAAACAACTGGTTTTTATTTTATTTTCCCCCAGGGTATCTTCTTATAGACTCTCTTTGATTGTTGAGGAGAATATATGAGCCAGCTGTAGACTTGAACTCTTTCGCATCATGGTGCATTTTACGCTTTGAATAATGTATAGGAATTTAAAACCCAGAATTTAAATGGACAGGCAAACTATACCTCCTCTGCCCTGGCCTTTTCATTACCAGATTTATGATGGAGAGTGGACACCAATGCAATTGCTAGAGCCTTATTTATTTGCATTGGCTGGTTTTCAAAATAAATAAATAAATAAATAAAAATAGAAGAATCAGGAAACAGCCAATTTAGAGAGAGTGGCTAATGGCTAGATCTTTCAAAGAGGAGAGTTGAATCCGGAAGTGAGAAAAGATTATGATGAAATAATAAGTGTAGAGAAGACACAAATCCCTTCCTTTTGGCACTGTTTGAATTTACCAAAGCCAAATTCCTACAGCCAAATGACACAGCCACTATCTTGCCCTTTGCCAAACAGTGCATTTTTAAAAGGATATGATCATTTTGTTTTTCTTCTCTTTTTATGGAGCCACCTTCTGCCCCCATCCCCTCACACCCAGCCTCCCTCCCCCTCCCCCTATGGGCTTTGTCATTTGGGTTCAATTCTTCTAAGCGTTCGCTGAATTGTTTTGTTTGTTGCCTGCATATGGATAGATTGCAAAATAAAAAATAAAAAAAACGGGGGCCTTAAAGGTAGTGAATTCTAGTCTTCAAACCAACCTAACAATGTCCTTTGACTAAGCCTTCTGCAGAGACTAGGGCACTACTAGCTTAGCTGTTTCTTCTTTCTTTGATGCCCGAGGAATCTTAAGAAATCTTTTCATTTTGCAGCTGCCGGGTAATGAGCGTATTAAAAGTTTCAATGCACTTGCCAAAAAAGCACAGCAGACAGCCTGTTGCAGATTGGCCATTAATATTTTCACTGCACTATGGTTGGGTTACTTTTCTCTGCCCTCGGTTACTCCACATTCTCTACCTTGAAAGAAAGTGTTAACCTTTCTACACCAAATACCTCACTGTTGGAATAGAAATGAACAAAACTTGAATTAAAGATTCCTCTTCTCCCCTGTCCCCCACTTTTTGATGAGAAAGGTCCTTTTCGGCATCCTGTAGATGGAGAGCTGAAAACAACAACAACAAAAAAACAACCCACCACTTGTTTACATTTTATTAGGTACTAGCAATTTACTTCTTTCAAATTGCCTAATTTTTTTTTCAGCCTTCTAAGTGCAATCCTTTTGTCTCCCCCCCCCCCCCAATAGAAGGGCAAAGAGGACATAAGTTGGGAGGGCCAAAGTAAATCTGAAGCCACTCTTGATTCATTGTTTGATTTCTTTTCAAGGGCTAAATGAATAATCCTCTAAAGGCAGAAACTGGACTGAGACATTTGTAGGAAAATGGGTGGGGGAGATCCAGTGTTTCTTGCAGTGCTGAGAACTGGGAGGCCTTCAGGTATTCTGTCTCTTCCCACAAGTGCAATGGTTTAAACCGGCGGGGTGTCCAACCTTGGGAATCTTTAAGACTTGTGAACTTCAACTCCCAGAATTCCTCAGCCAATTCTGGGAGTTGAAGTCCACAGATCTGTATTTGCCCTAAGTCATGTCTTTGTGGCCTGGAGGAATGTGGACTCATTGAGAAATCCTAGCACAGTTTGTTCTTATAGAAGAGAGAGAGAGAGAGAAACCCATTCTCCCCCCCCCCCTTTTACTCCTGTGTATTGAATTGTAGTTGCTTCTGTAGCAGTTTTTGGGAATGAATATAGCTTGAATGGTTTACAATTTCTACAAGAGGTCTTGAAGCAAGGAGGTGAAGCTTCCATGGACCACAGTCCTTAGAGTGCAGAGATGCTCCCTTCTCAGTTTTTGTATTTTATTCTTTTCAAAAAAGCAGGAATGAAATTTGAAGGAAGGGGGCAGAAGCTGAGGTACACTCGGCTTTCTGAGATAAGTTTTAGAATAAGGGAATTTCCTAATCTAGGGGTCCCCAAACTTGGCAACTTTAAGACTTGTGGACTTCAACTCCCAGAATTCTCCAGCCAGCTATGCTGGCTGGAGAATTCTGGGAGTTGAAGTCCACAAGTCTTAAAGTTGCCAAGTTTGAAGACCTCTGCTGCCAGATGAATTGGGCTGTCATCAATTTTATTTCTTACGTTACCTCCTTATATTAGAACTGTCACGGGTTTGTGCAGGACTTCTTTTGCTGAACTGATGAAAAATAATCAGGCAGATCATCTTTTTAATTGCATTCTTGCCCCCCCCCAAAAAAAGGCATTCCCTTTCTTACATTTCACCCTAAAAATGGAAGATATGACAATCAATGTGATCTTTTTAAGGGCTTCACCGTACTTAGCTCTGTAGCATCGCACATTATTATATTTCTAGTGTTCCGTTTAACTTTTTTTCTTTTCCTTAAAAATGATGACGAAGAAAAAAAATGGAGTGGAAACAATTCCAGCAGCGCATATCTAAATTAATATATTTTGTTGCTTTTTTAAAAAACAAAAAACAAAGAAATGGAGGCAGCAGTTGGGTTGGGTGTGAAGAAATGTGGCCAGCTCTATTTTAATTGCCAGTCTTGTTCTCCTTTAATGCTGTTACGTGTACATTTTGACAGCACAGCTTGACAGTTTTAAGTAATAATTCAAATGTCTGGTGGTAATAACTTGCATTATTGTGCTAAGATGAGAGTTGGTTTTCCATGGTGCATTGTAAAAGAGGGCTGGAGGCAAACTTCCTTTTTTACTTCCTCTCTTTTCTCCCACCACCCCTTCCCTCCAGTATTCTGCAAGCACATTTGACTTCCTGGTGTGCAGTATTTTACACAGGGTTGGGAGAAAACGGGGAGTGGGGGGCAGAAGAGGATCTTGGCTTACAGCTTCTCCCTGTTGCCATCTTTAGAAATGGCATAAAATCTATTTTAACCGTGCATCCTTCTTTGCATCTTAGAAGACCCCTTTTTTTTCTTTTTCTTTTCACTTGTCTCAAAAAGCAATTATGGGGCTTCCCTTCTTAACCAATCCAAATAAGGAAGTTTTTCTCCAACCACCTTTCTCCGAAAAACTTGCTTTACAAGTTTTAAAAAAAAAAGCACTTTTGTTTAAAAGCATGAGGGTCTGATTCCCCCTTTTATAGCAACCTATAGGAGAAAGGCCAGCAAGGGAATATGGGATCAGGAAAAGCCTATTTCCCTTCTTGTCCCTCCCCCCACTTTAAAAAAATTTTTTTTTTGTCTATGTTGGGTGGGAGATGGGTGGAGAATTCTTTTAATTTACTTCAGGGCTCTAGAGTCATGGTTCTAGGGTTCAGAGAATTAGAACAAAGGGAAGTTGTGTTTTAAAAAATAAACAGCACAAATACATTTCAGCTTGATAAGTGTATTTGCACTGCCATTGTTAGATAAATGGGCCTTCCGCTGGGAGCCCAGCTGAGCCATATAACTATTGACAAACACTGAATGTAAATGTCCTTGTAGTGGGCAAGTACTGAGAAGCGATAAATTGATCATATATTCCTAAGTGGGCACTTCAGCGAATTTAAAATAATCGATCCTGAGAAAATGATGCTGTTCCTTTTTTCTAAAAATGACTTTATTTTGTTTACTTTTCCCCCAGAGGTTGCTGGAGCTTAAGAAAACCCATTTGTAGCATTGTTATTGTTCATTACTTCTACATTTTCTTTGTCCTCTTTCCCCCGCCCTGCCCAAGGACTTCAAAATCATGGGATATAGACATTCCCCTCAAATATTTCTAAAGAGCTGTAATGTAAAAAAAAATGAACTTACAGGATTGGAATCTGTGTCCCTGAAAGTGATTTGTAGATTAGCACCCACAACCCTTGTATATTATCTAGTCTGGTTTCTTGGTTCGGTACAGTGGATTACCAAAGGGGCCTGACTGTGGCCAGCTCCTGTACAGACTAAATGTGCAAGAGACTTTGAATCTCCTTTAGGGCTAATGCTCACTTTGTATTGAGAGCTAAATCCAAACATTTTGGCTTCCCTTCTGACAGGAATGTGATAGTTGATCCAAGGACATGCCAGAATACCTTGCAGGTAGGCAAATTGGGGTGGAAAGATTCCTCTAATGACAGGAATTTTTAAACTCCAGCCAGTATAAGGTATTCTGGCATAGCTATGAACCTTAATGTGAGCAATCTTTTTCTTTTTTTAAAAAAATCAGTTATTAAAACAAGCAAGTAACCTTCCCTCCTCTCCTTGCTGAGTCTTGGAAATTATATTTATAGTATCCCATATTTAACTCCCCTCTTCTCATTACTCCACGTATTTTTCTCAAAAACATTTCCATGTCAAATTGTTGTGTAATTCCGTTCCGATTAGCTATTCGCCCAATAGTGCCAAAGAGATGACTAGATTAGGAAGGTGGTGGAGAGAGATTCGGTGATCTTTTATAGCATACTTGGTTTTTTCAAAACAAATTAACTTGTAAGCTCAGTTCAGCTTGGCCTTGAGCATATTTTTTATGTGCAGGAAAATGGTGGATGGGGGAGAGGAACCACCATCCGTATTGGAAATGTAAATCTGAAAACCTTGAATTGTTTCATTACTTTAAAACCTCTTGGTGGATTTTTTTTTTAAATGGGTGCTTCAGTATCAAGCATGTAGCATTTGAGAAAAAATGTGACTTCAGCATCGCTTAACTCCTACAAAGTCAACGTTAAAGAAGAGATGGGGATATATAGATTATTTTTTCCCCACTGAAGCAAGGAGGAATGTTAATTGCAGTTGGGATTCTGTGAACTTTGAAGCAATGATTTCATTTGAATCATGAATTTGGGGGACAAAGAAAAAGCTGTTAATGTTACAAATAGGTAGAAAATATTTTGGGCTGGGTTGGGAGGGGGATAGATCTCTAAAGTCTCCGGTAAGGCATCTGTAGCAAGTTCTTAGTGTCTTTCTTTCAGTGATCTATGTGTAAATGCTGCACCGATGTATATTATGCACATAAAAACATTTCTTTGAATAAGATAGGACAGACCTCATCTCCAGTCAGGTATAAACTACTCTTCCTCTTTTGCGTGTTGGTTTTTCTCTCTGTGTGTGTGTCTGTGTGTGTGTCTGTATACCTGTATGCGATGAGCATCTTTTCAAATTCACTTTTGGTGCAAAAACAAAAGGGATGAAAAAGAAAAGAAAGAAAAATAGCCTTACTTTTAATTCCAATCCTATCTTAGTTTGTCAACTTGAATATAATAAAGCAGAATTGCATGAAAGTCTTTGAAACTAGCTGAGCCTCGTGTGCACGGTGAGTGGCAGTAAACTTTTTTTCTAAACAAAAAATTAGTATGCAATTTCAGCCACACAGCTTTTAGAAAAATCCCTGCATTTTTGGTTTTTTTTTTTTAAAGAATGGCGCACGGGGGGTTGATTATACCAGCTTGTGCCTGCTTTGCCTTCTGAAAACTTGGGAATATGTTCCCACTCGCTCACCCTTCATGCTGACCAGAAGAGAGATTTCATAAAGAATCTTACATTGTATTTTTTTTTCATGAAACCAATGTTTTCCAGATGGTAGTAAGACCTTAGATCAGGGGTCTCCAACCTTAGCAACTCTAAGACTTGTGGACTTTAACTCCCAGAGTTAAATTCTGGGAGTTGAAGTCCACAAATCTTAAAGTTGCCAAGGTTGGAGACCCCTGCCTTAGATAACCTCTTTGGACATCAGGTGTACTGACATTATAGATTAACAGCATGTTTAGTTTTTGGAGATAATATCATGGGGGGGGGGGGGGTTAGGGAGGAAAATAAGGACAGATACATCAGCAGATGGTTCAGATTATCTGCTTTCCAAGGTAATACCCTAGGGTTGCATCCTGTTTGGCCTGCATAAATGATTACTACATTTTAGATACACCTGCATTTTGCACTTCTATCAGCAGTAGGGAAAAGGCCAAAAAATGACTGGAAGTGTGGAAATTACTCTAGTTCTGGGCTGTCAAACTCACAGCCCATAGGCCAGATCCGTCACAAGTTTGACAGCCCTGTTCTAGTTGGTCTTTTGACCTGCACGGTGGATATATGAATCTATTGTGTAATTTTTGTCCCAGGCATTTGGTTGCAGGGCTGTAAATCTGGGATCACCTTCTGTCAACTTGATTATGAAGATAAAGAGAAAGGTTAGTTTCAAGTCCCGCCTTTTTGTGGTGATATAATTAGGGTTTGTCAATGTACAGCTGTCCCCTCTAAATTTACTATTCTTAACATGCAATTGTTCATCTTTAATTTGGGAAATGCAAATAGCCTGGATATTTGGGGGAGGGGGGAAATAAATGGAAGGGCCTCACAGAACCAAATGTTTCAGACTTGAGAAGAAGCCTAGGTTCTTACATTCTGATAATTTATTTGGTATCTGAAATTTGCACTAATCAATTGAAGACCTCTTAGGCAAAATTGGAAATGGAGGCATTAACCAGCAGAGCACACTTAAGAGAGATGAGAAGTTGGAGATAAAAGATCAAAACCAAAAGGAAACTTGGTACTGTGGGTTCTTGGAGTTTGACACAGAGAAGGCTTCCATGTTGTGTTGGGCATCTTGTAGACAATATTGAGCGGTTTGGGCTCACTTTTTAGAATCCCGCAGTGTACCAAAGTAAACTCTTTTTATACTGACAAAAACAGAGGCTAGTGAAGGAATTAGCTTTTAAAATGAGAGAACCAGAAAAGATCATTGTCGAAGGTAAGATTTGGAAACATAGCTTTATGGACTAAAAGTGACTAGGGCATTATTGGATTGTGTTAGTTGCCAGTTATTAATATTTTGAAAGGCATTTTTCATTGGTCCACTTGAAGATATTTATTGAAATGGCTGCTGATAGTTTTGTATGCATGTCCTTACTTGAATGTTTTGGAAAAATAATAGTGAAAGGAAGTTCCTGGAATGCAATTGCAGTTAACCTAGGTATTATGTCAGCATCCCTGGCTTGCTGACATTGGGAGTAGAGAATGAGTAAGACTGAGGGAAATGCATTTAAAGGCAGCGTGCCTGCATTTCTCCAATTTCTTTCCCTGCTTCTCCTCTATCTTGAGATTACTCTTTTGGCACCATCAAACTGACTTCTGATTCTTTTAGAAAGGGAGAATGTTAATCCAGGCAACTAGATTTCAAAGTAGAAATTGAAACACATTGTATTGAAAGAATACTCTTAAAAATGTTAAGCATTCCAGACGCCTTAGCTACCTGACATGAATGTAGCTTGTTTATCTTATGAGAAGAAGCACCTTAGAATGTTCTTCTATCTTCCTTGTAGTGAAAAGGCTAATTTGACATTGATAGGCTACATACAAAGCCCATTTTGATAGGAAGGATTTGCACTGAATAAGGGTAGTATGATGGTAGTTGGGTCAGGTCCTTCTCAAGTATGAACTCTAAATTGGCTCCCCCTGTCTCATTTATTGTTTTGCCTAACTTCACTTAACTCTTATCCTTCATCTCATAAAGAAAAGCAGGCAGCCGATTTAGGATTTATTTTTATTTCCCCTTCTCTCAATTTTCTCTTGTACACCAAGGTGACGGATCTTTTGGGGTTTTCTTTCCTAAAGTGAGCAATGCTTAGTCATAAAGCCTTATGAAGTATGCCAGCTTAGTCCTTGTGAAATTTGGAGGATATTGGATCTCAGGTGGAGTGGGATGATGCAGGACGTTAATTTAGCTTCTTCAAACCTAACATTGCCTTCTTTCTGTTTCTGCAATCCATACATATTACTCTAGTACCTTAAAAATTAGTTGCGGGTATGGTGATTCCATTCTTTGTATGTTTGGTTTTGAGATTTATAGTCCCACTTTTCTGGGGTGGTTTTGAGATTTATAATCCAACTTTTCTGGGGTGAGAACACCAGCTTTGGGAAAGCTGAACTAAAACAAAATGTGTGTTAATTTGTGCTAGGGTGGTTTTCTTTCTGCCCTGCTGTAACTTGCTATGTTGTACAGATTCAGAGCTTTTAAAAATTGCACTAAATATGTATGTGGCAATCTCTGATTTTTCATTTAATTCCCCCCCCCCCCCAATCATTTCTTCTGTTAGTAGGGAATGGCATAAGTTATTTACCATATCTGTTATTCTTTTTGGCTTTCTAATGGATCTTGCTTCATTTCCCACTAAAGCAGCACTGTATCCAACCTAATGCTGAATTCTTCAGTTTCATTATTATTATTTAATCCTTATGCTATTTTATTTTACAAATTAATCTTTCTGTCCCCCCCCCATATTAATAAATTTTATCAATTACTGCTGTTAATCTGTTTTCACTTCTAATATTTGCAAGTGATTTCAATGTATAGGAACAGGGCCACAATCCAAGACTTCAGTCCCAGAGCTTTGGGCCCTCTAGGCTTCTACCAAAACACAGATGGAGGTTTATATTTACAAGTTTATATTTACAAGCAGAAATTGAGAAGTAGATTTTTTCTCCACCAGCCCTTCCCCGCTTGCTAGCTTTTTACATGGGAAAAGAGGATACAAGCTATAGCTGAGATTTCACCCTCTCCTTTTCTGGCACCAAGTTTAGGCCTTCCACAAGTCCAAGAAGAACGTGTGTGTTTTTTTCAGAAGTAATGGCTAAGTAGAACCCAATTTTGTGCTGAAGAATTGTAGAAAAGTGGGAATTACTGGTCATATACCGCTGGCTAAAGGGCCTGGCTCTTCTCCCCTCAGCACTTGGGCCTTTGAGGCTGAACTAATTTGGGGTGAGAATAGGACCTCCTTCTGCTTTTCTTAAATATCCATGTTCATAGAATAAAGCACAAACAGGGTAGTGTTTCTGTAGTAGATTAATTAGCAAAATAAATCGGCAATAAAACTAGGCAAGTGCCCCAAGCGCTTGCTTAATAAAGAAATGAGAATTATAAGCAGCCATGCAACTTTCTAGATATAAATCCTATAAACTACTACTATCCTTATAGTAGCAGTCTAAAAAGTGATGATAAGAGCTACTATCCTCATAGTAGCAGTCCTTATCACTTTTGAGACCTATGTTGCAGTGAGCGTACACGTAGAAAAAGAACACCCACTTTGATGATTTGTTCAGAATGTGTTGAGGCAAATATGCCCAACTATAAGTGGGAGTGGCTTGAACTCTTAGCTTTTGCAAGTTTCATTCTTAGTTCTTTTCACAAGAATCTGTCAAAAGCTCTCAAGTTGCATTCATATGTGAGAAGCAATTGTGTTATACACCCACCTTTAGACTGTTTACCTTCCAAATTAAGAAAAGACAGGAGAAATGTTATACTGGTGCTGATTGGCTAAGATGTGCTTAGGTATTTTTATGTTAAGAATGCAAATGCACCTCTCAAAAAAATAGCTTCATAACATTATTTTTTCCACTACTACTTATCCAAGTCCCATCTTAGCATCCTCCAGATATTCTGGGTACCAGCATTCATCATCCTCACCCAGTGTGGCCATTGGCCCACAGACCAGAAATTAGAGAGTTGGCGCAAGAAATTTAGGGGCACCAACACAGAGAGAAGACTATCGTCTTGTGTAAATTTCAGATCTAAGCCTCTACTTTAATTGATGTTATGATGGATGTATAGAGTAGCTCATATTTCCCGCCTCCCCCAAAAAGGTAGGGGACTCCACATTCACAACTTTCTAAAGTCTAATACAGGGGTCCTCAAACTTGGCAACTTTAAGACTTGTGGACTTCAATTCCCAGAATTCTCCAGCCAATTCTGGGAGTTGAAGTCCAGAAGTCTTAAAAGTTGCCAAGTTTGAAGATCTCTGCTCTAATATGAATGTTAGAACTTTCAAACCCACTCAGGTGTGAGAAAACAATATGTCCTGCATGCTGCTCAGAGGGAATAAGTTACATCAGTGAGACCTGCAGATTGCCCTTAGTTTTTCTCCCCCCTATTCCCCCCCCCAGCAGTCTATTTTGAATCTAGGATTGGGAGACTATGTTGACAATCTAACTAGAGCGTGCCTGCCTTTGTTTTCTTGAAGTAGAACTGTGGACGTAACTATTATTACTGTTAGCATTCCTGTTGCATGTTTGTTTTGAATTACTTGGTCATGCCTTCTCTGCAATTTGGAAGTCATGAACTGGGGTGAAATTGGAAGCTCGGGGCGGTTTTTCCTTTGAAGACCTGGAAGAATTGCTTTCTTTTCCTCCCATTGGGTTCATGACAGACACAACGTAGGCCCCTGTAACAGCCAACCTGCTGTTTTGTTTTTTTACTAGTTGTGGGCTTGTCTTATAGCAATACTTGTTGGCTGTGAGCTTGCGGGCAACTTAAAAAGTTACCTGTGCTTGAAATAGATTTCTTCTTTGGGAGCAGCAATAAAGGGGATAGAAGAAGGGGAGGGAGAATAAACCTGCTGTGTTGAGGGTTTGTAGTCCATTCTTATAGTTTGTACTATTGGGTGTTTCGTGTTCTGTTTTATTTTAAAATAATTGGTGAGGGGGAGGGTGCATTATAATGATAAATAGAAGGATTTTTAAGTATTGTGATAAGATTCTTTATAAGCACTGATTTTCAGCCCCAATGGGAGCTTTCTGCTTAAAAGCTTCAGTGACCTTTGATCTCTCATGTACTGTACCGTACCTTCCCCATAGTTGTCCTCGTTGCTTTTACCAGTTCTTTCCTTCTCCCTTGGTTTCTTTACCCTGAGATGCACAAATGGTATGTACCTTTTAAGGGGGCACCCTAATTGTGTTTTTTTTTGTTGTCCGTGTAAGGTAGATGCAGCCAATGTTTTGTGACAGTGTTTGTTAGGGGTGACTTAGACGATATATTCTGTCTGCATGAGCCGCAAACTGTGCTCCCCTCCCCCTTACTCTCTCTTCTCTTCCCAGCCATAGCTACAAGCAGTATGCAACAAGAATCGGGGAGGAAAGTGTGAGGGCATTGCACACATTGTACACTTTCCTTGTTTTAGCTAGGGAGGGCAGCCTAATTTACACATGTATTTTCCAGCCTGTCTTCTAAGGATTGACAAAGATATCTTAGCTGTTGATGCTAACGTTTAACAGATTGTGGAAATAATGGTGCAATTATTTCAGGGTGGCTTTAATCAGCAGAAGATCAGGTCAGGCATATATATATATATATATATATTGGTCCTTGTATAAATAATATAAAATCTTAAAATATGAATTCATTCAAACACCCCCTTTGCCTAGCTCCTTTTTCTTGGCCGCTGAGCACTTCTCAGTTTCTTGCATTTCAGTCTGGGACCAAAAAAACCTTATAACGTAGCCCCGTAAAAGCTTGGAGAACCACAATATACCTGCAAAGGAAATCTTGTCACATCCACTGAAAATGGAGACAGAGCATTAAAAGCAGCCTTTTTCCAACTGCTGCTGGCTAGATGTGCTGGATTTTTAACTTGCCCATCCCTTCGCCTGTGCTGGCTTGGGCGCTGTGGAAGTTGATGTCCGACCAGCTGAAAGCCCAAAGGTTGGGAAGGCAGTATTTTTTTTCCCCTGCTTAACCTGTAACTGCTGCTTATAAGTGGAAGGCTTTTCGTCTTCCATGTTGAATCATTTGGTCCAAAGGCATTCAGAGAAGAGTGTTATATTCTGACACCACGTCAGTTTAAGCATTCTGTTAGCTTTATCTGCACATTTAGGGCAAGGTTTTTAATCCTTAGTTAGCATTACCATAGTATTTTCTCTTAATTGCATGGAGGCCAGTGTGCTTCTCATTTTGGCTGCCGCGTCAGTTCTTAAGGGGACTGAGAGGGAAATTGCACGAGTTTAGAAGTTGTTTTACTAGACTTTTTTCTTCTCCTTTTTGTCTGTTACGGCCAGTTGCAGGAATGCAGGACCGCTTGAGGAGCCCTTGGCTCTACAATAAAAATGGTTCTCCTCCTCCTTTGATTAAGCTCTCTGCATCTGGGGTCAGAGCCATAGATTCTGACTAGAGCAGGTCAAGGATTTCCACTTAATCTGTGTGGGGGGAAAAACGGATTTGGAGAAGAGGAATGGATCTTAGCATTTCCCTTTAAAGTTGCCTGCCCTTCATGCAAGCACTTCACATTGTATGCATGGGTATTTGCATGCAGAGTCTTAATATGTATTCATGACAGGTGGTGTTAAGATTGGCTAAAGTGGTAAAGTCGAATCTTGTTTTATTTCTTTTATATTTAAAATTAAGAGTTTTAGGGTCCCTCTGATAAATAAAAACATTTAGTTCTGGAAAGAACTCCGGGAAGTGAGCTTCCATGACAAGAGTTTTCTGAAACAAAACACCAGGCAAGGAGGGAAAAATCTATAGGATGGGAAACCTAAGTTTCCCATGAATCCTTTAGTAGTGAGCATTAATGTGGGAGGAGGAACGGAAGGCAGTTCTTAAATCAACACCTCATATTTACTGTACCTGTTTTGTATTTGGTCTTTTGTATTTAATAGGGTAGAATGGGATTGGGAAAATAATATTGTGTTTTCACCTTCAGAGCACTGAATCTACAACCTGCTGATCAAGACCAGCATGCAACCATGTTGACCTCCTCTGAGGCAGGGGCCTTAATTGGGATGGTTTAGTTAAACAGATTAGATGTGTGTGTGTGTGTGTGTGTGTGTGCGTGTGCGTGTGTGCGTGCGCATACGTATGTACGTATGAGTGTGTGTATATGTTGTAATGGGTGAGTGAAGATGGGAGTATTGTTCGAATGGTAATATTTTGGGTTTGGGGGTGAATGATGGGTTATTGGAGCAAGAATGGAAGTGCTGCCTATAAAGCACCACCCTTCTCCATTGCTTGTACCTTTGGAACCATAATGATTGTGGGGAAGTTTAACTTTGCCCTCTTATCTTGCTAGTTTTGGAAAGCTTGGACCAATGTTTAGAAGAGATTATTAAAAAATAAGCATTCAAATCAGCTCACAGGCCTGCCTTCTTACTTGCAGACACATGATCTTCCTTCAAACACTGGTTTAAAGCACAAAATATTATATATAGACTGATTGGCAATCTCCCTTTCTTATGGATCTCCTTGCCCTCGTTTTTTTCCCCCACTGGAAGCAGTCCCTTCGAAGCGGTTTTTTTTTAAAACAAAGTAATTATGTTTCCCTCAAGAGTTTTATTCTTAGAAAGGCAGATCTGTCAAACCAACCATCAACTATTCTTCCTTTTCTTCCCCACCCACCCCCGACCCCAGCCTGGTTGTTCCATGAAATGAAAACATTATGTTAAAAGAGATCTTATGTAAAATCATACTGAAATAACAATGCAGTGAGGTATCACAAGCCATCCATCCCCCTTTCTACATATCTCAGTCTGGCGCACGGTGTGGAAGCCACCTTGTATAAGCCCTTTACATGAATTCAGTGAATGGTTAACCTTTTTTTTGTCTCAGATGATATATATGCATTTTCAAAATTTCTGCATTACCTTGGGGGGGGGGGAGGTTGGGGAAAAGGGGTTAACAGGAACTTAAAACTAAAATAAAAAAAAAACAAAGCATTCAGACTTGATCTATTTTCTACAATGTATGCTGCGACCAGGTCCTGTTATTCATATTGTGGCTTTGAATCAATTATGTTGATTAAAATGCTGTTGCTTCTATTTGCCTTGTTGTTGTTGTTTTTTTCGTGTCTCCAGATACAACAATGTAGGTAAAAATACAAGAGAGAACAGGTGAGAATTCTTGATGACATGACTGTAATTTTGTAACCTGAGTCAAAAATACATTTTCAAACCACAGGTAATTTTACAATCCTGTAAAACACTTCCCTCCTTCCACATCAATATCCTTTTATACTAGTTGGCTTGTGGCCAGGCAGGGCAATTCTATTTAATCAACCTTGAGGTGCAGAAATACAAAAAAAAAAATCCATCCTATGCAGGAGCTCGGTTTTTACTGTATGAATTCAAGATATTTCTGTAGAGGTACATGCCTATTCAGTGTGGTTTACTTCTAGGTAAAAAGGTAACAGTACCTTTGGGCTAAGAGTTACCTTCAATAAGGCGAAAGGCGGTGGGTGGAATTGGAGTATTTTTGCTACTTGAGAAATGAATTCAACTAAAGTGATACCATATCTCAGAATGTAATATACCAGCGAACTACTCTCTAACTCAGTGTTTCCCAACCTTGGCAACTTGAAGATATCTGGACTTCAACTCCCAGAATTCCCCAGCCAGCGAATGCTGGCTGGGGAATTCAGGGAGTTGAAGTCCAGATATCTTCAAGTTGCCAAGGTTGGGAAACACTGCTCTAACTTAAACCAGCTATAGAACAAACACATGAGAAAATTATATGACAGTCTAATGTGGCTACTGCATGCCCTGCTAGAAACAACCTACTTGGAATTCAAATGACTGGTCAGTAAAGCTGAAGTTGATGGCAGCTCAGTTTCTCCACCCACCCACCCACCCAAAAGGCACCAGAAAATAAGCAGGGGGAGTTTGACCACTGTGTTTTAACAATTGCCTATTTCCACACCAGTTATGGATTCCCAGAAACAAAGAACAACCAGCACAGAAAACAATCCTGCACAGATACTGAGGGATTGCCTGTTTCAGTATCCTGGGTATAACTCCAGAGCCTTTCTCTTTAGATTTACAAGGGTGGAGAACGCTGGCCCTTTTATGACTTGTGGACTTCGACTCCCAGAATTCTTGAGCCAGCCATGCAACTCCCAGAATTCTGGGAGTTGAAGTCCACAAGTCATAAAAGGGCCAGCGTTCCCCACCTCTGCTTTAGAATATGACGTCCCCCCCAAACGAAGACCGTTAAGGAAGTTCTGGCTGTGGCTATCAGAAAAGCTCCCCCTCTCTAAAATAGACCACTTGGATAGTCTCCCCCACTTGTACCTCAGCTGCTTTTTCCCCATGTATTCTCTTCCTGCCTTTTGCAGTTGTTTATTCCGACACCGCTGGCCCCTTCCTTGACCCCTTGGAAATCTTGTTCTTTACGATTTGTGCTGGAGACTTTTGAAGTTTCCTGATTTAAGAGATTGAAATTCTGCCCCGTTGCCTCCAGCAACCTTGCGCAAAGTGTCCCCAGCAGAAACATTTTTCAGATATTCTTATCGGTAGTGTCAATGAATGCTGCTGAAAAAAAATAAAATTTAAAAACGAGTTTCATCTGCCCTTTTAGCAAGTGCTTTTATTGGTTGTCCTGCTGGGACTTTCTTAGATTCCTTCAGAGGAGACATTAATGCAGGGTTGGTGTCTGAGCGTCTTCTGTTTCTGCCTCTTGTAGCTGGAAAAAGGTGGCCCTTATCTGGCTCCTCTGTTCTATATTTGTCCTATGCACACACCTACAGGAGTCCTCTCTTCCCATCACAGAAAACAAATCTCAAGCTCCTCTTGGATGCTGCCTCAGGTTTAACTAGGTCAGGGGTGGGCAAACTATGGCTCTTTGAGGACCTGTGGACTTCAATTCCCAGAATTCCTGAGCCCGCCATGCATGTATGGCTGGCTCAGGAATTCTGGGAGTTGAAGTCCACAGGTCCTCAAAGAGCCATAGTTTGCCCACTCCTGAACTAGGTGTTTGTGTCTTTGAAGATTTCTAACCTGGGATAACTGCTGCTTTTGAAACCATTATTTAACCAAAATGCAGTAGGATAGGAACCATGAGTGCCTGGTACCGTTACTAGGACCAGCGGGTTATCTAGAATAGGTACAGTTTCTTAAATAATTTCACCTTACGTTAAAACAATACATTTAAATTACGGTAGGTCCACTCACTCCTAAGACAACTTGCCCCCTCCTCCATTTAACAAAGTATAATGGGTTTTTTCAACATGCTAATTTCAGTGGCAACCTGCTTTATTTTATCATGTCAAGCAGGCTGAATCAAGATACGTTTTCTTGGCACAAAGTTTTACTGCCACCATACCCATTAACACAGGACCGGGGCAGTTGGCAAAAGAGTTTGTCACTCTTCCAAGCTTTCTTTTGTTCTCCTCTCCAGCTTCCTTGGATTACCCTATTACAGTAAAGGATTTTACAGCTGCCTTTTCAACTACAGGAAGAAGACAGTCATAACTGACAACAGAGCCAGGAGTGCATTTTGCCTTGCAGCTGGAAATTCCTTCTGAAATGTCCTACTCATTCAAGCGGACACTGATGTGTTCTTCGAAGAGAGCAATGCAGAGCATAAGGCCACCACCACTGAGAAAGCCCAAGTTCTGAAGAACGAAGTGTCTGAAGGATCTTTTTTTGCTGCTGGTAGAATGCCGCTGCAACATTTCGGGTAGCTAGAGAAAAACAACCAGCAATGTTATCACCTTGGCAGCATGCATAGTCTAGTACAAACTGACTGACGGGATCTTTGCCCATAAGAAGTCAGCAACTGCAAATGTACAGTCCTATCTAAATCACATTGAAATTTTGGGCTACTTGAGTCCTTAAGCAATTCAGCACCTGGTGTTTTTCCCCATGGAAAACTTTCATAGGGCCACTCATGCACCAGGAGATTTCAAGATGTTTTCTAAGGAAAGTGCCATGTAGGCTAGGAGCAGGGGTGAAATTCAGCAGGTTCTGGAGAACCGGTAGTGGAAAATTTGAGTCGTTCGGAGAACTGGCAAATATCACCTCTGGCTGGCCCCTGAGAGGGGTGGGAATGGAGATTTTACAGTATCCTTCCCCCAGGAGTGGGGAGGGAATGGGGATTTTGCAGTATCCTTCCCCCAGGAGTGGGGAGGGAATGGAGATTTTGCAATATTCTTCCACTGTCATGCCCACCAAGCCACGCCCACAGAACCGGTAGTAAAAAAAATGTTGGATTTCACCACTGGCTAGGAGGCATGTTTCTGAAATTTACCTGCAGTTTGGATTTTAGAGTCACAAGATCTAATTCCTCACAAGTGTCCTACGTATTCTTTTAGATTTATTCTCATTTCCTATAGTCTATAAAGCAGTGGTTCCCAACCTTTTTGTGATCGAGTACCACTTGGAGGTCCCGTACAGTTGCCGCGTACCACCTGGTTCCAGAGAAACTAAATTCGATCAGATATCAACTTTATTTCCATAATTGTACCGTTCCTTTTTTGGCCCCGAGCATCCAGCAACTGGATTCTCGGGCCGCTGGGACCAGGTGGGTGGCGTGTGGCAACAGTTGCAAATCGTTGCCAGATTATCTTGTGTTAGGCAGTAAACATTTTTGTGAAGTAAAAATAACTAACTAAAAATCGTTCATGACCCCGAAAGTGTTCGCGTACCACCTGGAAGGCCCTCGCGTATCACTAGTGGTACATGTACCACAGGTGGGGAACCACTGCTATAAAGGGAGGAATACTAAGAAGCAAAGTGTCTGAAGTTACAGTTCTACCTTTCCTGTTCTGTTAGTACAAGCACCAGATTCTGTTTTCTACCCAAAAGCTTTAGTAATCCACTTCTATAGTATTTGGGAGATAGGAAGAAACATTAATATTCCAAATAAATGGTTTAAAATCTCAAGAGACAAGATGCTGAATTCAGAGGTAAACTTGACCTCGTATTTCCACTTGAATCTCCCTTGATCTAGAAAAGCTACAGCAGATGGAACGAGGCAGGAATTGGGGCCAGATGTACCAAGGATAAAAAAAAATCCAATTTTGCATGTTCCCTTCCCATTGCTTGGTTGAGGCTAAAGCTTTAGTTTTGAAAAACATTTTAACAACCCTGCAATTTGGACATCATTGTCTCTCTCCCAATTTAAGTACAGGATTGTTAGACTAAAACACCGATTTGTGCTTTTCCATAAAGAAGGGTGAGGAAGGAAGGCAATAAGTAAGAAGGAACATTTAACATTCTATGGCAGTGATGGCGAACCTTTTTTTCCTCGGGTGCCGAAATAGTGTGCGCGTGCGCTATCGCACGCAGGTGCGTGCCCACACTCATAATTCAAAGCCCCCCACTAGCCACCCCCCTGCGCATGCGTGCATGACCCCCCCACTCCCCCGTTTCCCAACTTCCAATGGGCCCGGTAGGCCTGTTTTTCGCCCTCCCCAGGCTCCAGAGGCTTTCTTGGAGCTTGGGGAGGGCGAAAACGCTCCCCCTGCCACCCTGGAGGCCCTCCGGAGGCCAAAATTGCCCTCCCAGAGCCTCTGCGCAAGCCAAAAATCAGCTGGCGGGTACGCACATGCGTGCTGGAGCTGAGCTAGGGAAACGGTTCACGTGCCGGCAGATATGGCTCCGCGTGCCACCTGTGGCACCCGTGCCATAGGTTCGCCATCACTGTTCTATGGTCTCCCAAATATCATTGTGATGGTTGGACTAGAGTAGACGCTTGTTTCAAGGCTCCAGATGCCCACAAAGTTCAGTGGCTGAGTTTAGGCCCTCTGGTGTCATCCACTCTTTCTTCATTGCTACCATAAAGATAAAATTAGGGAAGGCTCCCGCATATGCCACCACTCAAGAAAAGGTCAGGTAGAAATAAATAAAGACTTGTACCATACAGAGAGAAATGAAACATAGTCCTTACCATATCAACCAGAGCTACGTAAAGAAAAACACCAGCTGTGGTGGCAAAGATCCAGGGAGTGACTTCGGAAGTGTTCTGACTGACAATTGTCCCTAACACCATGCCCCAATAAGCCAGGAAAGCAGACAGCAGGTTAAACAACAGCACCCATCGGAGTGGCATGCCCGCCCGGATTAGGACAGCACAGTCTCCTGCCAAAGAGAGAGGAAGTTAAGTCTACCTCAACCCCTCTGGAAGCCAGCAATGTCTAGGCATGAACTGGTCGTGGCAGGGATGACTACTTTTGCTTCCATGGTGCTTTGGGCCAGCTTGAAAACAAGACAGGCAAAAAGATCAGTTAGTCCTGAAGCAGGATTATCCCCTAATTCAGGGGTGGGCTGCTCCAGGTTCACCAGGATTCGGGCGATCCTCTAGCGAAGATTCTGTGTGGTTCGGCGAACCCCCAAATCCCGCTCCTGGCTGGCCCCGCCCACCCCTCCCCTCCCAGGAGTCTCCACGCAGCCCGTTTCGGATGCAAGGTAAGTGCAGGGCCCGCATGGAGGCTCGGGGAGGGCGAAAAACAGGCCTCCCAGAGGCTCTAGAAGGCCGGAAATGGGCCCATTTCCGGCTTCCGGAGGGGCTCCGGAGCCCGGGGGAGGCCATTTTCACCCTCCCGGAGGCTTGAAGAAAGCCTCCGGAGCCCGGGGAGGGCGAAAATGCCCCCCCGCCATGGTGCAGGAGGCTGACTAGGCCACGCCCACCATGCCCATGCCCACCCAGCAACTGGGCAGAGAACCCGTTGCTAAAATTTTTGAAGCCCACCCCTGCCCTAGTTCACTCACCCAGTTCATGGGGTAGTTCATGGCAGAGGACTGCCAACGTAGTGCTTAAGCCACTGGAGAGTCCATTCGAGAAGGCAGCCCCTAGAGAAGAAGAACAGGGTAGCAAGGCTAAGTCTAAAAGAACCTATGTGGTGTAGCAGTGTTGGGCTAGGAGGGAGAAGTTCCGGGTTCTAGTCCACCCTCCGCCATAGAAGTTCCCTGGCGACTGTGGAATGGTCACTTCCCCTCACCCCAGCCTCCCTCATAGGGTTGTGGGAGAGAGGAAAAGCAGGAAGAGGGAGTGCTATGTATGCCACCTTGAGCGCCTGAGAAAAGGTTCTGCGAGACGGAGATATTTTGCTTTTCTGTCACAAGATGGGAGCAAGGCGTGCTTAGAAATCACTGACCTATTGCCAATCCGTCTGTGAAATTGTGTACCCCATCCCCAAGGATAACCATCCAAGCGATGTCAGCTATCCCAGCCTTGAGAGTCCCAGCTGGGCTGTGGGAGTGACCATGGTGATGTATCTCTTCTGTTTGCTTTTCCAGGCTTGCCCTGTGATCTTCTGAGTTGTGAATTTGAATGGAGCAGTCCTGGACTTCGCCATATACATTTCCAGTGTCCTCTTCTGGCACTCTCAAAGTCTGCAATTCAGCACCTGAAAAGTTTAGACCATATTAAAAAAAGGGGGGGGGAGCTGTTTAACTTGCCTCTTTGACATCGCATCTTAAGATCTTAGAACGTGTGACTGAGAGCCTAGGAAACTGAGAACATGCCAAACAAAGCACATTCTCTAGAGCAGTGGTTCTCAACCTTCCTAATGCCACGACCCGCGACCTGCCACCGCGTCCCCACCACAACCCACCCCACCGCCGCGCCCGCTGCCGCAACCCCCACCCCGCCGCCACCATTTGGGTTCTTTTACCCTCTGCGCATGCGCAAAACGCTCTGCGCATGCGCAGAGGGTAAAAGAACCCAAATGGCATCCGGGCGAAGTCTCCCGACCCCTGTGAAAGGGTCATTCAACCCCCAAAGGGGTCACAACCCCCAGGTTGAGAACCGCTGCTCTAGAGTAAGGGTGCCAAACCCAAGGCCCGGGGGCCAGATCCGGCCCACGGGATGCTTGGATCTGGCCCACAGGGCCACCCTGGAAACAGTGAAGGACAACCTGCGGTGCCTCTGCCAGCGAAAACAGGCTCCCGAGCTCTGTTTTTGGCTGCAACGGCCTCCTGCAACCCTCTGCCAGCGAAAACGAGCCCGTTTTCGCTGGCAGAGCGCTCGGGCCACCACAGGCGCCCCCGACACAAGTGACGTCGAGCTGGCCACGCCCCACCCCCATCCCGAGGTCAAACACAACCCTGATGCGGCCCTCAATGGAATTCAGTTTGACACCCCTGCTCTAGAGCTATCTCTAAGAATAGAGGAGCATAGGTTTGGAACAGCAGTTTGGCTTGTTTCCTAATCTGATTCAGTTTGAGAAATAAAGGCACTGAGGTTTCAGAGAAACTTGTTAGACCTTTGACCCACCTAGCAATCCATTAGGACCTAGAGAGACTGAGCAAAGACACAGGTCAAATTAATGCCATTTTGCTGGTGAAAAACAATATTCTCCTTTGATTGTACTTGATGGCAATTGATCAGCTGAAGAGCTGAAGTGGTGCAGTGGTTAAATGCAGCCATTGCAGGCTGACTGCTAGTTCAACAGTTCAGCTGTTCAAATCTCACTAGGCTCAAGGTTGACTCAGCCTTCCATCCTTCCGAGGTCGGTAAAATGAGGACCCAGATTGTTGGGGGCAATATGCTGAACTCTGTAAACCGCTTAGAGAGTGCTGTAAAGCACTATGAAGCGGTATATAAGAAAAGTGCTATTGCTATTGCTATCATTTTAGAGCAGTGTTTCCCAACCTTGGCAACTTGAAGATGTCTGGACTTCAACTCCCAGAATTCCCCAGCCAGCGAATGCTGGCTGGGGAATTCTGGGAGTTGAAGTCCAGACATCTTCAAGTTGCCAAGGTTGGGAAACACTGTTTTAGAGATTCTGGACTAGGCCCTACAGCAGATGTTGCCTGTCCTCTATCATTAGCTCCACTCTCTAGTCATCTTGTTTTATTTAAAACATTTATAGGGTCACCCAACTTTCAGCCAATTCTGGGTGTCTCCCAATCAAATATTAAAAACATATTAAATGATTTTAAAAACTATAAAATGTAACCAGTAAAAACAGAAAACATTTTTTAAAAAATCTGGCACCAATCTGTGTTAATGTGCTATCGTCTAATCTTCTCCCAAAGCCTGGGGGGAAATCCAGGTCTTTAAGACATTACAAAAGATTAAAAGGTGGAGGCCTGCCAAACTTCAGGGGCAGGATGTTCCATAGGGCAAGGGTTGAAAAGTCATGCTTCCTAGTTCCCATTAGATGACAATATTTGAGGGAAGGGACCAATGGAGTGTGCCCATACTATTTGACCTGGTAGATCAGTGGTTCTCAACCTTCCTAATGGCGTGACCCACGCCCTGCCCCCGCGCCCCCACCGCGCCCCACCCCGCCATTGCGCCCGCCACCGCGACCCCTGCCCCGCCGCCACCATTTGGGTTTTTTACCCTCTGCGCATGCGCAAAACATTCTGCGCATGCGCAGAGGGTAAAAGAACCAAAATGGCAGCATCTGGGCGAAGTCTCCCGACTCCTGTGAAAGGGTCATTCAACCCCCAAAGGGGTCGCGACCCCCAGGTTGAGAACTGCTGTGGTAGATGGATAGATGTCTTAGGGAAAGGCGATACAGTAGGTAGTCTGGTCCTGTGCCATATTCAGTACTTCTATCTATTGAATGAAAATGGCCCTTCATAATTATGGGATGCATTCTATAATAATCTCTGATCATTCGTGGAATATGGGAAACATTTTACCTACTAGTGTCTTTGTGTTACAAATTCATTTTTGTTTCTTCTCTCAGTTCTAAATATATTTATTGTTGTTCCTTGGTGTATGTCTTTGAATTAACAGATTAGCTTCTAAAAACCTCCTCAAACCTATTTATTTATTTATTTGGGTTTTTTGTTTATCAAATGTATTTACTGTCCATCTCACAATTCAGGCAACTTTATCTAAAACTAACAGCTTCTTGTCAGGTACATCATGTCAGCTAGATACAGAACTGAATCACAATTCTGAAGTAACAGTGCTGATACTGATACTGATCGCTGAGACAATTTTCAGCTATCTATCCAACAGCTAGACAGAAGAAAGAAAGAGGTCTTAGAAAAGAGCTTCCACTCAAATACGTATTTTTATATATTTAAAATGCATTTATTCAAGTGGGCTCAAAGGTGTGTAATCGTTGAACCATGGCACATAAATTCGTTTGAAACAGGGATTTCTAGCAGACAGACATCTTCCCTGCTAAAATAGAATGTAAAGCATACCAAAATACTAATATGGATTTGAAGTACTGTACTAAGTAATTCACAACTCACTATGCAATGTCCTCTCTGCGTCATTCTCAGCCACCTTAGGAGACGATTGCTCAGATTGCTTTCCAGCGGCACGTTTCTGTCCAGTAAAAGCAAAACTTCTTTAAAAAGCATGTTGAGATTTGAACCCCACCCTAATGATGCCGGAGGATATAATCTCCTTGTAGTGGAGGGAAGTAGTATAACATCCAGGGGTGGGCTTCAAAAATTTTAGCAAGGGGTTCTCTGCCCGGTTGTTGGCTTTGGTAGGCGTGGCCTAGTCGGCCTCCTGCACCTCGGCGGGGAGGGGCGTTTTTGCCCTCCCCGGACTCTGGAGGCCCTCTGGAGGCCGGAAATTGGCCTTCCGGTAGGCCCATTTTTTGTCCTCCACGAGCCTCCGCACGCGCCCTGCACTTACCTGCATCCAAAATGGGCCGCGTGGGGACTCCTGGGCGGGGCCCGCCAGGAGTGGGATTTGGGGGTTCTCTGAACTGCACAGAATCTTAGCTAGAGGTTCTCCCGAACCCCTGCGAACCCCCAGCAGCCCACCCCTGAACATGGCCATAGTTCAGAGATGCTTTTTCTCGTTCTAGGGGAAACCTTAACATATAAGACATTTTTGCTTGTTTTACTCGGATTAGGCATATATCAGAGGTCTCCGGTAGGGAGCGACCGATTGCGCAATTTGTGCATGACCGCTCCGGAGCCCTCTCTTCCAGTCCACCGCGTGCGTCGCCATTTTTTTTCATGAATGTTTCGCCAATTTTGCTACTGCGCATGCGTGGAAGCAAAATCGCGCCAAAATCTCACAAAGGGACGCTCGCACACGAAAGATTTTGGCGAGATTTTGCTTCTGCACATGTGCGGAAGCAAAATCGTGCTAAAATCTCTCACGCACGCGCGTCCCCACACGAGATTTTGGTGCAATTTTGCTTCCATGCATGTACAGAAGCAAAATCGTGCGAGGGGGCGCCCGTGCCCGAAGCGAGCGCATGCGCGCCCGAAGCGTGGAGATGCGCACGCAGCGCACCGGCACCGGTAAGAGATCAACCCGCCGCTGGCATATATATATATATATATATATATATATATGAATAACACATGTCTTTTCCTGTCCTGAGGAGTGTTATAATCCAGTGCACTTCTTACCCTCTTTGCACGAATTTGGTTGAGGGTTCCCATGAGATTCTCAGTGAGGAAGAGAAAGTAAATGCCTCCTAGGACACATAGACCCTTCAGAATGCCATCTTCTTCCAAGGACAGCAAGCCATGGGAGCTCACTTGTGCCTGAATAAAAAACAATTGTTCTGAGCAGAGAAAGGAAGAATTCAGAACAGAGATTAAATCATTTTAAACCACTTTAAAATAGGACTGGAAAGATTTGAGCAAAAATCCCCACATTTGTTCTTCATGGAAACATGACAGGAGTTCAGCTCTACCGTTTGGTTCTGGCATCACTTTGACCCTATTCACCTGGGAGCAAGTCACGCTGAGTTTAACAATAGCATTAAGGATGAGGAATCCTGTTGTTAAGAAGACAACTAAAAAGGAGGCAAACCAGCAAGTCCTGAGGAGTATTCACTGAGTTGAAACGTGGCAGATACCTCATTAAAAACAACGGGATCAAAGTATTGATGAGAATCAGGGGTGAGTTCCAACTTACTTTGCTGCCGCTTCGCTCCCTCCCTTCCTCGCCATGTGGGTGCGCCTCATGGGCGCGCGTATGTGCAGTAACAAAAAATCCCGAAAAAAACCCTAAGCAGAAAAGAAGATGGCAACCGCATGCACAGTGCCGGAACTCGGCTTCTGAGCATGCTCAGAAGGGGGGAAAATTACTTTTTTAAAAAATTAAAAAAAAATATGGTGGTGCCCATGGACCAGCACCACCAATCCAGTTTGGTGACATCATTGTGACATCACCAGTGGGTTGCTATCATTTCGGGAGAACCGGTCCGAACCGGGAGGAACCCACCCCTGATGAGAATGATGTGAAGAGGGCAGAATCCCAACATCTTAGGTGGGCTTCCCTGTACGAGGTTGAGATGGCTGGGTGGTACCCACTTACCTCTGGACAATTGTACCCCAAATGGAAGAAAGAGGGGTGGTACATACATGTGGCCAGAGATGCAGCAAAGCGTCTCCACACAATGTCCCCACAGCCAACGCCACCAGAAAAGTCAGGAGGAACTGGAAGATTTCTCGACTGAGTAGGGGCACCAAGATGATGGCCAGTGCTGAGGGCAAGCTGGTCAGGGTAATAGCCAAAAATCCCCAGCCCAGGCCTGTGGAAAGCACAGAGGGTGACAGGAATAAAAAACACAGCTCTAAAACTAGCAAGTTGCACATAGTGGTGGCCCTATTAGCTACACTTCCCTGGGATGGAAGGATTAGAATACTTTCTCTCTACAGATTGCAATGAATAGTTTCTTCACAAGAGAGTAATGAAGACACAAGTAAGTACCGTATTTTTCGGAGTATAGGACGCACCGGAGTATAGGACGCACCTAGATTTTAGAGGAGGAAAACAAGGAAAAAAGTATTCTGAACCAAATGGTGTAGTAATATATTATTTAATAAAATACCAGTGTAGCAGAATACTTTTTACAACCATGTATACTTTTTACAACCATGTACACTTTTTACAAACTTCAAACTTGACAGCTTTAAGACTTGTGGACTTCAACTCCCAGAATTCCTTCTCCAGTCATGCTAGCTCAGGAATGGGAGTTGAAGTCCACAAGTCTTAAAGCTGTCAAGTTTGAAGTTTGTAAAAAGTGTACATGGTTGTAAAAAGTCTTGCCAAGTTTGAAGACCCTTGCACCCCTAACCCAGGGGTCTTCAAACTTGACAGCTTTAAGACTTGTGGACTTCAACTCCAATTCCTGGGCTAGCATGACTGGAGGAGGAATTCTGGGAGTTGAAGTCCACAACTTTGAAGACCCTTCCACCCCCTTGGCAAGTTTAAGACTTGTGGACTTCAACTCCCAGAATTCCTCCTCCAGTCATGCTAGCTAGAGTTGAAGTCCACAAGTCCTCCCGGTCTCGCAGCCAGTTCCCTCCTGAAGCTCAAGGGCTGCAACTTGAGCTGAGCAGATCTGCGGCGAAAGCGGCGGCTCCTGGTTTTCCCGGCCAAAGAGTGCTTGCTAGAGAAGAGCAGCTGAGGAACCAGGCGAAGCGCGGCGACAGGCAGGTGTTTTGGAAGCGCCGAGGGCAGCCCTCTCGCTTAGCCGGCAGCAGCGGGCGCAGCGAGTTCCGTCCCCACGCGCGTCCCCGGCGCTTGCTGTGGCGACGCTGTTTTCTCCGAGACCTTTGTCTCGGAGAAGGAGCAGTAGACAAAGGTCTCGGAGAAAACAGCATCGCCACAGCAAGCGCCGGGGACGCGCGTAAGGACGGGACTCGCTGCGCCCGCTGCTGCCGGCTAAGCGGCATCCCGGACGCGCGTGCTGCCCTCGGCGCTTCCAAGACACCTGCCTGCCGCCACGCCTCGCCTGCTCGTACGCCCGCTCGCTCGCAAGCGGGCAGCGGTGGGGATCGAAGCGGAGCGGTGGCACCTCGAAAGGTGCTAGCTCAGGAATGGGTGGCGGGGGCAAGCAGCGGTGGTGGCGGCGGCAAGCAACAGCGGGGACGGCGGGGGCAAGCAGCGGGGGGGGGCAAGCGGCGGTGGCGGAGGCAGCGGCGGGCGGAGGGGAAAACTTCCAAACGGTGGGGGCTGGGGGGGGTTGGGGGCTGCATTCGGTGTATAGGACGCACCCACTTTTTGACCCCCTTTTTGGGAGTAAAAAGGTGCGTCCTATACTCCGAAAAATACGGTATATATATATCTTCTTAAAATTACTCCTAGAAAATAGGATGGAGGCAGAGGATGTTGGGAAAAAGCCAGTTTGGTGAAAGAAAAGTTGAATCAGGAAGCCATGAATAAAGCCTCTTGCAAATTGAGACTTGTGTATGATTTTGGAAGACATTTTCTCTTATATTCAATAAGGATTTTCTGAGGAACAATTTGAGTGACCTTGAAGGGCGGATGTGGAATATTGTTTTACATATTTTGTTTATTTATTTTTTGTCAAACAAGATAGCAGGTATTGGTATAAACATAACCATTAGCAAAGTAGGTACAGGTAAATTGGGCAACAGGACAGTAGGACAGGGACGGTAGGCACAATGGTGCGCTTATGCATGCCCCTTAAATATTTTTAAATAAATATTTAAATTTAAATACTTTTAAATAAGTACGCAGCAGGGTGGGTTTGCAGGAGAAATGTGGAATTCTTTACAAGACTAGAGAGAATGGTAAAAAAGAAGAAGAAGGAAAAAAAATGAAAGCTGAAAGGAAGCCATGCTGAATGACTGAGGGAGTTGTGGTCTGGGGAAAGGGAGGGAGAAGAAAGAAGAGCACAGAACTAACATTACTACTGCATTTATATAGCAGTATATTGAACCTGCTGCAATGTCTGCCCTGTGTTAAAATGTATAATATATTACTCATTTTGTTTATTTTTCTAACAAAATACTCTGTCTTCATGAGGTTGTGTGACCCCATGACGTGACACCCCCCCCCCTGCACAGCACCCAATATACAATTTGCGACATCCAGAATCTTCAGCTACTCCTTTTGATAAATTAAGGGTAGAAGTGGAAACAGGAAACCAACTGCTACCTCACACATTTCCCCAAACTACAAACAATAACAAACACCCTCCCTCCCTCAAAAATCACATCACCAATATCCATTGATTGCGGCACCCGAAATGAATGCCCCAACTTGGGCGTCTTTAAGGCTGGGCCTGGAAACATTTTGCTTCCCCCACACCTCCTACTCCCCTTTCAAGCGGTACAGGTAGTCCTCAACTTACGACCAGAACTGAGCCCCAAATTTCTGTTGCCAAGTGAGACATTTGCTGAGTGAATTTTTCCCGCCTTTTCCTGCCTTTCTTGCCACAGTTGTTAAGCGAATCACTGCATTTGTTAAGTTAGTGACACGGTTGTTAAAGTGAATCTGGCTTCCCCCATTGACTTTGCTTGTCAGGAGGTCGCAAAAGGGGATCACGTGACCTTGGGATACAGCAACGGTCATAAATACGAGTCGGTTGCCAAGCATCTGAATTTTGATCACGTGATTGTGGGGATGCTGGAACAGTCCTAAGTGTGAAAAACCGTAATAAGGCCCTTTTTTCAGTGCCGTTGTAATTTTGAATGGTCGCTAAATGAACTGTTGCAAGTTGAGGACTACCAGTAAAGTGGAGGGGTGAGAGCTTTGATCACGCCTCCTCCTGTGATATCACTAATTCCGCCTCCTGCTTCTCACCCAGGCCAACCTCACTGGAGACGTGCGCGTCGGAGTGATTTGAGAAGGGCGGAAGGAAGGGCTTACCAATCCAGAGGGAATTCCCGGCTGTGTCGAAAGTCACATCGTCCAAGTGCTGGATGCAAACACGGCTATCGATCTGGTAGAGCAGGGCTGGGCACAGCAGGGTGAACTGCTCTGGGGTGATTTTGGAGACGGTATTCATGCCAAAGTTGACAAGCAGCTGAGACACATTGAGGCACTGGAGAGAGAAGAACAACCCGGAAGGCTGTTTATTGTGGAAATGAGTAATGGGGACTAAAATGGGCTTGTGGCCCTCCAACCAGGACAGAATGCACTTCCATTACAATTATCCATTATCCATTGGGGGGGGTGTACACCTGAGCAGAGGAAAAAACCATTGCCCAGCTTGGAACGGGAATTACAGTAACATAAATGGGTAGCGTGGGAAATCAGAAATGCATTGTGCTTTCTCTGGGAGCTACAGAAAAATTCAGCATTCCTGAAAAACAGAGGTAGGATTCTACACCAGTTGTGCAACATTTATTTATTTATTTTATTTTATTTATTTTAGTGTTCTTATATGCCGCCCTACTCCGTGGGGACTCAGGGTGGCGTACAACATTTAAAGAACAACTAAACAATATAATAATTTAAAAACAGTTTAAAAAGAATTTTAAAAACATATAAAACCATACATACATGGGGGAGAACCTAAGATGTGAAATTGTCTCAAATCACCCCGCCTGCAGGAAGAGCCATGTCTTAATGGCTTTTTGGAAGGCCAGCAAGGTGGGGATAATTCGGATCTCTGGGGGAAGTTCCAGAGAACAGGGCCCCCCACAGAGAAGGCCCTCCCCCTGGGTCCCGCCAGCCGGCATTGTTTGGTTGACGGGACCTGGAGGAGACCCATTCTGTGGGACCTGACCGGTCAAAGGGAAATATGAGGTAGGATGCGGTCCCGGAGGTAACCTGGTCCTAAGCCATGTAGGGCTTTAAAGATGATAATCAACACCTTGAATTGCACCCGGAGACCAATGGGCAACCAGTGCAGCTGGTAGAGTATGGGTGTTACGTGGGTATATCTTGAGACACCCACCACAGCACGCGCAGCCGCACTTTGTACCAGTTGAAGTTTTCTATGCATTTTCTATGTGAGTGTGGTGGTGTCTGTATGTGACTATATGGATGGGCACATCTTTTAATAGTAGCTGTTTTTATAGGATGGCTTTTGAAAACAGATATCTGGTTGCATTGGTTTAAGTCCCTTCTAGCCATCTATTTTGGGGGATAGCTGGTAATAGCCAAGTTTCTGTCAATCATTAGCTTGAAGACCAGATGCAGCCTGAAGGTCATCTATAGCAGAGGTCTCCAACCTTGGCAACTTTATGAGGTGTGGACTTCAAATCCCAGAATTCTTCAGCCAGCCGGCTGAGGGATTCTGGGAGTTGAAGTCCACACCTCATAAAGTTGCCAAGGTTGGAGACCTCTGATCTATAGGTTACCATCCATAGGTATTGAGCTGTGAGTGCCCCATTTCAAGCACATATATGAGTTCTTTCCAAATGGAACATGTGCCCAGTGTAAACAAAGAATCTCGACTCATTTTCTATCTTCCATAAAATACAACTTGTCATCTCCCCTCTCCCACCAACACATCCCCTTAAAGCATAATTGCTTCCCCACCAGCCCAATATGGTCAATACACTTGCTGTGGTTAGGCAGGAAATCTTGAGAATGACTCCAACACGTCTTCTTACATTTTCATGCAGGTGATTGAAGACCGAATGATCCAAGGCAATGACTCCCTCCAGGAGGCTCAGCTTAGAATGTCCGTGGGGAGACATGAAAACATTTTCCTCTTTCTCCTTGTCAGATTTCTCTCGGCCTTGCCCAAAGCTGGGCTTGAGGACATGGCTGACTTCATGGAAGGTAGGAGAAACTGGGGTATGGAGTTCAGGGTCCAGCAGAGAGAATCCTGGTCTGAAGGACATGTGAAATCATCATCAACTCAACAGGGAAAGATTTCACTGAAATGTTAAGAAACCATTCTGATACTGTAAGGCTAACTAAATCTCCCTGCGAATAAGCAGCAGAAGAAAAATAACTAAGAGAAATAGAACTAAAATACACAAAGCTGCAGGTTTAAAGATAATTATTATTTTCAATGTATACCTCACTTTTATTCCTGGAGTTTATCATGGTGTACATAGCTCTCCCTCCTTCTGTTTTTCCCCACAACAATCCTGTGGGGTAGTTTAGACTAAGAGTTAGCGAATGTCTGTGGCTGAGGGTGGGATTTCCTAGTCGAACGCAAAATCAGTGCATTGCATTCCTTTCATGACATTTCTTAATTATTATTATAAAATCTAACCAACTAATATATATGTGGTCCAGGGGCGGGTTGCTCACTTACCTCACTTGCATCTCCACGCTTCGGGGGGCCGCTTGCTCACTACGCGCACGTGCCCCCTCGCGCGATTTTGCTTCTGCGCATGTGTGGAAGCAAAGTGCGCCGAAATCTCGTGAGGGGATGCGCACGTGAGAGAGATTTCGGTGCGATTTTGCTTTTGCGCATGTGCAGAAGCAAAATCTCACCAAAATCTTGCGCGCGTGCGCGTTCCCCTCACAAGATTTTGGCGCAATTTTGCTTCCACGCATGCGCAGAAGCAAAATTGCCCAAAAATCACAGAAAATCAGCGAAAAAATGGCGACACGCTGGGTGGACCAGCAGAGAAGGCTCCGGAGCGGTTGCGAAATCTGCCGCTCCCTACCAGAGCTACATACTGGGCAGCTCCGGCAGGAACCCACCTCTGATGTGGTCCTCACTTAAGCTGCTGTACAGCAGCTTTGGCAGTTACAATGGTGATGAAAATATAACCTTGTGACCAGTTCTCTCATTTACAGACTGTAAAGGTCTGTAAATGAGAGAACTGGTCACAAATGAGAAGTCTGTAAAGCAAAAGAACACTGAAGTAAGATCATAAGCACGGTAGCAGTTTTGTTTAGTGACTGCTTTGCTTAATGACTGAGTTGCCAATTCCAGTTGTGGTTGCTAAATGAGGACTATCTTTTCTGAATTTATCTCTCTCCTCCCAATGTAATGTCAGCCCAAATTGTTTGAATCGATGGCTGACAGAGAAGAGCTGCTGCTTCGCTTCCTTTTTCTCTTGCAGTGGTTGAAGCAGGCCCATTATTGCTAGCTCTCAGCTTCTCGAAAGACAAGAAATGTTTCAACAGCCCCATTTCAGCAGGTTGCCTGGTTCAGCAAGATCAGAACACTGAGGCTAGCAATATGTTTATTTTGCTTGGGCTTAGATTCTGTGCAAGATGTCAGCTGCCGATCAAGAACATAACAAACATCATGCTTTAATTAATTCATTCCTCAATGGAAATATGCGCTGGCAATTTTCCATTGTGTATAGACGGAAGTATCTTTCCCTCACACTGTAGAATCAGGGTGGCTAATTTGTCACGGACCTCGCTTGGCACTTGCCAGGTTGGGTCTCTGCCCCGCCTGACTTTAACATGTTCTTCAGATTCTTTCCTAGAGAATAAATAAAGCAGCGGGAAACAAAGAACCAGCATCAGTTTGATTTATCTCTGGGCGCCACAGAGGCATTCTGAGCAAACAAATAAGGTCCGGATGCTTTGTTTGGAAGTACATACACCCTGCCCAGAAGAACAAGGCAAAGGTACCATGAAATCATCTGGAAAGGCTACGTTTGGGGGGGGGGGAACCCTCCCATTTACCTTCCGACAAATGGATCTTTGGGGACCGCCCATGCTCACTTGGAAAGCCATTTTATGAATGGACCAGCCCTCCCCAGTGCGTCCATTTTTTCCCGCTGGATGTTTCCACTCTTTAAAATGGGCCCACCTGGTGGCGGTGACACTCTCCACTTGCGTTTCGGCCCCGTGCTCTGTCTTGCTGATGTGATCCAGTGCTGAGTGGGAGTGCAGGTGCTTGTTCTCCTGGACCTCAAGGATGTCCAGATGGGAGACATGACCGTGTCCCAGTTCCTCATGTTCAATCTCCACCACCTGCACCTTCCCCAGCCCCAGGCTTAGCAGGAAGCGGGTCAGGCCCTCAAAGGACAAAGTGCCGTTCTCACCATACTGCCGAAACAACTGCTGCAGGTAGTAACCATGCTCTTGAGTGGCGTCTTCCAGCAGAGGCCCAGCAGTTCCGCCAGCCAGCAAGTCACGCGGCTCACCCTGGGCAAAATGGCATATGGCCTGCAGGGAGAGCCAAGCCATGCAGAATCTGGCCAGAGGGAATCTCAGAATCTGCTGGTCCATCAACAGGGGCCTGCAATGAAAGGGAAAAAAACTCTGAGCCCTGAGGGATAATCACAGTCTTAGAGCTGTGGCACTTATCCACAGATCCTGGAAGGGAAACAAATCCTTGTTTGCTAACATCTGTTAGAGCAGAGAGATCCTTGCCATGACTGGCTAAGAGGAGAACTTGCAAGAGGACTTACATCCTGTCGTCTTCTCAACCAGTGCAGTAGGAGAGACCTTCTAAGCATCTGTTCATGACAGGATTCCTTGAAGGATCTCAAAGGTTTTGGGCTTGCACAACAAACATCTCAATTATTTCCTCATAGTTCAGATCCATGTTTGCATGTAACTAAATCTTGATAATTATT
The DNA here is from genome assembly GCA_023053685.1 of Diadophis punctatus similis. Classification (NCBI taxonomy): domain Eukaryota; kingdom Metazoa; phylum Chordata; class Lepidosauria; order Squamata; family Dipsadidae; genus Diadophis; species Diadophis punctatus. Next base: position 5,729,064 of record JALIGW010000025.1, read on the forward strand.
TGTCTACTTTACACATTTTCATGCTGCCACAATCAAAAAAGCTCTCCAAGGCTCCCTATGGAAAATACAGGTAGTCGTCGACTTATGACCATAATCGAGCCCAACATTTCTGCTGCTAAGTGAAACAATTTGTTAAGTGAATTTTGCCATATTTTACAACCTTTCTTGCCACAGTTGTTAAATGAATCGTTGCAGTTGTTATGTTAGTAACACAGTTGTTAAATGAATCTGGTTTCCCCATTGACTTTGCTTGTCAGAAGGTCACAAAACATAGACATATGACACTGCAACGGTCATAAATATGAGTCAGATGCCAAGCATCCAAATTTTGATCACGTGACCATGGAGATGTTGCATTGGTTGTAAGTGTGAAAAATGGACGTAAGTCACTTTTTTCAGTGCCATTGTAACTTTGAATGGTCACTAAATGAACTGTTGCAAGTCGAGGACTACCTGTATAATGGTAAAGATAAAGGTTTTCTCTGTTCAGTCATTTCTCATTTTAGAGGTGGTGCTCATCTCCGTTTCCTAGCCGAGGGAGCCAGGGTTGTCCGAAGACATTTCTGTGGTCATGTGGCCAGCATGACTATACACTGAGGTCAGGGGCGGGTTGCTCACTTACCTTGCTGCCGGAGCCATGCGGGCACATCTCCACGCTTCAAGGGGGGCACACTCGCTACGCGAGCGCGCCCCCTCGCATGATTTTGCTTCTGCGCATGTGCGGAAGCAAAATTGCGCCGAAATCTCACAAGGGGGCGAGATTTCGGCGAGATTTTGTTTCCGCGCATGCGCAGAAGCAAAATCGCCCAAAAATCACGGGAAAAAAATGGGGACGTGCCGGGTTGACCGGCAGAGAGGGCTCCGGAGCGGTTGCGAAATCTGCCGCTCCCTACCGGAGCTGCGTACTGGACAGCTCCGGCAGAAACCCACCTCTGACTGAGGTGCATGGAATGCTGTTACCTTCTCACTGAAGTGGTACCTATTTATTTACTCATATTTTCATGCTTTTGAACTGCTAGGTGGGCAGGAGCTGGGGCAAGTAATGGGAAGGTGATTTGAAAGTATCCTGGTGCTAAGCCGTGAAGTATACCATATTTTTCGGAGTATAAGATGCACTGGAGTATAAGATGCACCTTAGTTTTGGGGGAGGAAAACAAGGAAAAAAGGCCTCTGCCTCCCAGCAATTTGCCAAACAGCAAACAGCACAGATGATATACACTGTTTGCTGTATATTTCTGTGCATGTGTGCCTGACCCATAGAAATAGCAAAGAATTGGAGAAATGTACATTATGCCAGAAAGTTTTCTTAAATGTAGTCACACTAACTCTTCCCAATTATTTAAATAGATCTACTCCAAGGTAACTAAACTCTAATACTAAACAGGACACTGTTACATTTCAGACTATACTTGTACAGAGCTGTTAAAATTAATTAAAATTTCTGGAAATATACATTATTCTCTATTATTTAAAAGAAGATACAATAGCACTGGGCCTCTTCAGAGCAAGCATTTATTTAAAAAAGCTTCTTTATTTTGTTAAGTTGTCTAGATTTACAGGGGTCTCCAACCTTGGCAACTTTAAGACTTGTGGACTTCAACTCCCAGAATTCCACAGCCAGCAAAGCTAACAAAGCTGGCTGTGGAATTCTGGGAGTTGAAGTCCACAAGTCTTAAAATTGCCCCTGACTCTAGAACAGTGTTTCCCAACCTTGGCAACTTGAAGATATCTGGACTTCAACTCCCAGAATTCCCCAGCCAGCATTCGCTGGCTGGGGAATTCTGGGAGTTGAAGTCCAGATATCTTCAAGTTGCCAAGGTTGGGAAACACTGCTCTAGGACAATAATAAAGCAGTCTTTAAAAAATAAGTCTAATAATTTGAACATTCTACAGACATTTATAGTTATTCACTTACCCCCTTCCATCCAGTTCAGCAGAAAATAAAAATCTGCGTGTCTCTCCCAGCTATTTGCCTCTTTGCAAGCTAGTTTCACTTTCAGTTTCCCAGGTGGCAAATCAGCTGTACGTCGGGAAGCTGCTAGTGACTTGCTTGTCTTAACAGGCTCTTCCCTCTTTGCTGCAAACAGGTAAATTGCTGGAAGACAGAGGCCAAAGGGTGGGGGTGGCTGGGTGGGTGGGGCTACATTCGGTGTATAAGATGCACCAAAGTTTTCGCCCTCTTTTTGGGGGTAAAAAGGTGCGTCTTATACTCCGAAAAATACGGTATATAAGAAATAAGTTAAAACTAGCACCTTATATTGGATCTAGAATTGGCAAGTAATGCAGAGTCTGATGTAAGTTGTTCCTAATATTTGCATATAATATTCCTAATATACCACTACACTGAGAATTGTAGAAATTTATATTCATTATAATTTATTTATGAAATTTATGTGCCGCCCGTCTCACAGAGTGACCCTACATCACTACACTGACCTGATTTCTCTAACTTTAAATTAAAAATCCAACTGCCTTTGACCTGATTTGGGGGGGTGTCACTAATTCAACGGGCTCTGATTTGAACCTCTCTGTCTCTTTTTGATTAGTATAGAAAATTAATGACTAGTTTACAGAATTCAACTTTTGAATTTTGAAAGGAGGATATTGCCAATAAGTAAAGTAACTTATTAAATTAGATAAGAGAACAGGGCAAAAATAATGTTTTGCTTCTTTTACATAAATTTTTTTTCAAAACCACATATATTCAAAGTGGTCATATGAGCTGAAGTGGTGCAGTGGTTAAATGCTGCGACTGCAGGCTGACTGCTAGTTCAGCAGTTCAGCTGTTCAAATCTCACTAGGCTCAAGGTTGACTCAGCCTTCCATCCTTCCGAGGTGGGTAAAATGAGGACCCAGATTGTTGGGGGCAATATGCTGAACTCTGTAAACCGCTTAGAGAGGGCTGTAAAGCACTATGAAGCGGTATATAAGTAAAGTACTATTGCTATTGCTATATTGTGTCTGATATTTAGTCAACCTGCAGCCAGTCAACCCACAACTGTGGAGTGTTCCTCCCCACAAGATCATGTTTCTGAAATTTGGTTTATGCATCTCAATGGGATTCCCTTCGCAGACCAGGTTAAGCCAAAATGAAACTACAATCACATGGCTTGGTGCAGTATAAGAAGCCATACGTTGGATTGCAAAGTCAAAGCAGAGGTAAAGACTGATTTTTAAATGGAGACCTTTTCCTCGTGCATCAATTTCTTAGCTACAATTTTAACCAAAATAAGTAATGAGACAGTACTTTGTACAAGCCTTTGTCAGCTCCGTGACCTAGAGATTTTATGAGTCTTCTAGCAAACAGCTACAAAGTTGTACAAGCAAACATAAAAACGCTGAAGCAAATATTTAAAGAATGTAATCAAAGTACCTGACCCTCTCACAACGCCCAGGCTGGGATAAAATTTGGAATTGCTGACCAGCCTTCAACCGTTTTGAATATCTGAGTAATGGAGATCCAGATGAGATGCTCGTAGATGTAATTTCACGTCTTGGTTTGTGCCTGCTTTTTCCAGCTGCCTTGAGCACCAAGTCAAACAGCAACTCTAGAGCAAATAATAATATCAGATTTTAAGAGACTGAGGCAGGTTTCAGACCTTTTAATTGGAGCAATTTTGCTTTCGTCTGGGTTTGGATCCGCCTGTTTTGGAGCAGAGTAGGTGGGCCTGCCAGGCATTAGCCCCTCCTTCTGTAAAAACAACAGGTGGGAACTGGGGGCATTGGAGGATTTTTGGAGTTTCCCCAGAAATGTAGAGAGATAAGTAGGAACAAATATCTTATTTGGGGACCAGGCACTGACAAGGAGTGGGAAAAGAATTGAGCAATCGGTCAAAATGTAAATATCCATCTCTTTCCATGTGTACAGCTACCCCTTCAGTTTTTCCAACAGATATAGGGCTCCCTGACCACTAGGAAGAATGGCCTTCCTTCAGCCAGTTGTTAAGTGAATCAATGCATTTGTTAAGTTAGGGCAGGGGTCAGCAACCCGCGGCTCTGGAGCCGCATGTGGCTCTTTCATCCCTCTGCTGCGGCTCCCTGTTGCCAGTGGCACCACAATTGATAGGGCTTTCAGTTAGGACAAGTAGATGAAAAAGGATGCTGCGCTAGGAGGAGACTCTATGGTGGGGGAACTGGACTTCCGGACGGCTCCAGAATTGAACAGGGGGCTTCCAGTTAGGACCTTTGTGGCAAAGAGTGTTTAAGGTTGCCGGCCCCTGAGTTAGTGGATAACCCATTGCGTTAAGTGGATTCACCATTGAGTTTGCTTCTCAGAAGGTCGCAAAAACTGATCATGTGATCCCAGGACACTGCAACCCTCATAAATATGAGTCAGTTGCCCAGCATCTGAAGTTTGATCATGTTATCAGGGGGAGGTTGCAACAGTCGTGTGAAAAACGGTCATAAGTCACCTTTTGCAGTGCCATTGTAACTTTGAACAGTCACTAAATGAACTGTTGTAAGTCAAGGACTACCTGTATGATCTGGTCATGGAACTTACTGCTTAGAGGCGAATGTTTTAAAAGAGATTAGATATATTGATTATGGAGAAATGTATTAACTTTTGCCAGTAACTTAAAGAAGGCTCTATTAAGTTAGAGCTTCCAGCTTCACAGTCACTCTACCTCTGAATATTAGTTGCTTGCTTTGAAAGCAAATGATGCAATGTAGCCTGTTGTTTTGCTTGCAGGCTTTCTGGAATCATCTGACTGATCATGGTTTACGCTGGACCAAATGGAAATTTGCTCTGATCTAGACAAGCTTGCAGTTTATATTCCTATCCCTTTAAGGCAGTTTTTCTCAACCTCAGCAGCTTTAATATGTATGGACTTCAACTCCCAGCAAACATCAGACATCTTAAAATTGCAGAGGTTGAGAAACGTTGCTTTAAGGCATGGAAATGGCCTTCCCACCCAACTATTGGTAATCTGCAGTTCTTATCCTACCAAGCCAACTTGGTAGATGGATAAAGAAAACGATGGGAGCTGTAGTCCAAAAGCATTTGGAGGGCTGCAAGTTCCTCCTGTTCTAAGGTGTCTGTTCCATGGAGTCAAACAATAACTTTCAAAAGGGTGGGGATATTGCTTGTTTCTAGTCTTGCAAGCCACCGATTGGTTTATCTGGAGGAGTTAATGGTTCATCTGCAGCCCAGCAGGCCACTCAAAAAAATTCAGATAGCTCTGTTTGTGACCAAAACAGGATGTATTAAAGGTCAATTTTTAGTTGCAGAACTTAAGTATGTTTTTATAAAAGGCTTGGAAATTGGGAACAAGCAGATTTATTTCTTCTATTTGTTTGGCAACATATGTACTCCCTTTGTGATATTTCTAGCATTCCGGCAACAGTGGGAATAAAAGTCTCCAATTGAAGTGATATCAAGATTTCGTTGTGAGCCTGCTGCAGGATATTATTATACTCAATTAAACATATAATGCTGCAATAAAAAAAAATATATCCAACAGCTCAACGCAGAGGGATCTCCAGGTGGAACTGACTATTGTATTGAAACTTAACCATTTATCAAACACTAAGCTAAATTAAAATAAATATTATTTTATATTAGCCAGATTTAAATGCACATATTTTTGTGTGTAGGGAAGATTAGAAAGCAGCTGGCAACACCCAGCCTGCAGATGCCAGCTCTTAAATCTCAACCAACAAATACTCTGTCTTACACAATGTCAAAAAGAATCAGAACACAAAAAACAAGCTTGGAGGACATGATCTTGTAGACGACCCTCACTCTGTCAAGGACCTTGGAGTACTCATATCTAATGACCTAAGTGCCAGAGCCCACTATAACAACATTGCCAAAAAGGCACTAAGAGTTGTCAACCTAATCTTGCGTAGCTTCTTCTCTGGCAATATTACATTGCTAACCAGAGCATACAAAACATTTGCCAGACCAATTCTCGAATACAGCTCACCTGTCTGGAACCCGCACTGCATATCAGACATTAATACAATTGAGAGAGTCCAGAAATATTTCACAAGAAGAGTCCTCCACTCCTCTGCTCGCAACAGAATACCTTATTCCATCAGATTTGAAACGTTTATTTATTTATTTATTTATTATTTATTTTGTTATTCTTATATGCCGCCCAACTCCCGAAGGACTCAGGGCGGCGTACAACGAAGAAACAATACAAGAATAATCAAAATTTCAAATAATTAAAAAACAATACAAAATTTAAAAACAATGTAAAAACAGCAACATCCACTCCCCATACATACTTGGGGAGTAAGCTCGAGTGGATTAAGCTGTCCCCCCCACCTGCAGGAAGAGCCATGTCTTAACGGCTTTTCGGAAGGCCAGCAGAGTGGGGATAGTTCGGGTCTCTGGGAGTAGTTGGTTCCAGAGCACGGGGCCAGCCACAGAGAAGGCTCTCCCCCTGGGGCCCGCCAGCCGGCATTGCTTGGCCGACGGGACCCGAAGGAGGCCAACTCTGTGGGCCCTAACCGGTCGGAGGGAAGTATGAGGCAGAATGCGGTCCCGGAGATATCCTGGTCCTAAGCCATGAAGGGCTTTAAAGATGGTGATCAACACCTTGAATTGGACCCGGAGACCGATGGGCAACCAATGCAGCTGGCGGAGTATCGGTGTCACGTGGGTGTACCTTGGAACACCCACCACAGCATGCGCAGCCGCATTTTGCACCAACTGAAGTCTCCGGATACTCTTCAAGGGTAGCCCCATGTAGAGCGCATTGCAGTAGTCCAAACGCGAGGTGACAAGGGCATGAGTGACCGTGAGTAGAGCCTCCTTCTCCAAATATGGCCGCAGCTGGTGCACCAGGCGAACCTGTGCAAAGGCCCCCCTAGCCACAGCAGAAAGATGATGGGCTAATTTTAGCTGTGGGTCTAGGAGGACCCCCAATTTGCAGACCTGGTCTGAGGGAGTCAGTTTCGCACCCTCGAAGACCAAGGAGGGACAGTTGTCATGGTCCTTAGGAGGCAATATCCACAGCCACTCAGTCTTGTCGGGATTAAGTCTGAGTCTGTTCCTCCCCATCCAGATCTTAACGTCGTCCAGGCATCGGCACATTACATCAACTGCCTCCCTGAAGTCAGACGGGGTGGTGATGTACAGCTGGGTGATGGAAACACACCCCATGTCTGCGAATGATCTCACCCAACGGTTTCATGTAGATGTTAAACAGGATGGGCGAGAGAACCGACCCCTGGGGCACCCCACAAGATAGGGGCCTGGGGGAAGATCTCTGCCCTCCTGCCAACACCGACTGCATCCGATCGGCGAGATAAGAGGAGAACCACCGCAAAACGGTGCCTCCCACTCCCAACTCGCCGAGCTGATGCAGAAGAATACCATGGTCGATGGTATCGAAAGCCACTGAGAGGTCAAGTAGCACCAGGATGGAGGAGTTCCCCCCATCCCGGGCCCACCAGAGATCATCCATCAGGGCGACCAAGGCAGTTTCTGTACTGTAGCCGCGCCTGAAACCCGACTGATAAGGATCTAGATGATCTGTTTCATCCAGGAGCTGCAGAAGCTGAGTCACCACCACCTTCTCCACAACTTTCCCTAAAAAGGGTAAGTTGGAGACTGGACGATAGTTCTTCAAATCGGCTGGATCCAGGGAAGGCTTCTTCAGGAGGGGTCGCACCACCGCAGCTTTTAACGACTGCGGTACGGATCCCTCCCTCAAAGAAGCGGTGATCACCGCCTGGATCCAGCCGTGTGCCACCTCCCTGCTGGCCGAGACCAGCCAAGAGGGGCACGGGTCCAATAAACAGGTGGAGGTACCCATCGCTCCCATAGCTCTGTCCACATCCTCGGGAGAAACAGGCCCAAACTCTTCCCATAATGGTGAACTAAGACTCGCCCCTGTCAACTCTATGGACTCTGCCCTGCCAGAGTCCAAGTTCGACCGAATCTGAGCGACTTTATCCGACAGAAACTCAGCGAATTCCTCAGCTCTGCCTTGTAAGTGTTCCTCGCTCCCTCCTTTTGCGAGGAGGGAGCGAGTCACCCTAAACAAGGCGGCTGGACGAGAATCTGCGGACGCAATAAGAGCGGAAAGATAGGATCGTCTTGCCGCCCTTATCGCCACTAAATAAGATCTGATGTAAATTCTTAATAGTGTTCGGTCAGACTTGGGTTTTTTTGGCCCTCCAGTGGCGCTCCAGACGTCTCTTCTGGCGTTTCATCTCCCGGAGCTCCTTGGTAAACCAGGGAGCTTTCCGGGATCCACTGCCACGGAGAGGTCGCTTAGGCCCAATTTGGTCTAAAGCCCCTGATGCTGCGGTGTTCCAAGCAGCCACCAGGGCGTCAGCCGAATTGTGTACCAGGGTTTCAGGTATCTCCCCAAGTTCCCTCTGGAATCCTTCCGGCTCCATTAGGTGCCTGGGGCGGAACCACCTAGTCGGTCCCGCCTCCCTGCGGGGGAGGAATGGGGTTGTGAAATCCAGCCTCAGTAGGAAATGATCTGACCATGACAGTGGGGTGATGACTATGTCCCTTATCTTCAGATCATCTTTCCACTGCCCCGAGAGAAACACTAGGTCAAGCGTGTGACCACCCTCATGAGTCGGACCCTGAATTACTGGGGTCAGGTCCATGGTTGTCATGGAATCCATGAACTCCTGAGCTGCCCCAGAGGTTTCGCCAGCAGATGGCAAGTTGAAGTCCCCCAGCACCATAAGCCTGGGGAACTCAACCGCCAAGCCGGCTACTGCCTCAAGCAGCTCAGGCAGGGCCTTACTTACGCAGCTGGGAGGCAGGTACATTAAGAAAAGGCCCACCTGAACCCCTAAGTCCAGCTTCAGAAGGAGCGTCTCACACCCAACAATCTCCGGGGCAGGGAAATGTTGGGCTTAGATAGCTTAGAGCTACGTCGCCTTCGATCTGATTTAAATGTAGTTCATAAAATCATCTACCACAATGTCCTACCTGTCAATGAATACTTCAGCTTCAACCGCAACAACACACACACACACACAATAGATTCAAACTCAATGTAAACTGCTCAAAACTCGACTGCAGAAAATACGACTTCAGCAACAGAGTGATCAATGCCTGGAATGCACTACCTGACTCTGTGATTTCTTCCCCAAACCCCCAAAACTTTAACCTTAGACTGTCTACTGTCAACCTCACCCCATTCCTAAGAGGTCTGTAAGGGGCGTGCATAAGCGCACCATTGTGCCTACCATCCCTGTCTTACTGTCCTATTGTCCAAATTTACCTCTATCTACCTTGCTTTTGTTTATGTTTATACCATACCTGCTATCTTGTACATGTTTTGACAAATAAATAAATAAAATAAAATAAACAATTGTCACATTGAACGTGAATCTTTAAAAAGGAAAGCAACAACTGTTGGGAACACAGAGTAACCCCTAGGAAGTTTTTTGCAGGCATCTTAGAACAAATAGACCTTGCCCACACTATAAGGAAGGTAGCCCAGGTGATGCATCATAACTGATATTGAGTCTCTTGGAAAATATTGCTAATGTTGAACAGCCTCACTTGCAATAAAGGTATTGCACTGGTGTGACCTTATCATCATGAACTGTAGTATGTTAAAGAAGCCCACACTTCCTATTGTTGTATGTTGTCTTGCATTATGTCTTGGACCTCTCCCTCACTTTAATCCAATTCATGCACAAGTCTTGACATCCTCCCCCCCAGATGTCAAGGTCCTCTTCGAACACGATGGACGAACATCATCAACATGTCTAGGACACTAATATATTGCAGGGCTCTCCAAACTTGGCAACTTTAAGAGTTGTGGACTTCGACTCTCAGAATGCCTCAGCCAGCCATGCTGGCCTGATATAGGGGAACTGTTTGTGACTGCAATGTGTTGGAATTAGTTGGGGAGGAGGATATCTTCAGTCCTTGTCCTCCTCTTTTGCCACAAGGGACACAATGATCTGCATGTATACATCACTCATGTAGCATCACAAACGAAAGTCCTGCCTTCCTGGGTCCAACAAGGCATCTAGTTGGCCATTTGGGAAGAAGCAGAACGCAGAAGTAACAAAGTCTGCCCTTGCAGTTTCTTTCTTAACTTCCTTATTATCTTAATGCTTCCCAAAGGTTCAATTTGCGAAAGAGAAGCCACTCTGTCTCTTTAAGGGCACTGAAGGCTAAAACATATGAAGAACTGTTGCAGGAATTGGGTACCGTATGTCTAGCGTAATGAAAAGAAAGACTAGGGGTGATATGATAGCAGTGTTCCAATATCTAAGGGATTGCCACAAGGAAGAGGGGTGTATGTGTCAACCTATTTTCCAAAGCACCTGAAGACAGGACAAGAAGCAGTGGAAAGAAACTAATCTTCTAGGAGATAAGCAACCTAGAACTAAGGAGAAATTTCCTGACAGAACAATTAATCAGTGGAATGACTTGCCTCCAGAAGTTGTGGGTGCTCCAACACTGGAGGTTTTTAAGAAGAGATTGGACAGTCATTTGTCTGAAATGGTATAGAGATCCTGCTTGAGCAAGGGGTTGGACTAGAAGACCTCTAAAATCCCTTCTACTTCTGTTATTCTTCCATTGCTGATCTGCTCTTATCATTGGGAAATTGAATATACTATACAATTAATTGAAGTCCGCCCTTGGGGGAATTGAGCATTGTTGCTTGGCAGCTGAAAATGGGAGCCAACTTTTTGAGATGCTTTAAAAAAAAGGGGTTATTCGTTATTGGCCCCTTAAGCTATCGCTTTATTTTTGCAGTCACCAAGTTAACATGTGATCCTGCATAATGGACACTTGGACTGTAGTACAATGCAGAGTGGTATGATCAGATATCCATGTTGCCACTGCATCTCTAATAGCAATATAGCTTGTACAGCATTGCTCACCCCCACCATGACACAAGAAACTGGTACTTCATCTTGTTTTCTCTATAACTATTAGGTACAAAATTCTCCCTGTGTGCTACATTTGGAAAAGACTGACAAGAACAGACAATGGAATGGAATGGAATGGAATGGAATGGAATAGAATAGAATAGAATAGAATAGAATAGAATAGAATAGAATAGAATAGAATAGAATAGAATAGAGTGCATAAGCGCACCCCTGTGCCTACCGTCCCTGTCCTACTGTCCTATTGTCCTCTTTTATCGGTACTTTTTACTTATGTTATGTATATACAAACAACTACTATCCTGTACGTTTGACAAATAAATAAAATAAATAGAAATATAGAAATAGAAATAGAAATAGAAATAGAAATAGAAATAGAAATAGAAATAATAGAATTTATTGGCCAAGTGTGATTAGACACACAAGGAATTTGTCTTTGATGCAGAAGCTCTTGTGTACATGTACAGCAACAGAGTCATAATAATGATGCCAATAAGAGGGTAAGATGTAAGGGTTGTGCAGGAAAGAATGAAAAATGAGGGTTGGGGGAAACAGAAGTGTCTTCCAGGGCCAAGTCTTCTGATAAAAGCTTAATGGAAGCAGAGAACATGGGTCTTCCGTGAGATCCTTAGGAGTTATCAATCCTGATACGTTCAGGGTGGAACAAACCTATCTAAACATTCTATCCAATGTAGAACATCTTGTACATGGAATACAAAACCCAGGGCCCTTGAATAGATTCTTAGGGGGTGAGCCCTCATCAATGGGTCCCAGAGAAAGAACACTATCTACAGTTGGCAGACATATCCATGAGAGTTACCTTAGAAGTTTCAGCCTCCGAGAATGGCAGAAGTTCTTGCTTCCAGGGCTTGAAGGTTTGCCTGTCAATCTGTCTGTCTGACACCAGAAAGGGATAAAGGGCACTCTGGCTCTGCCCAAATGCTGCTCAATGACCTGGGAGTGGTAATGTGGAGGCAGGCAGCTGAGGAGAACTAGGGAGGAACTCAAGAGGTTACCTGGCTCTTGATAACTGCAGAGGAGATAACGAAGATATTGGGTTGCCACATTTTTATCTCAATTTTTTTCTCCTTCTACATTAAAGCAACCAATCATGGATTAAAATGTCCTGGGCACAAAACAGAATACAAAATAATGGCCACCTTCTTCCAACCTCAAAGAATATTGAAAGCAGGGCAACATGGTGAGGAACTAACACACCTGTAATATACATTCAGCATTTTCACTCCTCACTTTAAGCCAAAGGCAGTTTAGTGGCAAACCACTGAGGTTTGTTAGTGGCTTTGGTCTCAGGAACAGGGAACTTGTGACCCTCCAAATGTTCCACAGAAGCTCTAGCCATGGATGTCTGCACTAGTCGCAATTATGGCAAAATGAGAAAACGTGCAATAGCAATAGCACTTAGACTTATATACCTCTTCATAGTGCTTTACAGCCCTCTCTAAGCGGTTTACAGAGTTCAGCATATTGCCCCCAACAATCTGGGTCCTCATTTTACCCACCTCGGAAGGATGGAAGGCTGAGTCAACCTTGAGCCTAGTGAGATTTGAACAGCTGAACTGCTGAACTAGCAGTCAGCCTGCAGTCGCAGCATTTAACCACTGCACCACTTCAGCTCTTCAGAGGATTATGATGTCCCCCCAAAAGTTCCAACCTTTTATACTTGTGCTGCAATGACACATGCAAGCACACAAGGAGCAGAGTTTTATGTTATGCCATTGCAAATATGTTACGTTAACTGCTTGAGGGACACAAGGAAAGCCGCTTAGTCCCTTCTGGAAGGCCACATACCATAGATACATAAAGACAGATTGTCCCAGCTTAGCTGCTCAACTAGGTGGGTCTTGCTTTTATAAAGACAGGAATTGTTTATCTATAATATCTTGTTGCATATGCTCAGTTTTAAATATATATGTAGACCTATCTTGCTGTTCCCTTTTGGGGTAAGCAACACTGGGCAAAGAGCAGAAAAAGGGAAGTGGTTGGCAAAAGAAATTGAAGATAAGAGATTAAAGAAAAGGAAATACTGTAAAGTTAAATACAGTATACAGGTCCTCGACGTAACCACAATTGAGCCCAACATTTATGTTGTTAAGCGAGACATTTGTTAAGTAAGTTTGCCTTCCATTTTATGACTTTTCTTGCCACAGTCGTTAAGTGAATCACTGCAGCTGTTAAGTTAGTAACACAGTTCATTAAGCGAATCTGGATCTCCCATTGACTTTGCTTGTCAGAAGGTCGCAAAAGGGGAACACGTGACCCGGGGACACTGCAACCGTCATAAATATGAATCAGTTGCCAAGCGTCTGAATTTTGATCATGTGACCCTAGAGACGCTGCAGCGGTTGTAAGTGTGAAAAACGGTCATAAGTCACTTTCAGTGCTGTTGTAACATTGAACGGTCACTAAATGAACTGTTGTAAATTGAGGATTAACTATACAATAAAGCTGAATATACGATATATACAGTATATATATACGGTGGTAAAGGTAAATATGCAGTATATTTACAGAAAAGTTACAGTATTTATACTGTATAAGTACTGTAAATATATATGCAATAGGTGTATATGTCTCTCTAAAGGAAACTAGAACCAAGAATAACAGGTAGAAGTTGCAGCTATCTTTGATTTCACTTAAATATCAGGACATTTTTCCTGATCATCATAACACTGAAACAGTTCATATATTGAGGTTGCTGGTTTTTAAGAAGAGTTTAGGAGATTAGAATAGAATAGAATAGAATAGAATAGAATAGAATAGAATAGAATAGAATAGAATAGAATAGAATAGAATTCTTTATTGGCCAAGTGTGATTGGACACACAAGGAATTTGTCTTTGGTGCATATGCTCTCAGTGTACATAAAAGAAAAAATACATTTGTCAATAATGGTTGTCATAGGGCTCAAATAAGCAATCAGGAAACAATCAATATTAATATAAATCGTAAGGATAAAAGCAACAAGTTACAGTCATACAGTCATAAGTGGGAGGAGATGGGTGATAGGAACGATGAGAAAAACTAATAGTAATAGTAATGCAGCCTAGTGAATAGTTTGACAGTGGTGAGGGAATTATTTGTTTAACAGAGTGATGGCGTTCGGGGAAAAACTGTTCTTGTGTCTAGTTGTCTTGGTGTGCAGCGCTCTATAGCGTTGTTTTGAGGGTAGGAGTCCAGGAAGCGAGGCTAGATTTAGAGGCTAGATTTTCCTGAATGCAAATGATCCTCATGGTTCCTTCACAATTCTATCATTCTATAATTTTTATATTGTTCCCGAAACACTGTAAATGTTTCACATACATTATCTTGGCCATTTTTCATGCCAGGACTAAAAGAAGAGTAAGATAATTTGTTTGGGGATTACAATTACAGGCAGTGTAGGAATTAGACGGTGGCAGAATTTTCTTCTTTTTTCTTTTGGCACGTGGTTCAAACCCAAGTTCAAACTCTGTCATTTCCAAATAAGGTAAGGAGTAGAAGGCCTTTTTTGTACTTGAGATCCCAAAGTCCCACTGATGGACTACTTGGCAGGTCTGGAATAGAAGAATGAGACCTTCTCCCTCTGCTCCAAGGCAACTTCCAATCTTCCCAAGAGACCAAAAGAAGGCAACGCACCGAATGCTAGTTTAGTCAGTGAATTTGCAAAAGATATGATATTTAAAGAGGCATTTCCTGGTTCATATCTCAGTTCTTACACCATCCCCCCCTTTCACCATCCTGCATTTCCCCCCCTTACTTCCCATGTAATTTGGCACAGGAATGTGCAAGGTCAGTGGAAAAACCAACAGCTACCTCTTGATCTTTGGAAACCTTGCTCCATCCCTCCTTGGGGGATTTTTCTTAGCAATGTCTGATTGAGGGCTAGAAACTTGTTCAATTCTATGTTGGATCTTGGGGCATGACAAATACTGTTGAGAGGAGTTGGCACGGCAAAGAAAAAACCAAAAGAGATTGGTATCTGGTGGTCTTTAGGATGTTCCACTATGAAAAGTGTTAAGTGGGGACAAAAATGAAGAGGCAGGACTCCAGCATAGGGACTCCAGCTCTTTATTAGGAAGATTAGTGTTCTATTCCCAGAACGGAGGGTCAGTGTTAAGTTGAGATAAAGTTCTATCCGTCCGGCTGCTAACGTGTTAAGGAAAGAATATCTCATAGAGGCGATATTTGGATCTTTTCCTTGGAATTCAAACACTTAGAAATAAAACCGAGATTAAATGTCCAATAGAAAATATTTATTTGAGTACAAAAACAATAAATCCTGAATAATCTACATCTTTGCTATGGAACACAACCTTCCTGTTCGGATGGCACATCAGAAGAAGATTAATGGTGGATTAGGAATGCAGACATGCGTAGAACATCATATCACGTGTTCTGCTTGTATTGGGAGGTACCATAATATTAGAATAGGGATGCATCACCCTGCAAAGACTCACAACTGACAATATTCACATCGTGACAGTCAGTGATTGAGGCAAGCCAGGCTTAAAGGCTAACAGTTCTTTATTTCTAACATTCCATGGCTAACAGGTTGCCAAACGCTTAACACGCGCGTTCTCTCAGCTGATGGCAACAACTGAGGTCCTGTTTGACAGCTCCTTTTATACTGAGCTGTCAAACAGGTAACCAATCAGAAACGAGTATAGCGTCCCCTGTCGAGGTCGGACCTGAGTGAAAACTTAAGGACATAACAATTAGGATAACTGAATGGATGACTGTCTGGCAGCTCCCTCTTTTAAAGGGAGCTGTCAGGCAGTCCGCCCACTGAGATTGGTTTAATTTCCCGCCTGTTAGTTCAACCAATGAATTTAAACCTTCCTGGTTCCTAGTTCCTAGTTTCAGGTGGACCTGAGTGAAGCCTTCGCCCAAAGCTTCACCCCATATTATCATATTTAACAAAAAGTCCTCATTTTCCCATTTAGTTGACGGTTCTACCTTGAGTCCTTGAATCCGCCTTAAAAAAAGGAAGAGAAGTTCTAGAAAGGCAGCATGACTTGGCATCCTTGTGGCCCAGCACCTGTTAGGGGGCTTTTTATGATAAGAGGAAAGACGTACTGTAGCTCAACATCCGAAAGATAATTTCCAACTGGATCAGAGCTGATGAAATGAGCTACCATTCACAAAAGCACATTCCTTTTAATAAAATTCATTATCTTACCAAACTCCTCCGGAACGGTTGCTTTCATCTTCTTCCAAAGACTGAGAGAACATATAATCATCCAGATGATTTCCATTAGCTACCACAAGCTAAAATTCATCTTGCCCTGCTCCTCAGCCAGCCCTGAGCCA
This sequence comes from Diadophis punctatus similis, assembly GCA_023053685.1. NCBI lineage: Eukaryota > Metazoa > Chordata > Lepidosauria > Squamata > Dipsadidae > Diadophis > Diadophis punctatus. The sequence continues at coordinate 5,745,209 of JALIGW010000025.1, forward strand.
CTAGTCCAAGCTGGCTGTTACTGGCATTTTTAAATCCTTTATATAGAGTAGAGTAGAGTAGAGTAGAGTAGAGTAGAGTAGAGTAGAGTAGAATAGAATAGAATAGAATAGAATAGAATAGAATAGAATAGAATAGAATAGAATAGAATAGAATAGAATAGAATAGAACGGAACGGAACGGAACGGAACGGAATGGAATGGAATAGAATAGAATTCTTTATTGGCCAAGTGTGATTGGACACACAAGGAATTTGTCTTTGGTGCATATGCTCTCAGTGTACATAAAAGAAAAGATACATTTGTCAAGAATCATGAGGTACAACATTTAATGATTGTCATAGGGTACAATAAGCAATCAGGAAACAATCAATATAAACCGTAAGGATACAAGCAACAAGTTACAGTCATACAGTCATAAGTGGGAGAAGATGGGTGATAGAAACGATACATATTTAGCTGGCAGGTGAAATTGAATCTAGCTGACAAAGAAGGGGAAAGACTATATTCTAATTGCTTGAACCCCCAATTGCCTGATACAAGAGGTAAAATAGGAGGGTTGCAGCTTTAAATCTCTTGCTGTATTTTGATCTTGTGATTCCCCCCTTTTATTTTTAACAAATGGATTTTTATTACAAACACCTTCAAGGTTTCTGTTGGGCCACTTTTAGTTTTTCTCTGTTTATTGTTATCGTCCTGCGTATCAGATGGGTGGATTCTTTCCACCCAGGATACACATTCTGACCAACATGGTCCTTTCAGTATGAGGAATTCTGATCCTGTTCCCTGGGCCATCCGTAAAAACGAGTTGCAATTCCTACATGAATGATGGGCAATCAATTAAAAGGGTCAACCGGGGAGAACCTCACAAGTGGCTTCCAGATTATTTAAGTCACACTGTTTGGTAAGCAGCCAGTGACCTGACCTTACAGCCACAGAAAAAGATTACCATCTGTAATAGCCACAGATGGTCAGGTCAAATAAATGGGCAGGATTTACACAGGTCGCAAGAAGATAGCATTAACGCCATGCTAATGAACGTTCACTATGGAAGAAGAGGAAACCCAGGTTCTAGTTAACCCTTCTGCTCCAAAGAAAGTTTCCAAATCAAGCAAATGTTCCTAGGCAGGTCGGAGAGTATTCTGATTTGGCAAAGTTCAGATTCCAGAAGGTTTCCAGCTAAGTTCCTCTCTCAACTGAAGATCACTGAATCAGATGCAAATGCTGCTTCTGCCCCAGAGGGTCTTAAATGGAACCTGTACAGGACTGTCTAGCTCAGTCTGGATGGGCAGCTCCGTTACTGCACCATATAGAAGATCAAAGGGAGGATCCTAGTTCTGTGGAGCTTCCAAGCGAGTATCCTTGAAGATATTATTGTGATGAAAAAAATAATTCAAAACAGGTGTGGATACATAAACAAATAGGGATAAGCTTATGAATCTAAATCAAATCTGTTCCTGAGGTAGAGGATTATAACAATAGTCTTGAAGAAGGTAAAGGTAAAGGTAAAGGTTCCCCTCACACATATGTGCTAGTCGTTCCCGACTCTAAGGGGCATCTCCGTTTCAAAGCCGAAGAGCCAGCGCTGTCCGAAGACGTCTCCGTGGTCATGTGGCCGGCATGTCTAAATGCCGAAGGCGCATGGAACACTGTTACCTTCCCACCAAAGGTGGCCCCTATTTTTCTACTTGCATTTTTTACGTGCTTTCGAACTGCTAGGTTGGCAGAAGCTGGGACAAGTAACGGGAGCTCACCCCATTATGCAGCGCTAGGGCTTCGAACCGCTGAACTGCCGACTTTTCGATCGACAAGCTCAGCGTCTTAGCCACTGAGCCACCGCATCTCTTTCTTGAAGAAGGTATGTAGCAACTATTACAAAAATGTCAGCTTAGCCCAGAAAGGCAGAAAAAGGTGAGGAGGAAACTCAAAACTGGTTCACCTTAGTGCTCTTTTGTGTAGAGCAATGCTTTTCAAACTTGGCAAACTTTAAGAAGTGTGGACTTCAAATCCCATAATTCCTCAGCTGCTGACTTTAAGGACTTTTAATAGAGAGTCCCTACATTTCTTGAGTAAGAATGAAAAAGAATAAGTATTAACAAATAAGGCTGTTGTTTGTATTCCCCTCTGATTTAGCAAAACTTAATTTCCTTGCAACTGCCACCAATTTTCCTGCCCTGGAGCAACAAAAATTGCTCTACCTCGTCTTTCTTACCTGAAAGTCCTTCAGATATTTGGAAAGCTTACAAGATCTTTCCTAATCTTTTCTTCCTCACCAGGACAAACATTCTCAAGACAAATTCCAACTCCACATTCCGGCCATCTCTTATCAGAGAAAATGGGAATTTGGAACAAAGCATGTCCAAATTCAGAAAAGATGTAGAATAGAAGTGGGCAATCCATAGTCCAAGAGTCACATATGACTATGAGTCCTATTTCTGCATCCTGCAATCCCTGACTCAACTCACCATGATGCTTAATTAACGGCAAAGAGCAAAAGTTGCTGACATAATTTTAGGCTTTCTTAAAAATCCAATTTTATAAACAGACAACCCTAGGAAAATAACAGATTAACAGAGTCGGAAGGGACCTTGCAGGTCATCTAGTCCAACCCCCCTGCCCAAGCAAGAGACCCTTATATCTGCCACTACCTAGGATCAAACTCACAACCTCCTGACTGTGAGGCAAGAGCTCTACCTCTAGGCCACAGCAGCTGGGTTTTTAAATAGGAGGAAAGATTTGAATAATGTCCCTGCATCATCATAGTGCCCTCTACAGAAGCTAAGGGGAAACAAAATGAAGCAAAAGAATCAGTTGCCCAAGGGAGAATATTCTTGAGATAGTTCCTAACAAAATGATCCAAGGCTGCTTGGAATTTTATTAACCAAGTAAAAAGAACCTCTGAGTTCTTGTATGAGATTCCATGATTTGATCATGGTTGGGGATAAATAGATTAACCCTCAAATAATCCCACAAGTAGCCCCTTGATCCTCAAAACAGAAATGTCTTGCAGCACTTTAAACGCTAACCAATTTCCTACGCTATCAGATTTTGTGGACTATTGCTTATTTCATCAAGTTGCAGTCTGCACAATCTGAGAGAGCAACGCAGCCCTTAGTCTTTCAGATGCCGCAAGGTTTACTGGTTTTTACTGGTTTCCCTTTTGATGCTCGGCGGCCTTTAATTTCACTGCAGATTCATTCATCCCAGGAAGAGATTAAAAATTGGCCATTATTGGCAAGGCAATTGTATTAATGGAGGATCGCCATTGCTGGCAGTGCTGTTGATATATGGTGTTCTGAAGATGGGCACACAGTCATATGGTAGTCATTGGGAACGGTACTGCCACCTTGTGTTGAACTGAACAGTTCATACTGTGTAACATGTCAACGCACAATTGCTTACTGCCATTATAGTTAATCTTTGATTTCCCCTCTATGTTTTAATACTATGTTTTAAACAAGATTTGTGGTCTCCAAAACCCCCAGAGTCTGCAATTTGGGGTTTGTGATAGATTTAAGTTACAAATCCTAATTTGCAGGAACTGTAGCGTTTTCAGATCCAAATTCAGCTCAAGTCTCAAGTCTCAAACCTCGAAATAGGAAGTGACGTGGCAGCAAATGAGTGTTCATTAATGAGGTGTTTTCCCATCCCTTCCAGGGAATTGGAATTGGGCCCTGCCTCAGCACTGATACATTTTGATGATAATTGGATTAAGCATTTATTTATTTATTTATTTATTTATTTATTTATTTATTTATTTATTTATTTATTTATTTATTTATTTATTTATTTATTTATTTATTTACTCAACACGTGTACAAGATAACAGGTATGATATAAACATAAACAAAAGCAAAGTATGTATAGGTAAATTTGGACAATAGGACAGAAGGACAGGGATGGTAGGCACGATGGTGCGCTTATGCACGCCCCTTACAGACCTCTTAGGAATGGGGTGAGGTCAACTGTAGACAGTCTAAGGTTAAAGTTTTTGGGGTTTGGGGAAGAAACCACAGAGTCAGGTAGTGCATTCCAGGCATTGGTCACTCTGTTGCTGATGTCGTATTTTCTGCTGTCAAGTTTCGAGCGGTTTACATTGAGTAATTTCCATGGTTCCCACTGTGTGATTCATCTATCTTTATACCTACTGTATAACATAGTATGAAGTTACTACAGGACGGAACAGGGGCAGATAAGAACTATAGTACATAGCTTTGTTATTATTTATTCAGTGTATGAATTCATACCTTTCTTCAAACCTAAATTATGAGCCACCCTTCAGAGAACTTCCAGAGCAAACTGCAGCACACAAATTTGATCCTTCAACACTGATATAGTTATTTTTTACATACCACAGGTATGTAATATACAGTATATATAGGGGTGGGCTTCAACATTTTTAGTAAGGGGTTCTCTGTCCAGTTGCTGGGTGGGCGTGGCCATGGTGGGCGTGGCCTAGTCGGCCTCCTGCACCACCGTGGGGGGGGGGCTTTTTGCTCTCCCCAGGCTCAGGAGGCTTTCCTCAAATCTCCGGGAGGGCGAAAACGGCCTCCCCAGGCTCCAACCTTCCCAACCTTCCGGTAGGTCCATTTTTTGCCCTCTCCAAGCCTCCGCGCGTGCCCTGCATTTACCTGCATCCAAAACGGGCTGCGTGGGGACTCCTGGGAAGGGCGGGGTGGGCGGAGCGTGGCCAGCCAGGAGTGAGATTTGTGGGTTCTCCAAACTGCACAAAATCTTAGCTAGAGGTTCTCCCGAACCCCTGCGAACCCCTAGCAGTCCATCCCTGAGTATATATAGTGATACACAGTATTGTCCTGCTACCCAGTGAACTTCAATAGCTGTATACACAAGAATAGCAATAGACTTATATACCGCTTCACAGTGCTTTTACAGCCCTCTCTAAGCGGTTTACAGAGTCAGCATATTGCCCCCAACAATCTGGGTCCTCATTGAATGAATGAATGAATGAATGAATGAATGAATGAATGAATGAATGAAAACAGTTGTGATTGCCACACAATTTGTGGATAGCTATTTCCTTAAAAGAATTTTGAGGAGGATTAGGCAAATTTGTAGAACATTGAAATACTAGTCACAATGACTGTAGATAACTGCCAGATTCAGACCATCTTCCTTGGTACTGATATAAGCAGACTAGAGCTACTAAATATAACTCTGCCCGTGTTATATTAGTAGAAATGGCTGGATGAATAACATTGATACTATTCAATCAGTACAAAGAAAAGAGGACAATCATCCCATATATGGATTTTTGTGCTCTATAATTTTCTAAAGCAGGAACAAGTGAATTTAACCAATTTCAGTCCTACCTGTCCTTTCAATTTTTTATTGGTGATATAAATTATGACCTGTCTGTATCTGCTGCAAATGTGTATATTTCAGTGCTGTATAGCTGTTAAGCCCTATAAACCAAGACATACAAACTAAGCCCAGTAGGAACTAAAAAACAATAAAAACAAGAATAACATCAACCAATGAAATTAAATAGTCCCTGAATCAAATCATTCACCATTAGCCCTCTGGAACAACTCTTTTCTTTTTTATAACAATCTTTATTAAAATTTTAAACTAGGAAGATAAGAAGCTAATACAAACTAAGAAAATTATGAAAAAGGAAAAAGTACAGAGAGAAAAAAAGGAGGAAGGGAAAATATAAAGAAAAAGATATTTAAAGAAATGACTTCTCTCTTCATCAAGGGAACTACAAACAATAATAAGGACAAAGATGTGACACGGGACTTTAAAATGGAACTGACTGATGTTTTAATGATTAAAAGGAACATGCTGATAATAAATACAGTAACTTGGATATGTGGATTCAGGGGTGAAATCCTCCCGGTTCGCCCGGGCCAGTCCTTCGGCGTATAGCCGATGGAACTGGCGGCGGTCGCGGCGCGGAGCTTCTCCCGCCCGCTTTCCCGTCCCGGCCATTCGGGTTATTTTTCCCTCTGTGCATGCGCGCGCATGCACAGAGGGAAAAATAACCCGAATGATTGTGTTCAGCCGGGCCGGGAAAGCGGTGATTGTGTTCAGCCGGGCCGGGAAAGCGGGCGGGAGAAGCTCCGCGCCGCGACCGCCGCCAGTTCCATCGGCTATACGCCAAAGGACTGGCCCGGGCGAACCGGGAGGATTTCACCCCTGTGTGGATTTCAACTCAAGAGTGAATTTCAAGAGTGCCTTGGACAACTTTCTTACCTTGGACATACAAAACAGATGTGTTATACTGTACTTATGAATGACTTCCTGAGAAAAGATTAAAAAAAAGAAAAAAATCAACTTTTAAGACACTATTTTGTTCCTTTTAATTATGTTCCAAAAATGAATTTTTCTTTCCGCCCCCCTTTATTATCAAGACTTTTGAAAGCAAAAGTAGGAATAGAGAGTTGGCTTATTTGATCAAGATTAAAACTATCTGGAATCTTTACTGCATATCAGACATTAATACAACCAAGCAAGTTCAGAAGTATTTACAAGAAAAGTTCTTGCATTCTTCTGTCCATAATAGAATACCTTATGCTATTAGGCTTGAAATTCTTGGTTTGGATAGTTTAGAACTGTGACACTTGTGGTCAGACTTAAGTATGGCATACCAAATTGTACACAGTAACGCTTTACTTGTAAATGACTTTTATATATTTAATTGTAATATCATACATGCAAAGAACCACTTTAAACTTAATATAAACTGCTCTAGACTCGATTGTAAACAATTCAATTTTTGTAACAGAATTGTCAAAGTCTGGAATATCTTACCTGAGTCAGTTGTTTCAGCCATTAACTTTCACAGTTTTAATTTTAACAACTTCTGTGGACCTCACTCCATATTTAAGAGGTCCCTAAGGGGGCATGTGTGCTCAAGTGCACTGGAGTGCCTATCATCCCAATCATATTTTGATTTTCTTATTTTCTTTGTTCAAATTTGTAATTTTTGTTTGACATTTTAATGGGTTTTTCATGATCAGGATTTAATTATGAGACTTTAAACATTTGCTTACAGGTAAATTATGGGAAGGGGAGATTTTTTGTTGTTGTATGTTTTAGAGAAAGTGATAAGTTATGGTGTTAAAATTGAAACAAAGTGTAAAACTTATTTTATTTATTTGTTTGTTTGTTTGTTTGTTTTTGTCAAGTACGTATTGGTGATATACATAGATATAACATTGTTTATATATATAAGATTGGTACTAATAAAAGGGAACATTAGGACAGGGACGGTAGGCATGCTGGTGTGCTTATGCACACCCCTTACTGACCTCTTGTGAAGGAGATTCTGAGAGAAGATGAAGAGAAAATGATAAGAAATGAATTTATAAGTCACTATTTGAAGGGATTAAAGATTAAGATTTTCAAAATATTGTTGTTTCTGGTAGATTTTAATATTATTTTTCTTGATTAATTAAATGACAAAGTTTTAAAGATTTGTATATAGATATGAGATATGGGTAGAAGAGACTTTTTGTTGTACCTTTACAGAAAATTATAACAAATAAAACAAATATGAAATCAATTTGTTTAATGCTAAAATGCATATATTCTTATTTCTGGTAATGGACTTTTGCTGATTAAGATGAAACATTGAGGCTTTATTATTTGTTTAAAGATGAGGTATGGAATGAAGAGATCGTGTGTTGAAATATTAGATAAGATGGTCACTAACCTTTCCAAATGTTTCCAGAAACTTATTTCTAAGAATAGCTAAAGTTACAACTCTAAAAACATTGAATAAATGTAAGCCTATACAGTAGCTACATCTTAGCCTAGTTAGTATATAATAAAATTATGGTATTTTCTTCCCATTTTAACAGTAAGTAAAAATAGCTTCTTAACTTACAGTAGTTTCTGAACTGTTTTTTTTTTTTTGGTGTTGTTCCAGAAAATACCTCATTTTACTCAGAAGTAACTTTATGTTATTGGGAAACATGCAAAAATGTAAATGAAACTCTCTGTGGTCAGTCAGGAGACGAGTGTTGATTCCCACATTAGCTTTACTTGTACAAAAATCCTTCTGAGCTCTAATGAGGTCAAGTTTCTATTCTTAATCACACTCAGTAAGTTTGGAAGACTTCAGAATGCTAATAAATAATTATTATATCAGAAAACAAGCATCTCCTCTCCCAAAGGTGTGTGTGTGTGTGTGTGTGTGTGTGTGTGTGTATCATAGGCGGGGAAGGAAACTGCTATTGCTACTAATGGATAGATTTACTTTGAAATGAAAACACATAATTCAAAGGTGAGATCTTAGTTAGAAACCACAGCAGCCGTACAATGGAAGAAACACAAACTGCTGTAATTTGCAGAATATCTAACTTGGTCTTGAGATGAGGGACATGAGGGACATTTATGCAATTTCCCCCAACAGTTGCCATCCAGATTCTAATTTTCTCAATTAGCTCAGCCAGTGACTACTGTTAGCCGAGAAAAATGGTAATTATAGATCAGGGTAGAGGTGGGTTCCTCCCAGTTCGGACCGGTTCGCCTGAACTGGTAGCGACCCGCTGGTTATGTCACGATGCTGTCATGAAACCAGTTCGGTCGGTGCCGGTCCGTGGAGGCCGCCATCTTTAAAAAAAAATTCGGAATTTTTTCCCCCCGATTTTTTTGGGGGAAATTTTCCCCAGGTTTTTTTGATTTTGCACATCCGCAGAAGCCGAGTTTCTGGCACTATGCATGCGGTCGCCATCTTGTTTTTGGCTTTTTTTGGGGAGGGGTATTTTTTTTAAAAAAAAAAATTTTTGAAATTTTTTCTGGGTTTTTTTTCTTCTGCATATGCGCAGAAGCCGAGTTTCCGGCACTGTGCATGTGGTCACCATCTTGTTTTTGGCTTTTTTAGAGGGGGGTTTAGAATTTTTGCCACTGAGCATGCGCGCATGTGGCATGTTCATGAGGCTTGCCCATGCGGCGCGGGAGGAAGCGAACCAGCAGTGAGGTAAGTTAGAACCCACCCCTGGATCAGGGGCCACGTTTTCGTCACATGACATATCGCAACTTTTTTCCCCTTCACTAAAACGGGTGTCCAGCATGTGACGCATCTGGCCTGCAGGCTGTGAGTTTGACACTCCTGTTATAGATCAACACATCTGGAGGATAGATTATAAGTCCTCATTGATCCTTAAATGAATTGACATCCACATACTAGATTTGTTTGTGTCAAATGGATCTTGTGAAACTGGATCATCTTGATGTGGGACAATCTTCCCAGGTTAAGCTGATTGGTCTGTAGTTTCCTGGGTCTGTTTTTTTCCCCCTTCCTTTTTTGAAGATGGGAACCACATCAGCTCTTTTCCAATCCTCAGGTATTTCAGGATTTTTGAAAGATGTGGTACAGTGGTTCTGATATAACATCTGCCAGCTCTTTAAGAACTGGGATGTAATCCATCAGGTCCCAGTGATTTATATTTGTCAAGATCAGATAGGTGTTCTCTATCCATTTTCTTGCTTATTTTAGTTTTTATTTGTAGTCTGTCTTTTACAGTTATGTTTTTGGTAGGTTGGGCTATCGGTTTTTTTTGCATGAAGACGGATGCAAAGAATGAGCTTTCTCTCTGCTGCCTGTTACTTCCTTGCCATCTTCTCTCTTAAGTGAACCTACTGTTTCCTTGACTTTTTTCTTGTTATTTACATATTGAAACTTTAAAAAAATTATCTTTGACTTGTGGGGAAACCCCCCCTCCAAAGAATGAAATATTTTGGGAAATATTAAAAAGATAGGATAATATATTTCCCCTGAAGGAGAAATTAAAAAATATTAAGGGAGGCAGAAACCAGCACCAGTCTCCCTGCCCCCAAGCAGAAACTGAGGTGGTCAGCTTTTAGAAATGCAGATTTGGTAATCCATTCAAATCTGGATATTTCAAAACTCCTTGGTAGGATTAGAAAGCAGCCCCTCACCCAAGATCCAACACAGGAGGAAAGCCATTAGCCACAATAGGAATTGCCCAACACCCTTTCAGAACACGTCCCTTCATTGCACAACCCCCCAGAATAGTCCAAACTTCAAAGTCACAGAAACCTATAAAAAATTCATCCACTCATTCAACCATTTTGTCAGCTGCCCAGAATCACATGAGGTTGCTGGTTCTGCTTCATCAATAAACCTTTTTTTCCAACCAGCCTCCATGTTTCCAGATGGATTTTCCTTCCAACAGACTTGTGTTGCAAATCTTTGTTCATTCTGAGCCTTTGCTTTCCTGACTTCATCTTTGCAGATTCGGGCTATCTGCTGATACTCCTCCTTAGTGACTGGTGAATCGGGCTTTCCCCATTGACTTTACTCATCGGAAGCCCCCTGGGAAGGTTGTAAATGGTGATCACATGATATCCTGGGATGCTGCAACTATTGTAAATACATACCAGTTGCAAAGTGCCTGAATTTTGATCGCATAACTACTGGCATGCTGTGACAGCTGTAATTGTGAGGACTAGTTTTAAGTACCGTATTTTTTGGAGTATAAGACGCACCGAAGTATAAGACGCACCTTAATTTTGGGGGAGGAAAACAAGGGAAAAAGGCGTCTTCCTCCAAGCAATTTGCCAAACAGCAAACAGCAAACAGCACAGATGATATATACTGTTTGCTGTGTATTTCTGTGCATGTGTGCTTGACCCATAGAAATAGCAAAGAAATAGCAAATGTACATTATGCCAGAAAGTTTTCTTAAATGTAGTCACACTAACTCTTCCCAATTATTTAAATAGATCTACTTCAAGGTAACTAAACTCTAATACTAAAGAAGGACACTGTTACATTTCAGACTATACTTGTACAGAGCTGTTAAAATTAATTAAAATTTCTGGAAGTATACATTATTCTCTATTTAAAAGAAGATACAATAGCATTGGGCCTCTTCAGAGCAAGCATTTATTTTAAAAAGCTTCTTTATTTTGTTAAGTTGTCTAGATTTACAGGGATCTCCAACCGTGGCAACTTTAAGACCTGTGGACTTCAACTCCCAGAATTCCACAGCCAGCAAAGCTAACAAAGCTGGCTGTGGAATTCTGGGAGTTGAAGTCCACAAGTCTTAAAATTGCCCCTGGCTCTAGAACAATAATAAAGCAGTCTTTAAAAAATAAGTCTAATAATTTGAATATTCTACAGACATTTATAGTTATTCACTTACCCCCTTCCATCCAGTTCAGCAAAAAATAAAAATCTGCCTGCCTCTCTCAGCTATTTGCCTTTGTAGTTAGTTTCACTTTCATTTTCCCATGTGGCAAACCTAATCAGCTGTCCATCGGGAAACTCCTACTGACTTGCTTTGCTTTACAGGCTCTTCCCTCTTTCCTGCAAGCAGGTAAATTGCTGGAAGACAGAGGCCAAAGGGTGGGGGTGGCTGGGTGGGTTGGGCTGCATTCGGTGTATAAGACGCACCCAAGTTTTCACCCTCTTTTTGGGGGTAAAAAGGTGCGTCTTATACTCTGGAAAATACGGTACTTTTTTCAGTGCAGTTGTAACTTAGAATGGTTGTAAGTTGAGGACTACCTGTACCAATCTTTGGTCCCTATGTCCCTTGGCTTCTAATGTAAAGAATAATGAAGCATTTTATATATCTGCCAACTGGTTAAGGGGGAAATCCCTATCTCGACACAGGACTTAGAGAAGTGTCAATTTCAAGCGTTGAATGAGATGACTGTAATGTCATGGGGACACAGCGAAGAAAAAAGGTTGCTGGGCTTATTTGTGTTACACTTGAGTGCAACTGCGAGGGCAGCTCTCTTTCTCCTGTGTAAAAACTTAAATAACAGATCTTCCCTGAAGCTGCCTTATACAGACTCAGAACTTTGGACCCCCTAATTTTTCACCGTCTACCTTTGGCTGACCCGGTGTTGGATTATAGCTGTATCATCCCTGACTGCTGGCAATACTTTCTGGAGCTACTGGAATTGCAGTTCAACATCTTAAATGGCAACTATGCAGAATTTTTTTTCCAAAGTTTCAGGGCAGACTTTCCCATCTCTACTTACTTGGAGATGCAACAAGAGACTGAGCGGACAATCTCAAGGGTTTAAAGCAGTGATGGCGAACCTTTTTTGGTTCGCGTGCCAAAAAGGGGGTGGTGCGCGCGCTAGTGCGCGCACGCGTGCCCACACCCATTCCCCCCCCTCACGCATGCGCACAACACCCCCCCATGCTGCCCCCTGCGCATGCGCACACACACACACACCCGCGCAAAGGCCTGAGACGGTAAAAAACGACGAAACGGGCAAACCGGAAGTTCGGAAAAATGCACTTCCGATTTGTCAGTTTCGTCGTTTTTTGCATTCCGGGGCTTCAGGGAGCTTCCCTGAACCCTCCGGAGTGCAAAAAACAGCTCACGGGCAAACCGGAAGTGCGTTTTTCCGCACTTCCGGTTTGTCCATTTCGTCATTTTTTGCATTCCGGGGCTTCAGGAAGCTTCCCTGAATCCTCCGGAGTGCAAAAAAAAGCTCACCGGCAAATCGGAAGTGTGTTTTTCCGCACTTCCAGTTTGCCAGTGGGCAACGCTTGCGTGCCCTCCGCTATGGCTCCGCGTGCCACCTGTGGCACGCGTGCCATAGGTTCGCCACCACGGGTTTAAAGGATATAAATTATCACTGAGCCACTTTAAGCCAGTGTTTGCATGGTTTCCTGCAATCTAAGACCGCCATGAAAAAAAGGCAATACCAATATGTACCAACGTATTCGATGCTCCTCTGAACTCAGTGGGCATAGCACTAGTCCACTGTGAAAACTGTCAAATCCATGTCAGTCGAGCCACATCTTCATGAGAGGGAAATGCCCTTTATTATATAGACAGACCCCAGGTGATAGAGAAATACAATAAATTAAATTAAATTAAAATCCTGTGGTTGCTTTATAATATCCTGAGAGAGATTTCCAGGACCATGGGGGGCAGGAGCGTGGACCAAGGAAGGGAGATAAAGGGACCTCTCCAGAACCTCTGATTAAAGCAAATTTTTGAGCACTGCATTTGCATATTTTCTGTTCTCTATAAGACGGGGGAAAATTATAAACTAAATTAAAATTGCTTGCTTTGTTTTTCTTTGCAATGATAACCACATTTCACCAAATTAGGAAACTGGATGTTTCCTATCCTGGACATCAGCTTTCTTTCACCTGTGCATGATGAATATTAAATTAGGATCTTCTTGGAATCTCTGTATTAATTTGGAATTTTCTAGTCCAGCCTTTGACACAGAACTGGAGTAGACCAGTATCCTCTTCTGGTTTACTTGGGGCATCATTGCTTTTATTTTAATTGAGCTTCTCTTGATCTATACTTGAGCTCCTTCACCTCTAAATATCTTATGATAGCAGGAACAGGTGTGTTTTTTCTTTTTAATAAAGAAAATGATTTGATTACTGATTGCAAGATTAATTTACTTCTCAAAAGTTGAGTGGGACAGGAAGGGATGAAAGCTCCTCTAATCATACATTATGTGCCACACAACCAGAAAGTTGTAATGTAGAAATGGTTGGATTATTATACACTTTACCTTTCAATCATCAGAAGAGCAACACGTGCGGTGAGAATCCTCCTTTACTAATTGGAGTTAGGGAAAAATGCTAGGTAAGGCACCTGGAAGACAGACTGTGGAAGCAGTAACTGACCAGTGGTGAAATCCAATTTTTTTTACTACTGGTTCTGTAGGCGTGGCTTGGTGGGTGTGGCTGGGGAAGGGTACTGCAAAATCCCCATTCCCTCCCCACTCCTGGGGGAAGGATATTGCAAAATCTCCATTACCACCCCACTCCAGGGGAAGGATACTGCAAAATCCCCATTCCCTCCTCACTCCTGGGGGAAGGATATTGCAAAATCTCCATTCCCACCCCACTCCAGGGGAAGGATACTGCAAAATCCCCATTCCCTCCCCTCTCCTGGGGGAAGGATATTGCAAAATCTCCATTACCACCCCACTCCAGGGGAAGGATATTGCAAAATCCCCATTCCCTCCTCACTCCTGGGGGAAGGATATTGCAAAATCTCCATTCCCACCCCACTCCTGGGGGAAGGATACTGCAAAATCCCCATTCCCTCCCCACTCCAGGGGAAGGATACTGCAAAATCCCCATTCCCTCCCCACTCCTGGGGGAAGGATATTGCAAAATCTCCATTACCACCCCACTCCAGGGGAAGGATACTGCAAAATCCCCATTCCCTCCTCACTCCTGGGGGAAGGATAGTGCAAAATCTCCATTCCCACCCCACTCTGCGGCCAGCCAGAGGTGGTATTTGCCGGTTCTCCAAACTACTCTAAATTTCCGCTACGGGTTCTCCAGAACCTGTCAGATTTCACCCCTGAAGTAACTCCATGCAGCTGGCTGAAAACAGAAAGTGGACTTAGCTGTATAAAATCAGAGGGATCCATCCTTTCTCCCTTTGGGCTCAATTGTTCAACTATCATGACGACGTTCCATGATATATTATAGGGTAGAGGTGATCTGAAGGAAGGAGTACTTCCAGGTGAAATGTAACATACTGTACCTATGCTATGGCAAGATATGCCTGAGAATATGTAAAGTACGAGTCTTCTGGGGAACAGATGACATGAAGCAGAATCCTGAGGGTGAATGTTTCTGAATTTTTATATATTACAATTTGTGTCACATCTAGCAAACAAGCAAGTTGATAGTACAGTCCCAATGGTAAGCAGTGCAACAGTACTCTGGCCTGACTAGCCAAATACCTACAAATGAGGGCAGCGGGGGCCTCTCTATCCCTTTCTTGTGGCTAAAAATACTAAAAATTGAGTTTCAGTCAACCGAATAAATTAATTTACTACTACAGAATTGTTACCAAGCTATTACTATGTTGCAGATAATATTCAAGAATATTGAATATTATCTGCAACATAGTAATAGCTTGGTAACAATTCTGTAGTAGTAAATTAATTTATTCGGTTGACTGAAACTCAATTTTTCCATGCATTGCGTTTGTGACTTTCGACCTGACTTTTCACTGCAGAATTGTTACAACTATTTATAATAAAATACTTTCTTGTTTGATAATTCTAGAGCATATCTAGAGCATAAAATTGCTGGGCTAAAAAAAATGAGCAATCACATCTTCAGATAACTTTCAACTTCCATCAAAACGTCCTTCAGGAAGTGTCCTCTCTTCCCCTGACTCAAACTTTTTTTTAAGGGGAACTATTGTTTGGGCTTCTTAACCAATTAGCTTGGGGGGGGGGTTGGTACTGCTAAATACAGATATGCAACTGAGCAATAAGGATGCCAAGTATGTTGTTAGCTCTCCCTTGTATGCTATTAATTTATGAAAATAAATTAGGCAGGAAAGAAATTACTGAAAAGACAGAGAGGAGTCGTCTGATTGTTCCGGAAATGACTATGATGATGAAAAGAATTATGATGGCTGAATGGATTTCAACCAACTGGCCACTGCTGCTTCATGTATCAAAAAGCAGAGATCCTTTTTAAATGACTAAGCAGATCCATATTAGATTCCTTGCATTTTTTTTTAAGGCAATAATCGCAGGATGGATCTCTGCAGAAGCTCTCCTGGCCATGGCTGCCATCTCTTCTTCTGGCAGGAGCAAAGAAGAAAACCTTAAAATTTTGCACCAATTCTATCTGGGAGAGGATAAACCCATCCAGAACTCAAAGCAGATGGACCTTCAAATTCACAGCCACTCAAGTCTTCCTTGGTTTGTGTAGGGAATCTGGGAGATGACCTTGAGGAAAACAACCAAGACCCATTGGTTAAATGGTTAAAGAGGGCTAAAATGTCCCTTAAGTCCTGGGAAACAAGAGTGTGTTCGGAAGAGGCACATGCAGGCTCTTTGATGCTCAACAGGTTGTGCCAAAGTCTGATCTTTTCCATCCAGATCCTCACCACTTCCAGACCTTGACAAAGAACTTGATAGCATCACTTGAACACAGTAATGTGGGGATGTGTTATTAAGTATCACCAGCATGCTGATGATGCCTGATCCCATATTGAAGTAGTTTCATGTAGATCAGTGTTTCCCAACCTTGGCAACTTGAAGATATCTGGACTTCAACTCCCAGAATTCCCCAGCCAGCGAATGCTGGCTGGGGAATTCTGGGAGTTGAAGTCCAGATATCTTCAAGTTGCCAAGGTTGGGAAACACTGATGTAGATGATAAATGAGGAGAGAACACAGGCCTGAGGGACCCACAAAGGAAGGCTTTCAGGCTAGATCTCCACCCCTCACTGATTGGGACTGGCCCCAGAGGAAGAAGGAAAACCACTGAAACACTGGGCCTTTTGCTCCTAAACCTTGAAGCCAGTGGTATCAAAAACTGCTGAAAGATGAAGGAGATTGGGGTACATGCACGTCCCAAAGTTTTCTGCAGGATAAACATCATCGATAATTTTTGTATTTCACATTACTGTCCAGCTGCTTCTCCAAATTACCAATTTGGCTAGATAAAATGGTTGTCTTCTAATCTAGAAGATATTCTTCCTGAGGTTGGATAGTTTTTTAGGTTGCTGAAAGCTTAGTTGGTGTTTACGCACTTCTATTTTTAAACCATTTTTTAATTTTATTTTATATTCCTGACATAAATAAAAAATGTTCTTTTGCTCTGGCAGAACATTACAGTTGTCAATCATGCTGTTACAGATTCGCATAAATTTCATTCCTCTAAAGTTTAGGTTGTATAAAAGGGGTTGATCAATCTTGATGTAAGATAAAGATGTAATAAAACCTGAACTTGCTCAGGTGACTTGTCCACCTGCAGGTCCAATTCCACTGAATTGAAACCAGGATATACATTAATGCTACTCTGATTATGCTTAACAAGTGAGATGATGATGAAACAATATGGGATGACTGTGAATTAGCAGGACAAAAAGCAAACAAAAGGCTGGATTGCAAAATAGCATTAGAAGCACCAACATTTTTATAGAGTCTTTATGTAACCTTGATCACAATTTACATACAGAAAAGATTAAAAAGCCATGAAATTTCCATGACAGTAAGAGTCCAGCTCTGGATTTTTTTTAGGAGCAACTCCCAGCTAGAGGAGAGCACAGGTGCCTCCTGCAAGCTCTACTAACAACACTGACACCTGTAAAAAGGATCTTGAAACACTTCATCAGTTGCTTCTCACCATCTTTTTATCAATAACAGCCTATCCCTAAGCACCTAATAGATGGTGCACCATGTATCTACTCTGTGAATGCACGCAGTCTCTGAAAGGAGTGTGACCCTCTGTGGCCTGCACCAAAACTGTCTCATGTACTCTCTTGGCCATGGTTGTTTAAAATGTGACCTGAAATCCAAGAGACTTATTGGGAAACCCAAAATAAATCCCCTGAACCCTGAAATTCCTGTTGACTATGCAGTAATTATAGTGTCCTCCTGTCTTATACACCCACACTATCTTTCAGTCCATTGATATCCATATTCCGGGGAGCAGGCTTGGAATGGTCCTCTTCTCAAGGGACATTGGAAATGATAGGGTTACGTGGATCAGAGAGACAACACACTTGAGAACACTGCAGCACCTGCCAAAGAAAGACAGCACAGTCCTGTGAATTATGGGGAAACCATGAGCCTTACAATGAGCAAGGCTACACCTAAGAGAGGATTTAAAGTCACATCCCAGGACCAGAAATCAGAATATGGGCAAAAGGAAACCAAGCCCAAAGCCAACAGTCTCTGCTGGAAGATTGTAATAAGTTTAAGATACAGATTGTACGATGTCCCTTGGTATATGGAGGACAAGTTTCATACTCCCCAAGGCAGGCAGAATCGGTTTCTTTTGGAAGGAGGGGAAGGGGAGGAGTTTACATGTGACCCCTCCAAAGGGAAGGGCATCTATGGTATCTTGCTCCTTAAAACCTCCCAAATTGGAAAGGAAGCAGACAACATGCAGCCTGCAGGCCATATTTTTTACACCCTTAAAAATTAAGGGCTTCATGTCTGCATAAACTTAGCCTAAGAAGCCTTTCAGGGAAACAATACATCTTTTTGTCTTCGTTGCAAAGCAAACAGGAAAACAGAGATTTTGCAAAGATGCTGGAAACTTTAATTCTCATCATCTTTTAAGCAAATTCTGCTCTGCAGGTGAAATTAGAAGGACTGGAGGCTTGGTCTTTCTATCTGAAGGCATAAACACAATCACTATCCATGTATTTAAATGTTCTGTAGGAAAGTACACACTTTTATAGGTTCAAAAGCAGGTATGCAGCCATCACACTTGAAACACAGCTAATAGAGGTATGTCAAAATGCACTCTCCTGCACGTGGTTACAAGCATTTGCAAATCTTGTAGAATCTTTATACAGAACCACTGAAATGAATCACTGAATTGGGAGGATCCTTGCAGCTCATGTATCTCAAGTCCATGTTTAGGAGAGCAATCTGCTAACGAAACAGGGAACCATCTCACTATTGAGGTCTAGACCGTCCCATTGATAAACAGCTCTCATTATGAGGTATTTCCTCCTAATATTCAGCCTAAATCTAATTTCTTTTAATTTTAGTTTGTTGGTTCTCATTCCAATCTCAATTTCAGCAAAGAAACAGGCTTATACTCTTTTGCACATTACAGCATTTAGCTGTGCACACATATGCTTGCAAAGTCTCTTCTCCTTTTGTAAAAAAGATGGCCACTCCTTCCATTCTTCTATATGGGACTTTCATTTCATTTCATTTTTATTGATTTTATAACGGTTATTAACCGCTGACCTTACCGTGTGGTAACTCTGTGTGGCTTACAGTTTATTATTTATTACATTTTATTCTGAGAGCCTTTCGCTGCAGTTTCTCTATGAAATATTATTTTCCATAATCTGGACATGTTTCCGTTAATCCAGGCCAGGATTGGCCTGGCTTCTTAAGGGGCTGTATCCCATTGCTTGCTCACATTCAGCCGACACTTTCTCCCAAAACACTTTTGGCAAGCCTTATCTCCCCAGTCCTTTTATCAATGAGTCCGATTTTTTTTCTCCCAAGATACAGAATCTCCTCTTTATCACAGTCAAATATCAGATTGTCACAGAACGCTAACGCTCAACAGGCCAAGCAACAGAAACTTACTCTTGGGGCTGCCCTGGCCATCAGGTTCAGGGACCTTCCAATCCATTTTTCTCCCTTTTTCATAGAGGGCTTTCAGAACCTTCCGGAACTCCTCAGGTTCCAAACCTCCAGTGCTCAGGTCCATGTATTTCCGGTACAGCTGAAGTGCTGTTCGTGCATCTTCAATGCTGTCATGAGTCTCTCCTTGAATTTTCAGGTCTAAGCAAAAGAAAAGAGAGAGAAAAATCCAACACACAGCAAATGTCGTCTTGCCTACTTCCTTTGGTTCGAGAAAAGAGGAAATCTCTTTAGGCTAAGGTTAGCGGCAAGAATTTATTTTTGTCAGGGTTGAAAATGAACTCAACTGTCAGACATTAATATTAATCTAATCTGGAAGGCCTTCCCTACTCCCCATTCTCGAGTGGTGGGTTCCTACCAGTGCGGTCCACTCTATAGCACCGGTAGCGGCCCGCTGGTGATGTCACAGTACCGGTGAGGTCGGTTGCCGGTGCCTGGGCACAGCCATTTTTAAAAAAAAATTTTTTTAATTTTTTTTAAAATTTTCTTCTGCGCATGCCCAGAAGCCGAGCTTCTGGCACTGCGCATTGCTGCCTTCCTACCCCACAGTGAGTCCAAGCAGGGGAGGATGGCTGAGGGAGCACATGAGATGCTGAAAGAATGGGCGGCAGGAGCTATCTCCATTCCCCTCCCTTCAGCAGTCCGAGAAGCCATGAACACGCAGTGATGATCCCAGGCATTTTTGCACGTTTGAGGCTTCTCGAGCTGCTGAGGGGAGGGGGAACGGGCGGCAGGAGCTTAGGGTCATCGAATGGGGAGAAGCATTCAGGCCGGACGGAGCCTCCTAGAAGAATCGCTGCCGCAGTCTTGCTGCTCCCGCTGCGGGAGACTGCGTTGTGGGTGGGCAATGCCCCCCTGCTTCTCCGGCTGCTGCCAAGCTCCCGAGGCCCACGCCCACCCGGTCACATGGCTGGCAAGCCACACCCACAAAATAAGTCACGCCCACAGAGTGGTAGTAAAAAAATTAGGAACCCACCCCTGCCATTCTCTATATCCAAATTCTCAATTGCAATGCAGGGTTTGAGAAACTGTAAAACTCATGAGGGCAGTCAGCCTTACTAGGTACACTGGACCAGGAAATCAACTCCATGGGAAGACATAAAACGACTTTTATTGCACTTGGGCTCTAATAACAAAACTGCAAGTCTGCTTGCGTGGCTCCTCCTCCTCCTCCTCCTCCTCCTCCTCCGTTTTAAAGTTCAGTGAATTAGGGAGGCGTCTGCCTGAGCAGTTTCCAAGTTATTATCTCCTTGTTCTGCATTTAAAGTTTCAGCTGCTTTTGCTTAGATATCAGTTCCTGCACATTTTCATCAGTATCATCTTCCTGAGAACTGTACCTGAGGAATTCTTTAGCAACTATATTATTCTTTCAGGCAGGGTGGCTTGGCTGACTGGAAGAGGGGCACAGCTTAACACTGCCCACAGGATTATTGTACTGACCAGAGGTGGGTTTCAGCAGGTTCTGACCAGTTCTGGAGAACCGGTAGCGGAAATTTTGAGTAGTTCAGAGAACCGGTAAATACCACCTCTGACTGGCCCCGCCCCCATCTATTCTCTGCCTCCTGAGTCCCAGCTGATCGGGAGGAAATGGGGATTTTGCAATATCCTTCCCCCCAGGAGTGGGGAGGGAATGGAGATTTTACAGTATCCTTCCCCCAGGAGTGGGGCGGGAATGGAGATTTTACAGTATCCTTCCCCTGGAGTGGGGAGGGAATGGAGATTTTGCAATACCCTTCCCCTGCCATGCCCAAGCCACGCCCACCAAGCCACACCACACCCACCAAGCCACGCCCACAGAACCGGAAAATAAAAAATTTGAATCCCACCACTGGTACTGACCCAAAAAATACCAGGCAAGGAAGCGCAGGGAGATCATCCTCTTCCTGGGCATGTGGAACAAATACACTGTGTCGATTACTTGATCTCTGGGAACCTGTAAGAGGCAGGTATAGCCCTATTAGCACACAACCACATAATCATTTCCCAAAGAGATCCCAGTCTACAAGACCTTCTAAGATCAAAACCAGACTTGGCCTAAGGTCCACTTGCTCCAATGGAGATAAGGAAGTAAGACAAACAACTAAATCTGGTAATTAATATAACTGAAAGCAAATTAGCTGAGTGTCTTTGATTACTCCTGATGTATTTAATAATTTTTGCTTTCCATATTAAAAGTAGCGTCTGATAGCAATTTCTGGGTGGCTCAGGAGCTGACCCGGGCAGAAGCTTCTTCAGCTCTCAGAAGAAGCTTCTTGGATGAGAAGTGAAATGTCTTCAAAGAAAAACCAGAAAGTCCAGTTGCCTCTTGAAAAAAGCACCTTTGGGAGAGAAAGCTAACAAAATTCAAAGATAGGCTGTGAAAATGAGACGTGTCTGCAAACAATGACTGCAGATTCCTCAGTGACTTCAACAGTGTAATGTATGTGTAATGTAGTTGAAAAGTTCTTAAAAATCCAGGAAGATACTCAGAGGTGCCTCTGCCTTGAAAGTAGCCCCTGTTGAATTGCATAGGACAGTCAAACATTAGCAGTTGACAGCATGTTTTATGACTTTTTGTATTAGGTCATAAAATGCTTTACGATAATTTTTTGTCATAAAAGGTTTTATAAAATTTGCCAGATTTCAATTCCACGGGCATCATGGGTCCTGGACTTTGGACACATTCTCTAAATTAGCCCATGTGGTGTACCTTGGTTCAAAAGGTTTTACCCTGTGATGTACTGTTTTGCCTAGTTAAAAGTTACAGACACAAAAGTATTAATAGTATATCAATAAGATCCTACCCTTGCTCCCTCTTCCCTATGTGTGCTGTCTTCTCTCACACACATACATTCCACTGCAACCCCTTCACACACGAGGTCCGCACTGATCATCCTATCTGGTGAATCCCCAAGCACTGGGGGACCTAAGAAGCCAAACTTCTCTTACTCTACTACAGGAAATGCTGTAAAATATTTTTCCCCACCCACCCACCCCGGAAGTGCAGAGAACACCATTTCTTTCCAGTGGATCTTGGCCCAAGTTGTGCAATTTCCAACATACAGCTCCTGTTATTGTTTCATTGCTTCTTTTCAGTGGATCTTGGCTCAAGTTGTGCAATTTCCAACTTACAGCTCCTGTTATTGTTTCGTTGCTTTTTACATTGGCTGCCAATGATGAATTGTGTGGTTGTTTTTATTGCTTAACTGTTGTTGGCTGTCCAGGGTTGCCGTGGTGGGATGGGTGGCCGTATAAATTAAACAAATAATTCCAGGTACAAGATACAGTAAGTGACTATGTGGGAATGCCTACAGAATTACAGAACTGGAAAAACAATTTGAGCCAGGGAATCTAATTTAAGGTATTAAGTCATTCACATAAATCACTCCTATTCAGTTACATCTTTGTTACTATACCTTCTTTACACATGCTCTATTCTCACTCACTATAAGAAGTTAACCTGTGAAAGAGAGAGAGAGAGAGAGAGAGAGAGAGAGAGAGAGAGAGAGAGAGAGAGAGAGAGGGAGGGAGGGAGGGAGGGAGGGAGGGAGGGAGGGAGGGAGGGAGGGAGAGATCTATCAAGATTTTATAAGGAGACAGTCACCATGATATTGATAACCCGGAAGTCTTTTTGCAATCCATGGCCCACAAACTTGACTCCAACATCTATAAGGAAGCGTAGCTTTAAATAGGTGGATTTGAGGGTTGTGAGATGTTTGGATGAAATCTTGGCATCCAGATCTCCTGGCTTTATTCCCGAGTACTGAGTAAGATAATCCACCACCTACAGGAACAAAGAAAATTGAATCATTATGTATTGAAGGGTCTTCCTGTCCCTTCTCATCTTCCAGGTCACTGAGTGGATCTACTTCCCATTCAAAAACATATATTATTTTACCTGATAGAAAAAGGAAGGTAAATTCCTATTAATATGCTAGAAAACAAATAATAAAAAAACAAAGCAAAACGGAAATAACAAGCTTTAGCTCAACCGTAGCAAGACTAAGTGACTTTGGGTGTTAGGGGGCTCCTGGTTCTTGAGACTTCCCACTTTTTGTTTTAGGTGGGGTTGCGCTACCCCAAAAAGAACCTGTGTGCAATTTGGGGGTGGTCTTCACAGCTCCTGTTCAAGGAACAAGTGATAGCCATCCCCCTAAGGGCCTTTGCACAACTATGTGTTCTGTGCCTGGTCCTGGACCTGCTCGGGGTCTCTCATATGTTGGTCACGCACCTCTGCTCTGTGGGCTGCACCGGGTTGCCAGTCTGCTTCCAGGTGCAATTCAAGATGCTGGTGATGATCTATAAAGCCCTTCATGGCACGGAACCAGGTTATTTGAGGTATCGTCTCTCTACAGTCAGGTCCCATTTTCTGTCCTGGCTCCTTCTCTGTGGAACATCATTCCTCCAGAGCTCAGATTGGCCTTGATCCCTGTTCACTTTTTGCACGGTCTTAAAAACATGGAATATGTTTTGAAGTTGCATACCTGTTCCTGTGTAGAAATGTAATCATCAATGAAAGGAACGCCCTCGTTGGGACCCTGCCCCCGGACACACGTGATCCTGGCCACTGACATCTGACTGGGTTTGATTGTGGATTTGGTCCCGTCACTGCGAAGCTCAGCTTCCTCCTATCGCAGATGATGAAAGGGTGAATAGATACTGCCTGTGATCGAAAGGCAGCATCTTAGATCCAGAAATCTTGCCTCCTCTCCTAATGTGTGATGCCTACCTCATTGAGGGTCACAAACTCAGCATCCAATCCCACCAAGTCTCCAACCTGTGGCATTTCGCTCAGCATGAGGGGGATGAAAGTGGCGTGACATTTGCGCTGTTTGCGAGCAAGGGAAGCCTCAGCAAGCAACACGCTGGCTTCAATCGGGTTCTTGACTTGAAAAAGAAAATGAAATTTGATCACAGTTGACTCACTCAGAGATTACACTCGGTTTACAGAAAAACCAAACAGAAAGGGAAATCCCATCTCGGTCAGGGGGATGCCCCAGAGAAAACCTCAAGAGCACAACTTCTTCCTTCGTACAAATGATACTATTTTCTAAGAATCGGTTGATCACTCAAACCTAACGGGCCTAAAACTCTTAAAAGAAAACCTCTAGTGTCATAGGACTGACTTTTCTAGAAGAATTGAACAACAGAGTTTAAAACGAGGAATTTCTTTTAGGAAGGCAGATCCATAAGATATGTTATTGGGGAGGTGATGAGAGAGATATTGTAGATCTCTCAGGCGTTACGGAGTAGGTGTAATCGGTAAATGTATCCGATAGGAGGGGCTTGGGAAAGGCGTCGGGGTAGAAACTATAAAATGTAAAGCTTTTGAAATCATAATTGTGGCTTTCAGCTCAAACCTCAATTTGAGGGCAGGCTGAGAGATCCAACGGCACTTTGCAAACTGTCATCTTTTTCCTTTTAAAAATAAAATCTCTTTGTTTCAACTGATCCAGTTGTTGGTTTTATTTCCAACACAAGGGCGACTCAATCCTGAAGCTGATCACATCAGTTGACACAGTTCTATCTAGAAACATGCCAAATAGATTTCTGATGGCACACAGAGTGCAGTTTCAGGAATCCACAAGGTCCCTTCACAGCCAATTCAATTCAAAATACATTAAAATCAAGATGGAGAACGGCACTGCAGCTGCTGCTTCTCGAAAAGTGACTAGCTGCCTTGAAGTAAATACCTGGACATGCTGGTTTATGTGGAAAAACAGCTGCATAGCTGCTTCAGCATTGTCTAAACACCCTCCAACAATATCTATTTCACGGCACAACAAAAGTGTTCTGGCTAGCAATGTTTTTCACCCTTGACGCGACCTCTGTAGTCTATGCGGATGGGCCTTTTCGTCTCATGATGATCGCTCAGTTTGTTTCACTTCCTCTTTGAGAGTACCGTGCTTCCTTGCAAAACATGTTTACTTTGTTGTCTCAATCTTTGTGGTGTTAACTTATGACCACCTCTCAAAATTTCCATCCCTCACACTCACGGACTGTGAAGGAGGGCAAGGCTATTTCTCCTCCCGGCTGTACAACACTATTATATGATGCTTCTGGCTGGAATTTCCATTTGGCCGTAAAGGCAATTAAGGAAAAGATCAAGGAGTGGGTGCCCAGTGATTGTAAGGAAGGCTGAAAGTGAGGAAATTGGGGTTGTTCAACATGAGAACACAGATCACTCCACGCAGGATAGAAACTCCACACACAAACACCCCTGCGCTCCTGGGACACTGAAGGTTTCATGTGCATGTATGTGCTGAATATGTACCAAATAGGTACCTGAAAAACAACCAAGTGAGGATATAAGAAAAATTAAACTGTCTGAAGTCTAAGCTAGTCATATACCCCACTTGTTCACTGGGCAGAGCTATCTTTGCGTGGAAGCAGGAAGGAAAGTTTATCTGCCTTGCTTGATAAGGAGATTTCACTGGGCAATGTAAGGCAGGCAGGACCCTCTGCCACTCCAATTGGCAGTCTACGTGCTGACTAAGCCCTATGGCTTGATTAACCTGAATATAATCCCTGGCTTTTCAAACTGAGCCTCATGTCAAGCGAATTATCCATTTGGGGTATTATTATTATTTTTATTGTATGGGGAGCAATTTTCTTCAGGCAGGAGAATGAGAGGGCCCAGAGAAACAAGCTTAAATTAAATCACAGTTATGCTTTTGCTTATTCTGCACAGACAGAGCTTCTTTCCTACACCTAATTTCACCTAATTGGTACTTAAAAATTTTTTTTTTTAAGAAAAAACAAATTATTTGGCCTCAATATGCTCACTAACCACTGTAGCTTACTGGGATCTATGAACTGGGCTCATGGTGGAATGACATACAATTGAATCACACTCTATTCCTATTATACAATCTTCAAAGCCACTTGCTCAATAACGTCTCTCTCTCTATATGTACCTGTATAGTAAGGGGGCTAGCTGCTGGAGTTCCTGAACAAAGATTTCAGTACAGGCTGTCCTCAACTTATGACTGGTTGCTTAGCGATTGTTCAAATTTACGACGGACCTCCCTGGGGGTACTTATGACCTAGTTCTAAAGTTACAACAGACACCCCACCCCCCCATCAGACGACTGGATTTTGCGGTCTCGGCAACTGGCCCACATTTATTTATTTATTTATTTATTTATTTATTTATTTATTTATTTATTTATTTATTTATTTATTTATTTATTATTTATTTTATTAGTGACATTTATATACCGCCTCACAGTGCAAGCACTCTCTAAGCCAGTGTTTCTCAACCTTGGCAGTTTGAAGATGTGTGGACTTCAACTCCCAGAATTCCCCAGCCAGCGTTGCTGGCTGGGGAATTCTGGGAGTTGAAGTCCACACATCTTCAAACTGCCAAGGTTGAGAAACACTGCTCTAAGCGGTTTACACCAGTAAGCAATGTATATTTATATTGCCCCCAACAATCTGGGTCCTCATTTTACCTACCTCGGAAGGATGGAAGGCTGAGTCAACCTTGAGCCGGTGAGATTTGAACCCCTGACCTGCGGATCACAGTCAGCTAAAGTGGCTTGCAGTACCCCACTCTAACCGCTGCGCCACCTCGGCTCCTATGGCTATTTGTGGCATCCCACAGTCATGTGACTGCATTTTATGACATTTTTGCTGGCTTTTACTTCTGGTTTTCAACAAAACTGACCTATAGTGAACAACTGGCTTGCTTTACAACCATTGCAAACATAATAACAACAACAACATTGGCTTGGTCATGTAAGTGGCCTGCTTTACAACCATCACGATTTAGGACCACGATGGGCAGGCTCCGTTATAGTCATACATCGAGGACCACCTCTATGTCATTACAGTAAGTTATAATAAGACAGTCATCCAGTACTTGATTAGGAATTCCTGCAGTCATCCTTCTTATATACATACATATACAGTATAGAGGGACGTTATAACTCCTGCCCTAATATTACTGGATACCTGGGTTATAAGAGACTAAAGGTTATCATCATGGCTGAACCTGGTTGTCAGGTTTTAAGAAATAGCAACTCCTAATTTCTTGCTACTTTTGTAAGTGTGTTTGTACACACACACACACACACACACACACACACACACACACACACACACACACACACACACTCACTGTGTAAATTGTACTTGGAGTGGAGGTTCCTCCGCACATAATAAAGGATCGCAGGCACTTTCCAGGTCATGTCGAATTGTACAGCCTCACACTGTAAATCCAAAGGCAGACAGGAAAAATCAGAGAGGCAGAAGCAGGAGAACAGACAGATCAGAAATGAGTTCTGGAAGCTGTATGGAGCAGTTTTTAATTAAAATGGAAAAAGTGGGGGGGGGGAATAGTCCAAAATAAGAAATGTTGACTTAGAATTGTGCCTGTCTGTGCTGACTAAATTTCTTTAGACTTGAATGCAGAATGTCAAGGAAGTTCCAGCATGCATACAAGTTGTGACTTGGATGAATCAATACCCACATTTGTTTATCTATGGAAACAGTTCAGGGCAACCCCTGGCTAGGTTGTAAATTCTAAGATCCTAAAGACAAGACCTCAAATTTCTCAGTGGGGGCACAGCACAGCATCTTGGTGCATATTTCCTGGCACAAGGCATATATACATTGCTAAAATATGCCTTATAAATACATTCTGTAGTAACATTAGATGGTTTTTAATATTAAATTTTTAATTTTTATATTTGATTTTAATGCAATGTTTATTGTTGGTTGTTCTTGTATTTTCTCGTTGCTGTACGCCACCCTGAGTCCCTCGGGAGTTGGGCGGCATATAAGAAAACCAAAATAAATAAATAAATAAATAAATAAATTACATGTCTCCAAATAAAATAAGCTGCTTTATGTCCACTTGACTATAAAAGACATTTCACGCACCGTCTTTAATGTACAACTTAATATTGTTTGCAGGGGAAAAAAAGTAATATATAGGATACGATGCCTCAGTTAGGCCATTCAATAAAACAGATTCACAGAAGCTTCAAAACAAATATTAATTCTCATTAACATGGAAATATGTCTTGAAACACTCCAATCTGTGTAAGGCTACTTTCTACAGATATGCTCTTTCAAATCTATTCAGTTCTGATTCCCGTTTTACGTCAAAACAACTCTATAAAATCCACGCTATCTAGTTTCAAAAAAAGCATGGAAAGTGAATAACCTCTGTACTAAATATTCATTTCCATTTCTGTTGTATGTAAGAAAGCAAGGTAATATCCTTACCTTATCCACAGGTTCAATGAGAAAGTCGTTAAAAAGATACCACTGCTGGTGCGTGACACCCTTAAAAAACCGAAAGTTATGCGTTCAATACAAAGATGTTCGATCAGTGAACACCTTACAATCAGACGTATTGCAATCATATCTTACAATCAGGTGCAATTTTTTTTAGTTATAGGTACATTTAACAGCACCCCCTCCCCCTCTTCCATTTAAATAGGAATTGACAGTTACAGAGCAAATAGAAAGATCATGTTGTACGCCGCCCGGAGTCCTCCGGGAGTTGGGCGGCATATAAGAATACCAAATAAATAAATAAATAAATGACTCTCTCTCTGCTTTTTGTTAAAAGGCTCACCTCCTTTCTTTGATGGTAGGTCTCTCCAACTTTGATATGCCCCACAAGGCTGCCCCCAGTCCGGGAATCTAGAATATGTACAACTGTTGCCATGAGGTCATAGACGTATGTAGATTCTTGATCCTCCAACATGCCCAACTGCAACGAGAAAGACAGTCCCAGAAGTGAGCTAGTTTTCTCTGTGGCCCTAACACAGTTCTACATGGGTGTGCATCACTACATTCTCCCCAAACGAAGAGGAAAAGCACACTATTTCTAGTACTCCTGAAGCCAGCCTCCAATATAGTTGCCTTTCCAGAACCTTCTATCCTATGTCAGTGTAGCACAGTGGTTCCCAACCTTTTTGTGATCGAGTACCACTTGGAGGTCCCGTACAGTCGCCGCGTACCACCTGGTTCCAGAGAAACTAAATTCGATCAGATATCACTTTATTTCCATAATTGTACCGTTCCTTTTTTGGCCCCGTGCATCCAGCAACTGGATTCTCGGGCCGCTGGGACCAGGTGGGTGGCGTGTGGCAACAGTTGTGTTAGGCAGTAAACATTTTTGTGAAGTAAAAAATAACTAACTAAAAATCGTTCATGACCCCGAAAGTGTTCGCGTACCACCTGGAAGGCCCTCACGTACCACTAGTGGTACACGTACCACAGGTTGGGAACCACTGGTGTAGCAGAACAAAGCTTGGAGCCTAACTTGTCTTATTTGTTCATTTATCCTTCATCGTGTTCTCACCTGTTTCGTGAATTGACATAAACGATTTAACCTGATGAGGCTTTGCTCCCTGAGAGCTGACTCACAGTAAATGAATGCAGATAAATATACACAGGTAGTCTTCGACGTACAACAGTTCACTTAGTGACCAATCAACATTGCAACGGCACTGAAAAAAAGTGACTTATGACCATTTTTCACACAACCATTGCGGCATCCCCATAGTCACGTGATCCAAATTTAGACGCTTGGCAACTGATTCATATTTATGACGGTTGCAGAGTCCCGGGGGCCTGCGATCCCCTTTTGCCACAAGCAAAGTCAATGGGGAAGCCGTGTTCACTTAACAATGATGTTCCTAATTTAACAACTGCAATGATTCACTTAACAACTGTGGCACGAAAGGTTGTAAAATGGGACAAAACCCATTTAACAACACTTAGCAACATAAACTTTGGGCTCAATTGTGGTCGTAAGTCGAGTGTGAAGTTTCCGAAAAACACTCTAATTAATTCAGGAGCCATGAGACAAAGTCCAAAAGAAATACAAAGATTTATTAAAAGCGACATCTCGGCAATACTTTGTTGCAGCCGGAACTGAGTTCACGCAGGCTGCACGTCGTCATGACCCTGTTTCCCCCCTTCTCATTGGCCATGTCATAAATCACATTCTCCAATTAATCACGTTGGCGGGTTGTGACCCCCACACCCCTCCTTCTGACTCTGGCAGTCTAGGACACAATCAGTAAAAGAAACATTTGTGGAATGCATTTACAGTTAGGGCATTTAGCCCTCCTCCAGCTTTCGCCCCCTTCTTTTCATGGCAACTTGAAATCTTTGCAAGTTAACATCGAGGACTACCTGTACATATGAGAAGTTTGGTGGCTGGTGGTTCCCCACAATACCTCTGCTTCATGTTTTCATTTGCCTGGACTTATCCAGCCTTCCATCAATCACCAGTGCTACTGTTGTAATATAGCTCAACCATTAGCAGGCTGATGAGGGCCAGCTTAATTGTCCCTGCAACCACCTTTATTTCTGATACTTCTTGCTGAGGATCAGGCCAAAAGTAACTCTACATTATCCCACTACTTTGAATCTTCAAATAATTTTGTACTGAATGTATAATTATTGTCTTTAATTTATACTAGGAGAGTAGAGAGCTGGGTGCAGTTCTCTCTGCATTTTCCTGGGAATAAGCCCCATTGCAGTGAGTGGGAACCACTTCTCAGCACAGAGACCTGGCTTGGATTGTATAGTATGACAGGAACAGATTGGACGAAAATAGCATTAGCACTTATATACCGCTTCACAGTGCTTTTACAGCCCGGAATGGGACTGTTCGCCTCCTCCACTCTGCCGCACCTGTTTTGTCCCCAGCCTTCCGCCCCCAAACAATCTGGCGCTGCCTTTTCTCCTTGGCCCCTTCGCCTAACGGGCCAAAAAGCCAGTTCACCCCGGGCTTTTGGGCGCACGGGACACTTTGCCCCCAGCCAATCAGAGAAGCAAGAATCCCACCCCCTTGGAAGCAGCCTTTTTAGGAGAAGGAAAGGGGGACAAGGCTTCCCTCTCTTGCTTAAGAGAAACGTTTTTCAGGTGGTCCCAATGAAAGAAAGTGGAAGGAGGAAGAGTGCTTCTAGCTGGACTCAATGAGATTCCCTCTCTTGCTTAAAAGAGACACGTTTTTCAGATGGTCCCAATGAAAGTGGAAGGGGAAAGAGGACTTTGGGGGAATCCTTCTCTTACCTGAAACAGACACATTTGAAAGTGGAAGGGCAGAGGAGGCTTCCTTCTCGTGCCTAAAGCAGACACATTTGGAGGTGCTCCCAATGAAAGAAAGTGGAAGGGCAGAGGAGGCTTCCTTCTCGTGCCTAAAGCAGACACATTTGGAGGTGCTCCCAATGAAAGAAAGTGGAAGGACTTTGGGGGAATCCTTCTCCTGCCTGAAACAGACACGTTTGGAGGTGCTCCCAATGAAAGAAATTGGAAGGACTTTGGGGGAAATACACGTTTATACACGTTTGGAGGTGTATCTATTAACATGATTGAATATTAATATCTAAGCTTTCTATTATTGCTTCTAAACAAACAGAGAGAGGAAAGTGGGAGATTCATCCCTTAGAGGTTCACACTATGTTAAACACACACCAGAAACAATGTCACTTAAGGAGAAGGATTCCCCCAAAGTCCTTCCACTTTCTTTCATTGGGACCATCTGAAAAACGTGTCTCTTTTAAGCAAGAGAGGGAATCTCATTGAGTCCAGCTAGAAGCACTCTTCCTCCTTCCACTTTCTTTCATTGGGACCACCTGAAAAACATGTCTCTTAAGCAAGAGAGGGAAGCCTTGTCCCCCTTTCCTTCTCCTAAAAAGGCTGCTTCCAAGGGGGTGGGATTCTTGCTCCTCTGATTGGCTGGGGGCAAAGTGTCCCGTGCGCCCAAAAGCCCGGGGTGAACTGGCTTTTTGGCCCGTTAGGCGAAGGGGCCAAGGAGAAAAGGCAGCGCCAGATTGTTTGGGGGTGGAAGGCTGGGGACAAAACAGGCGCGGCAGAGTGGAGGAGACGAACAGTCCTAGACCCTTTACAGCCCTCTCTAAGCGATTTACAGAGTCAGCATATTGCCCCCAACTATCTGGGTCCTCATTTTACCAACCTCGGAAGGATGCAAGGATGCTGGCAATCAGCAGAATTAGCCTGCAATACGGCGTTCTAACCACTGCACCATGATGGCTCATTAGGATTTACTGGTAATTTTTTATGAGGATTTACAACAGATTGGTAAACTTAACCCAGGTGGATTGCCTATTGCAACTAATGGCATTTCTCCATAAAACTGGGTTGTTTTAGGAAGACTCTTTCAGGGAAAATCAAATACGAATTATTGTGTATAAATTCTCAAGCTGAAATTGAATTCCTACATTCAGAGGTATCCTATCTTTAATTTTATATCTTTGAAAGTTCCTTGAGCCACTGTTTTCCATCTTGCTCTGGGATAATGGAAGAAAGGATGCATCAATCCTGAAGTCTGCCTATCCCCACCTTAATAAAGAGACAGATAGGCAGGTCTAGATAACAGAACAATAGAGTTGGAAGGGATTTTAGAGGTCTTCTAGTCCAACCTCCTGCTCAGGCAGGAGACACTATACTATTTCTGACAAATGGCTGTCCAATCTCTTCTAAAAAACCTCCAGTGTTGGAGCACCCACAACTTCTGGAAGCAAGTCATTTCATGATTAATTGTTCTAATTGTCAGGAAATTTCTCCTTACTTCTAGGTTGCTTCTCTCCTTGATTAGTTTCCATCCATGGCTTCTAGTTTTGTCTTCAGGTGTTTTGGAAAAGAGGTTGACTCCTCCTTCTTTGTAGTAGCCTCTCAAATATTGGGAACACCGCTATCATGTGACCACTAGTCCTCCTTTTTATTAGATTAGACATACGCAATTCCTGCAACTGTTCTTCATGTTTTAGCCTCCAGGCCCCTAATCGTCTTGGTTGCTCTTCTCTGCATTTTTTCTAGAGTCTCAACATCTTTTTATATTGTGGTGACCAAACCTGGATGCAAACTAGATAATCCAAGCACTTCTTTTTGGCTAAACTGTCATTTCTCCCACACTGATCCAAATAGCTCCAATTACCATGTGGGAAGAAGCTTTGCAAGCTTTTATTTGCAAGCTGTGTTAGTATCTTTATGGTGGAATAAAAAACAAATAATCTGAACGTGGTTTTTCCTGATGAGTTCTTTCTCTACAACAGGGGTGTCAAACTCGCATTGTCACAGCATCATCACGTGACGTATCGCAATTCCCCCCCCCCTTGCTAAACCAGGCGTGGGTGTGGCCACCGCATGACGCATCTGGCCTTTGGGCCACGAATTTGACAGCCCTGCTTACGATGTTTACAGCTTAGAAAAGCAACGAAGAAATGAAAACTTGTTCTCACCTGCTGAGGCTTTTGAAATTTAAATACTTAAATTCTTTCTGGGATGATTTAAGCATTCCCTCTTAAAGTGGGCAATGGTCCTATGCAACACAATCACTTGGCTTGGGAGCATTCACAAGAACTAGGATACCGAGAAAACATTTCATATTTAAGTCAGGTATAAGGAAAGTATTTTAAGGAAGTTCTTTCTTGTAAACAAATAATATTTTACTTCACTGCTTTCATCCCAGTTGTAAACCTCCAATTCCTTGTTCTTGGAGAGCTTCATCTTGATGGAATAAGGAATCCAGATGTTCTTTAGCTCTTCAATGGAGGTGTAAGAGTGTCTCCCCTCAGCCATTCCTAACTCATTCCTGAAAGCAAAGCAAATTCCAATCGATATCACAGAGGTGGAAGGAATTGTCAGTGAACAGCAGACTGATTTTTTCCCCTTGCTCAAGGACCCAATGCTGCCAGCCAAAGAAATGAGGCTGGTTAGTTCAGCAAGAAATAGCATTAATTATCTCATCATCCATTATTACAAATGGGCCAATTCCATATTCTTTGTGTATAACTGCACTTTTCCATCTGCACTATAATTGCAATTTTACTGCTTCAGTGTCTTTCTCTGTCCTTTAGTTATATATCTTGGTATAATTAAGAACATGGTAGAAGCGGTCATGTTTTCAATAACAATACCTATCATTAAGGAACGGTAGGGTCAGGACAAACTGTTAGGAAAAGTAGAGATTCCCTGGATAGAAATGATACTTACCATTCTCCAACAGCTATTTCTCTACTTTTGGGGAATTCCAGGCAACCCTTCTTCATCATCTTCTTCTTAAAAGCATACTGTCAAAGAAAGGATGAACCTGAAGCACAGAAATCTAAATCTAAATTTCATATATATTGAAATGTTTTTATTTACCACCAACTCAAGTGGATGTCAATAGATCAAGATAGGATAAGTTCTCCAACTGCTTCCCCAATATGTTGTATGGGGAACACATTTTACTTCAGTTTGCCAATGACACCTCTGGCTTATTCCCCAAGCTTCTAGCTCTTCGAGGATTTGCGTGGAGTCAATAAATCAAACACACACACACACAAACACACACACACACGTTAAGAAATTCTACGGTCAATTTCCCAGAACACATCTTGATAACCGATCACCGGGAATTGGCTTCCTTATTTTGGATTATCTTGACAGAGGTCCTACCTGTAAAACTGGAGGCATTAGAAATGGAATAAGGATCTTGAATGTGCATGAAGCAGAGATGGTGAATTGCTTGACAAGGCATTGTTTGGATGCCATCTGAGAGGGGACCGCACGTAAAGAAAAGAATGGCAATAGAAAACAACATACATGTGCATCTCCCTACCTCAGCTTGCACCTTCCAAAATTCTGCTTCCTTGCAGCTGTTGACTTCACAATTAATGACTAACACATCTGGCAGACAGCGGATGTTGCGTGTCTGGACCTGGAATGGGGGAGAGAGAGAGAGAGGGAGGGGGAGGGAGGGAGGGAGGGAGAGAGAGAAGGAGAGGGAGAGGGAGGGAGGGAGAGGGAGAGGGAGAGGGAGAGAGGGAGAGGGAGAGGGAGAGAGAGAGAGAGAGAGAGAGAGAGAGAGAGAGAGAGAGAGAGAGAGAGAGAGAGAGATGTTTTTGTGTAATATTGAAGCAATGGCACAGATTTAATTTTTGTAACTTTATTTCGTAATGCCTAATTACGGGCATGCTCTGATCAGACTAAGGATCCCTATTTTGATCTTTCAGCAGTTGTATTTTCATAGAAAAACTGATAGCGGATGCTGAAATTAGGGGAGAGGGGGAAAATACTTTTCTTCTTT
This sequence comes from Diadophis punctatus similis, assembly GCA_023053685.1. NCBI lineage: Eukaryota > Metazoa > Chordata > Lepidosauria > Squamata > Dipsadidae > Diadophis > Diadophis punctatus. The sequence continues at coordinate 5,780,336 of JALIGW010000025.1, forward strand.
AAATTATGTACTTAATATTTTATCTTCAAAATCGATTTACCATGGATCTTGCCATACGGTAGATACTGGAATCATACTTCCGCCTGGTCAGCTGTCAATCAAATGCACAATTCCCATTCTCAAAACAATCCCAGATAGTACGGCTGTATGCCATACCTAAAGATTTCTATGTATCGGTGTTACAGACCTCTTATTGCCCTTGTTCTACCCAACACTTTTTTCCCTCGTCACTTACTGTGGGTTGGTACTTCTCACAGTTCTCACACCAGGCCTGAGTGTTCTGTTCCAGACAAATGCTTCTTTTTAATATCTGGGCAAATTCATAATCCATTATTTTATCTGGGAAAGATGGAAGCACAAAAAGAATGTATTTGCATGGCTGCAAAGATTAGAATAGGACAGAGGTCTTCAAACTTGGCAACTTTAAGACTTGTGGACTTCAACTCCCAGAATTCTCCAGCCAGCATAGCTGGCTGGAGAATTCTGGGAGTTGAAGTCCACAAGTCTTAAAGTTGCCGAGTTTGGGGACCCCTGGAATAGGACATCAAACGTCATGAGTCTGAGATACCCGGGGCAGAAAATGAACCCTGCTGAAGAAAAGCAGATGGCATCAAGAAATAGTTGCCTAGACCAGTTGAGAAGCCCAGTTCCAACAACTGTCTTCTCAGGAATCTTGAACTTTGTCACTATGCGCACCATCCAGGCAAGTAACAAATTGTTTTAGGCCACTTGACAAGGATCAGGTATACACATTATTCACTTCTATCCCTGCACAAGGCCTAGGCATGCTCTAGAACAGTGTTTCTCAACCTTGGCAGTTTGAAGATGTGTTGACTTCTACTCCTAGGGTTAGGGTTCTGGAGTTGAAGTCCACACATCTTCAAACTGCCAAGGTTGAGAAACACTGCTCTAGAAGGAAAGAAATCAGTTTGAAAACTGATTTTTGCCAACATCTATTTTTTAAAATATAAGCTACCTATGGAAATATAAGCTAGCCACGGTTAATTAATTGCTTCAGTGTTATTGATATGCTTGCTTAATGTATGCATATCACATTAAAACATAGTCTTTTAAGATTCGTCTTCCTATTCTTCTTAAAATCTCTTTTTCTTTTTTTTTGCATCATGTGTTTTAAAATTCTGTGAAAGAGTGGATTGTGTTATTTTTAATCAATCTGGCTTTCTCTTGGATCTGTTTGATAGATGAGTGTGGTAGAAATTATTTAAATTAGGGCAGACAAACTAGTCTTGCTTGCTCATGCAAGCTAAACATATTTTATTCAATCAATCAATCAATCAATCAATCAATCAATCAATCAATCAATCAATCAATCAATCAATCAATCAATCAACCAACTGTATTATGCTCTAGAAACCTGGGATTGAGAAACCAAAATTCTTGTTGCAATCACTTTATGAACTTGGTATGTTTCCTCCAGCACATTTATATTTTCTAAGTGTAAAATGAAAAGTATCACTATAAAATGCAACAGGGTTGGTTTGAGTAACAAGGTAAAAATGGCAAAGCACATGAGAGAAACTGCTACAAAAATTAAACAACAGAAGACCCCCCCCCCCTATTTGTTACTCAGAATTTAACTTAGGTTCAACCAAACAGATTCCAACAACTAAATATCTGAGATATGGTTTGAGATGTTAAGATTTATGAAGTTTGGTTAGTGAAATGAGTGAATATGTAGGAGGTGAGTCCAAGGGAAGGGTCAAGCATGTCATCAATCTCAAGTCTCTTTGTGCCCACAAGAGATCAAAGTCCAGCCCACCTTGAATCCCATTGACTGTTATCTATCATAATTTGCTTTGACTGTTAGTAGTTCAGATTCTTGTAGAGAGCGTTAGCATGCAATAAAACTGTAGTTATTTGAACCGCCTTACTTCCTGATTTCTTGTGTCTGACAGACTAGCTTAGAACTTTTCTAACAACTGACTTTGATGCTCTAGGAATAGTTTTTATTATATTTTTAAAAGTTTTAATCCAATTTTTCTCTAAAAGATAGGGGTTCAGGCACTATGAATCACAAAAAGTAGTTGTAAAACTTCAAGCACTTCACATTTGCTGCCCCATGTTTTGAGAAAAGACAAATCCAGTTCCATTCCACACCATGTTTACTCTATCATTATAAGGTATTACGTCTGAAACTCCATACCATTGTTCTCAGGATAAGAGAGAGTAAAGAGGAGAGTAGAAGAGACTCGGACTGTCTCTTTGCCACAGCGGCACATACTGCAATTCTCCACTTCACAGCTGAAAAGTTGCCCAATGACCGAGTCCCCAGAAGATCCAAAGTTGCTAGAAGAAACACAACTAGATCAGTAGAGAATGTAATGAGATGATATTCAGGAGCACAAGGCCAGGGCAGACAGACTTCTGTCTATTTCCTCCCTCCCCCACTATAATCTCAAAGTCTACTAATGAGTGAACCACAAAACAATAAGCCAGGAACATCTAGAAGAATTAAGGGATAAGTTAACTGCATACACATAACTCAGACCAAGGGCGCAACAATTAAAGTTTAGCTCAATATTTTGCTCCATCAATATTCACTCCCCAAGAGCGAACTTCCTTCATTGCAATAGTCCAGTGTTTCTCAACCTCAACAATATTAAGATGTGTGAACTTCAACTCCCAGAATTCCTCAGCCAGCATGGGAATTCTGTGTCACGTAGTGAATATTGTCAGTTGTATGTATATGCAGGGAACTGCATCCCTATCTATTATATTGGTACATTCCAGAACACGTGATATAATATTCTTGTACGCATGTGTGCATTCCTGATACTCCATTATTCTTCTTGACTTAGCTTTTGACCAAGAAGGTTGCATTTTATAGCAGAAATGTAAACAATCAGAATTTATTGTTTTTGTACCGAAATAAATACTTTCAATTAGACTTTTAAACTTCGGTTTTATTTCTAAATGTCTGAATTCCGGGAGAAAGATCAGCATCGCCTCTATGGAGATTTATTCTCCATCTATCATTCTGGAAGTTAAAGAGCTCACATCTTAACGTTGCTCAGGTTGAGAAACACGGCAACAGCCTAATTTAGAGATGTTATTAGAGAACTGAAAATGTTAAGTAACAGTTGCAGATACATTTTATGATCTGTATATACTGTACAACTCATTTTTCTTTGCTCAGTTATTAGTTCAAATTAATAATTGTTAAATATAACTCTGACCCTGAAGACTTTTTCTTTTTCTGAAACACAAACAGCAGATCAAGACAAGACATGGCAAGTGCATCATAGTTAACAGCTGCCACCACGCAGAGGGTTTATTACCTGCACCCAATGCCTCGGTAAGCCTGAGGGCCCTCCTGCTCTTGAGTCTCCTGGTGGAGCTGGGTCAGAATGAATCTGTTCCAACTTTGGATCAACCGGCCTAAGTTCACCTTCCCTGTAGCTTCATCCGAATCAGCCAGGATCAATCCCAAAGCAGCTGCTTCTGGGATGGTGCGGAAGGCACGCAGAAAATTACTCCCCTGAGACAAAGGAAGGCAAGAGAAAATTATATATCAAAATAATAAGCAATAAGCAAATATGAGCCGAGGTGGCGCAGCGGTTAGAGTGCAGTACTGCAGGCCACTTCAGCTGACTATGATCAGCAGGTCAGCGGTTCAAATCTCACCGGCTCAAGGTTGACTCAGCCTTCCATCCTTCCGAGGTAGGTAAAATGAGGACCCAGATTGTTGGGGGCAATGTAAATATACATTGCTTACTGGTGTAAACCGCTTAGAGAGTGCTTGCACTGTGAGGTGGTATATAAATGTCACTAATAAATAATAAATAAATAAATTCCTAATCCAACCTAAGCGCTTGAAAGACCACACTCAAAAACCCTCTATGCCAGCGGTGGCCAAACTATGGCTCTTTGAGGACCTGTGGACTTCAACTCCCAGAATTCTTGAGCCAGCCATGCATGCATGGCTGGCTCAGGAATTCTGGGAGTTGAAGTCCACAGGTCCTCAAAGAGTCATAGTTTGGCCACCCCTGCTCTACACTCTCTTGTAAGCATGCTTGGTCTGACACACACACACACACCCAACATTAGGAATTGTGGGGAAAGGACAATGCAATCCAAGCTAACCAAAGGAGTGTGGGATTGATTCAGGGGAACTGTAGTTGTAGGGGGAAGAGAAGGCCAGCTGCAGAATGATAGGCAACCATACTGGTAATCCATGATTTATGACCAGTTGCTCAAAGACCATTCGAAGATAGGACAGACACCAAAAAAGTTAGCTACAACCTGCCCTTGAAGTTACAACTGCTGCACCATTCCTGTGATCATGGGATTGCATTTTGGGAATTTGGCAACTGGCTTGTTATTAGTTGCAGCATCCTACACGATCACATTTTGCAACATATTTCTGCTGTTTTCTGGCAAAAAAACAACAACCCAAACCCACCTGGGTAAGTTGAACTATGTTTTATGACGTGATTCACTTTACAACTGTGGTGATTACTTAGCGACCATAGTAAAAACAATTGTAAATTGAGATTAGTCATGTAGTGACCTGATTTATGACCGCAATGATTTATGATCAAAATTCCAGGCTCAATTCATGTAGCAACTGGAGAACTCCTTGCACTGTGATGCTGAATAATTGGGGATGATGGGAGAGGGGAGGAGAAAGAACAAATATGAGGCCAAAACAAAAAAGATTCAGTGACAGAGGCAAGAAAAAAGCAGCACTGCTTCTACACTTGATGCAGACCTCAGTATTTAAGTGAATCAAAACTGGCTCAGGATAAAGTTAACACATTCCTTTTTTTTTCTTTTTTGGTACCTTCGAGTCAATGTTGATTCCTGGCAACTGCCTGGACAACTCCTTGCAATTTTCTTGGCAAGATTTTGAAAGTGGTTTGCCCTTGTCTGCTTCCTAGGATTGAGAGTGAGTGACTAGCCCAAGGTCACTCAGCTGGTTTTGTGCCGGCAGGCCTAGAACTCATGGTCTCCTGGTTTCTAACCTGATGCCTTAACATTACAGAGACTATGTATCCGGAGACTACAATTGGTGCAAAATGCAGCTGCGCGAGCTGTGGTGGGTGTGCCTAGATACACCCACGTAACACCCATTCTCCGCCAGCTGCATTGGCTGCCCATTAGTCTCTGGTCGCAATTTAAGGTGTTGGTTTTGACCTTTAAAGCCCTACATGGCTCAGGGCCAGGTTACCTTCGGGACCGCATCCTGCCGCATACCTCCCTACGACCGGTTAGGTCCCACAGAGTTGGCCTCCTCCAGGTCCCATCAACCAAGCAGTTGGCGGGACCGAGGGGGAGAGCCTTCTCTGTGCGAGCCCCCTCCCTTTGGAACCAACTTCCTCCAGAGATTAGGACTATCCCCACCCTGCTGGCCTTCCGTAAAGCAATAAAAACTTGGCTCTTCCGGCAGGCAGGGTGAAAGTGAGACCAATCAGACTATATTTGGGTCTCCCCCCTTGGTTATGAATGTCTGATATCTTTTAATTTTTATAGTTTTTAATTATATGTTTTTATATTTAATTGTGATTTGTTATGTTGTTAGCCGCCCAGAGTCCCTTGGGAGTTGGGCGGCATACAAATCTATTAAATTAAATTAAATTAAATTAAATTAAATTAAATTAAATTAAATTAAATTAAATTAAATTACTCCAAACTGGCTTCTTAACAGTCTTTAGAGAAATAAAATAAATAAGTTTAGGATGTGTGTCAGTATTCTACATGTCCTTCCAAATGGATGGAGTGCAGGCTACGGTATGTTGGTTTGCAGACCCTTTCTAAATTAGAGATCCTTGCTCGCACAGAATATTAGTGTGCTTGAGAGAAAAACGAGGCTTCAATTGCACCTATGGGGCATGAGGCAAAAATAGGCCCAAATTGACTGGCAGTGGTACCCTCCTTTCTGTTTGCAAGGAATGCTATCTGTGCCAACATCTTCCTCATCCTGCTACATAGCATTATCCAAAAGTTTCAATGGACCATAGCCACGATGGGCACTTTGCCAAAACCTATGGAATGGAATTTGGCCTAGAGAAGTATGCCATAGTTGCAATAAACTGGGGTAAAATCATGAACAGTAATGGAACTGAAATGCCGAATGACCAAACAATTAGGAGCCATCAGGATGAAGTCTGCAAATCTCTGGGTATTTTAAAGTGGAATAACATCAAGCGTGGGTAAGTTAAAAATATATGATTCGTAAAGAATACATCCGAAGAGTGAGAAAGATGTGAACAGAATGCTGGCAAGAAAAACATTACACAGGCAATTCCCACATAAGACTGAGGGGAAAATAGATAAAGATAAATAGCTTACAACTGGAATATTACTGAAGGCTTGAATTTGGCTCTGCAAAAACAAGCAATTCAAACGAGTACAATCAAGGTCAGAACTGAAAAATTGCCAGATGATTCAAAGACCAGATTATGCAAAACAGTAGAAGAAACAGTAGACTACATACTCAGTTCAGGCAAAAAGATTACACAAACTGATTATAAACATAACACAGTTGCTAAAATGATTCATTGGAACATCTGTAAAAATTATCATGAGCCTGTAATGAAAAATTGGTGGTAACATATAAATGAAAAAAAAAAAGCTGAAAATAGTGCAGGGTTTCCGAATACCCCCCCCCCAAAAGGTCTTGATAATAAGACACCAGATTTAACTGTGGTTGAAAAGAAGAAACTGTGAATAATTGATGCGGCAACAGTACAGGATAATAGATGACATACCGGTAGATAAGATCACAAAGTATCAAGATCTGACAATCAAATTTGAAAGATTGTGGCATAAACTGGTCCTAGTGGTGCTAGTGCTTATTGGCACTACCGTACCAAAAAATACTGGACGCATTGACAAAATTTCCAGCACAACCCCCCCAAATTTTATCATATTGCTTGAAGATTTACTAAGAGGTAAATGCAAATATTGGCAAAGTCGAAACAAAGGAAAATGTAAATATAGGCAAAGCCCACATATAAACAAACCAATATTGAAAATCAAGTGTAGATGTCTCCTAGCAATTCTTCTATCCAATTGCCATGCCTGAAACATTCACATTTTGACAAATGTAACATTTATCATTGTTTGTTACAGAAGCCATAAATCCCTATTCTGCCCTGTAGCTCTGCTGCTTGACAGATGTCAAAGAATTGCCACTCCCAGATAGAAAGCTTCCACCTGGGATTGCTCTAACATACTTTTTAATTTTCTTCTGTGCATGCCCAGAAGCTGAGCTTCCGGCACTGCGCATGCGCTGCCTTCCTACCCCACAGTGAGTCCAAGCAGGGGAGGATGGCTGAGGGAGCGTGTGAGACGCTGAAAGAACAGGCGGCAGGAGCTATCTCCATTCCCCTCCCTTCAGCAGTCCGAGAAGCCACGAACGCGCGGTGATGATCCTAGGCATTTTCGCATGTTCGAGGCTTCTTAAGCTGCTGAGGGGAGGGGGAACGGGCGGCAGGAGCCTAGGATGATCAAATGGGGAGAAGCATTCAGGCCGGACAGAGCCTCCTAGAAGAACTGCTGCCGTGGTCTTGCCGCTGCCGCTGCGGGGGGCTGCATTGCAGGTGGGCAATGCCCCCCCGCTTCTCCGGCCGCTGCCAAGCTCCCGAGGCCCATGCCCACCCAGTCACATGGCTGGCAAGCCACACCCACAAAATAAGCCACGCCTACAGAGTGGTAGTAAAAAAATTAGGAACCCGCCCCGGTATAAACCAACTGATGAACAATTGGTCCTAAACTTGGTAAACTTGGCTTCTGGCCATTAATCATCATCCTTGCCCAGAAAACTTAATACAACCCTACACTTGATGCTCTTTTATAAGAAGTTTCTTGTGTTGTCTTCTAAATAACCTTTGATCAAAACACCAAAGGTTCTGTTTGCTCCTCCCTACCATGGAAAGATCTGATGAACATGAAGATCTATTTATCTTTACCTGACAAGGGTCTCCCCTGGACAAATCCAACATGTGGAATAAAAAACCCAGCTCACAGCTGAGGCAGAATTCCTTCTGGCACAAATGATTCTGGACCAAACAGCGCACAGGCTCTAAGAAATAAAGAACCTATAAAGATACAATTGGAAAACATATAATTATAGGAGGAAGAGGAATGTTGCATAGGCATGACACAAATAAGAAACAACACTGTGCTTACCTGGATCATGCAATTGCAGTAAGCATTTGGAATGTGGGGCTCAAGACCAGCAAAGAGTGTCTTATTGTAATGTTTGAAGTCAAAATCTTCCAGGCCCAGCTTGGAATATTTTATTGTGACCTAAATAAGACAAGCCCCCCCCAAAATGTTCAGGTGTTACAATCTTACAAAGCCACAAGGACAGTATACCTATGGTAACTTAGCAAAACAGAGTAAGTCAGAGGCCTTCAATACTATTTTCTCTTTCACATAAACTTCCCTACAGTGCCTTGCAAAAAGATCCTAATTCAAGAAAATTCTCAGATCATAATCCCTGTTTCAACATTATGTGTGTGATATTACCATAGTAACCATAGATTTCGACATTAGCTTTTCTAATTCCCCAGCTCAAAAATAGTGATAATCTAACGAAAGAAGCTCAGCATTTTTTTTCCAGATGGGGTTGAGACTTATAAGGTATGGTGCAAAAGACAGGTATTTTAATTTTTTTCTACCTCTGCACACTTGAGTATATTTAAACCTTTCTCTAAAGAAAAAGGCGAAGATTCTGAGAAGCGCTTAAAAATGCACCTTCCTGTATTTCTTCGCCACCATATAGATCCGCGGCTCCTCTTCTCTTCCTATGGGGGATTCAGGGACTTGACTGAAAGTATCAAATTCGTTATCAAGCTCCTTTAATCGGTAGGGAATCTGCAGAAAAGAGGAACAGGCTCATTTTCAGTTTGTCCACTTATCTTTTTCTATTTTACATTCTGCAATGCCAAAACAAAGCAGATGCACAAAAACCATGAGATACAGTTGAAAATAACAAACCCTTCAACTCCCAAGTCCATATGGCTGTTCCTTTCTCCTTCCATCTGGCTCTAAACCACACACCAATGCCACACTGTTTGCAATTATAGGAGGAAGAGGAATGTTGCATAGGCATGTCACAAATAAGAAACAACACTGTGCTTACCTGGATCTCATGCCCTTGTCCAGACTCAACCAGAGAGAAAGACCCTTTATGCATCAGACATCTCTGGTTCCTAATTTTCAACAACCTGAGCCACTTTGGCCCATGGTATGGAAATCAGAGAGCGTTAATTCAGTATTATTTGTAGGATTCCACACCTAACTATAAACAGCAAGCTCTTATGAGGCAGTCATTCATACTTATAGCCCCCACATAAAATGAGCAGGTCTCAAATTTGCTACCTGATTCCGGAGCTTGGTTCTGGGGTTTGGAGCATATCCAATGAAGCCAACTTTCTTCATGGTCCGAAGGATATCTGGATCAACAGGTGGAGCTCGTCTGCAAAATAGGCAACCATTCAATCATTTTTCAAATTTCTTTAATGATTCCTTTTAATGCTATGCTCCCCAAACAGTGAGGATGATACCACCAAACTCCCCATCTCAAATGATGCTACTTCCACACAACTTCTATCCTCTTACCACTCTTAGGTTGAAGAAGTACCTGGGTGCGGGGATAGAATTGGCCGCAGGCCAGTCAGACAGCAACGACTCAGTGGTCAGAGGTACAGGTATAAGTGACAAGGGCATGAGATCTTGGTTCCAGTCAAGGTGGGGCAAGGTATCCACTATGCAAGGTAAGGCAAAGTCAGTTTCCCGGGAGTAGGCGTTGAAGGTGATCTCAGGTGAATCAGCCCACAAGTGGACACAGCCTTCCGAGTCTCCAAAAACCATAGCTTGTTTGCTGGATGACACATCGAAGCTCATTATTAGCTGTCCCACTGTATTAACATGAAATATGTCAGCAGGATTGGCTAATCCAGTAGGTTCACAGAACTGACATTGACCTAGAACAGAAAGCAAAAGGAGAAATGAATTCTCTCTGGATTTTTAACATAACATTCCCCACATGGCTTGGCATTTTTTTCTAGGGTTACGTTTTGATGAAATACGGTAGCATTCTAGAGTTCCAGGACAATGGACGATCAAAGTTAGAGATCTGAGGAAAATTCAGCTGGCTACTTGCCTGTCTGGGAGATGATGGCGAGGCGAGATGTGTAGGTAGGAATAAACTTCAGAAACAGAGGATCGATATGGACCTGCAGGGGTGTAATGGCTCGCAGCATGCGTAAATCATACACCTTGAGGAAACGATCACAAGCTAGGCCATTCATTCGACTGGAGAAGCCACACGTCACCAACAGATTGCCGTGGACGTCAAAATCGGACAAACTGCCTGAGTAGGCATCAAACTCATGTTCTACGGCAAAAGTGCGGAGATCACGCAGGGAAACCTAATGAAAAAGCCTAAGATATATTATATGAGATCTCAGAAGCCAGGAGGTTGAAATAAGGTGATTGATATTACCTTTCCTGATGTGTGACCACAAAAGAAGAAACGGTTGGACTGTCTCATAATTGTAACTCCAGGAATTTCCACCGAATACTAAAATGGATAGATATACAGATATAAGCTGGAGTTAAAAAAAAACTTGGACAGGGAAAATTTAAGCTGTTGTTCCTTTTTAACCAAACTGCCATCCACCAACTGCCAGGAAACAGGTGTTGCTACACTACCATTGCGACCCCTTTTTTCTTCTCTTCATATCTGTATTGTGATTTTGTATTATAGAATAGAATAGAATTCTTTATTGGCTAAGTGTGATTGGACACACAAGGAATTTGTCTGTGGTGCATATGCTCTCAGTGTACATAAAAGAAAAGATACATTTGTCAAGAATCATTAGGTACAACACTTAATGATTGTCATAGGGTTCAAATAAGCAATCAGGAAACAATCAATATTAATATAAATCGTAAGGATACAAGCAACAAGTTACAGTCATACAGTCATAAGTGGGAGGAGATGGGTGATAGGAACATTGAGAAAAACTAATAGTAATAGTAATGCAGCCTAGTGAATAGTTTGACAGTGGTGAGGGAATTATTTGTTTAGCAGAGTGATGGCGTTCGGGAAAAAACTGTTCTTGTGTCTAGTTGTCTTGGTGTGCAGTGCTCTATAGCGACATTTTGAGGGTAGGAGTTGAAGCAATTTATGTCCAGGATGCGAGGGGTCAGTAAATATTTTCACGGCCCTCTTTTTGACTCGTGCAGTATACAGGTCCTCAATGGAAGGCAGGTTGGCAGTAATTGTTTTTTTTAAAATTATGATCTTATTCTTAACATTCGAAACACAGATAACACGTTTGTTTTGAAATATGCAATTTAATTTAACATACCCAAAATTCTTGTGAGCAGAACATGATTTTTATTTCAACAGTACCTCTTTGGAGGAGAGAGAGCAGAAGTATTGGTATTCATACTGGTCATAACAAGAACCAGTACTGTCTGAAAAATTATCACTGGGAGGGAACAGTACAGCGGTGGGTTGCTCCCGGTTTGGACCGGTTCTTAGAACCGGTAGCGACAGCGGGACGCTCCTCCCACCCGGACGCTTCTGCGCATGCGCAGAAGCGTCACGCAAGCGCAACCACAAACCGGTGGCAAACTAATTTAGAACCACCACTGGAACAGTATTTCTCAATGAATTCTCTCTCGCTAACATGAGCTAAGCAGTATCTCTTCTGCTTTAGACACAGTTTGTTTATAAGACTGAGAGAAATTGACATTTCAGTAGAAACTCTTCTTGCTTTCACCAGATATCTGCGTTTAACCAACCCACGCTGTGCAGCAATCTGAGATTCTTAGGATCAATTCCACAGTAAAACAACACGGTACCTTCTGGGTTTCCTGCACTGTGTTGAGGTCTATTTCAATCACATGGCTGGTTAGGCCTCCAACAAGCAAAGTGCCAGGATCAGTCAGTAAAAGGCTGTGCATGTCCTCATTTTCATCCATGCTTCAGGAGAAAAAGGGAACAGTTGAGGCCAGATCTGATTGATATCTTCCATTCACACATGATTTTCTTATACCTTTTTAAGTAAATATAGACAATGTTACATCACCAAAAAAAAAACAAACCACCCCAAAACCGCCTGTGGTCATCATCACAGATATTGATACTGCCCCTTATTCTTCCTGAGAAAAGACAGACTGTGAAATCTAAGCTACAGTTTTTGTGGGATTTTTCAAATAGGAAATAATTGGCTATGGCATGCAATGCATCAGAAGCATAAAATGAAAAAGCCCACATCATGTTTCTGAGATTCTGTCTTTTCCATCAGTCAGCAATGAACAGCATTTTGTGGATCAAAATCCCCACTCAATCTTTGCATGATAAACTACAATACATGATTTCTATAATATAGAATCTCTTGTCTTATAAAAAGTTTTGGCTTTATCAAACTTGGGGTTTACCAAAGAGGATAATTAGATTTAACTGGAAAGAAAGGCAACTTCCTGATATGAAGTTGTTCTCTACATTAGAAAAGTCTTTTGCTCTAAAAAGACTGAATATTATGCTGTTACACAATCCAGATTCAATAAGCTAAATAAATGAAATGATTTTGCAAAGGCATTTATACTTACCATATGTACACTGCCCAGAGTGTACAGAGGACAGTTAAGAAATATGAAATATAAATAAATATGGATTATTATTTTTTATGTTTGGTTAATTTAATCATGGGAATATACTTAATTCTTCTTTCACTTCATTATCATAATTCAATGTAGACTTTTGCTATATTTTACTATTTTAATAATATATTAAAATGGTATACTATAGCTGAACTCCATAAAATGGATTTAATTTAATGTAATTTAATTAAAAGTTCTTATAGGCCGCCCAATCCCGTAGGACTCAGGGCGGCGGATGCATTCTGAACAAAAAGAGGGTGAGACTAGGACAAAAATTGTGGGGAGAATTCCTAAATGTGTCTTATTCTAAGGACATGCAATTTCAAGGAAGACCAACATCATGATTCAGTGCCTAAATATCTATTTTTAATAATATTTTTCATTGAACTTTAAAAACACAAAGGTAAAAAAATCAATGCTAAGAAAAATATAACATTTTTTCAACCAAAAGTATCTTCCTTCTATATTTCATCTTTTATCTATCAGAAATAATACTCATCGTTCAATTTTAATCAGTAAAACTGCATTAAGAATTAACAGAATTTGTGTGTGTGTGTGTGTGTGTGTGTGTGTGTATTAACCTTAAACAAATAAATAAATTTCATATTCTTTTCTTTTTCTTTACAAAATAATTTCTCTAAAAATAAAGCCATAAAATCTCTTAATTCCTTATCTTATTGTCAGGCCTGGAAGCCATCTTTTGCACTGAGCCTTCAGGCCTGCCACAATTTACTACTGTGGGAAACTGGGAGGGGGGAATTGTATGGAGTATGGGTGATATGAATGTTAATAACATTCTTTTCTTCGAGAGTCAAGGCAGTCTTGCCCTACATCTGGGGGTGCTTTCAGATTTGGGTTTTCCCAGATGTGCCAATATGACATCTCTAATAAAATGGAACTTTGAGGAAACTCATGCCTCGGAGTCTTCTTTCGTTGGGGGGTGTTATTTGGAACCTTGACATTTATATCTGTAAACAAATCTTTAAAGTCTCATCATTCAATTTTAGTCAACAAAAATTCCATTAACAACCACCAGAAATAACAATGTATTGAAAATCTTGACACTTCATCCCTTAAAATAATATCCCACAAATTAATTTTTTTATCATTTTCTCTTCATCTTCTCTCAGAAATTCTGTCACAAGTTAAGCACTTGCCTTTTTTAATCACTTTTTCTAAACAAAAAATTCTTCTTGCTGTATCTTATCTATAAACAGATCATTAAAGCCTCATCATTTATTCCTGGTCAAGAAAAAAACCCATTAAAAGCTACTTGAAGAAAAAATATAATTTAACCTTGATTGAATAAGCCAATTTTATAATCCTTTGTTTTGCTTTTAAAAATCTTGATATTTATTTCTTTTAAGTAATATCTCAAAAGCTGATTTGTTTTTCTTTTCTAAAAAATTTGTCCAAGTCACTTTTCTGAGTTGAAATCCACACATTCAAGGCACTCTTTAGATTTATTATTTGAGTGTCTCTTCTAGCTATTAAAACATCAGCCAGTTACATTTGCAAGTCCTTATAACTTCTTTGTTAGCATCATTTTTGTAGCCTGTCATTTTTAAATCCATATCCAAAACAGCCTAATCATCAGTTGTATCCTCTTCTATCTTCTCCTTTAAATTCATTTTTATAGTAACAATCTTAAGAAATACCTCTGAGTAAATTGTTGTCAAATATCCTTGAATTCTTTCAAAGTGATTATATAATCACTTTTGTTTTTAATCTTATAATACTACAAGCTGCTCAGAGTCTCTAGAAATAGGACGATACATAAGTAGTAATAATAAATATATGATAAATACATTTACAAAATCTCAATCCATTTGTGGTGTGCACCATTCATTTCCAAGAACTGCCAAACTCACCTCTGGAATGGCACACATTTCCAAGACTAAGTCTAGCATAGCTCAGAGAGAAACTAAATGTTGAAGTAGTTTGTGGGAATGTTCTGTTCCCTGATTTACGAAGTTTGCACATCCTTTTAAATTAGATTTCCCTTAAATTCTATCATGCTAAAAATGAATTCAGCACAAGGTTTTTCTAAGAATTACATTCAAGGTTTTGTAGGAAGCAGGCTAAAACCCCTTGCTGAATATAAAGAAAAGGCTAAAAGGAACTATATTGCAAGTATCTTGCAATCATCTAAGAGCTCCCGTAAATAGAAGGTACTTACAGGTAATCAAAGATTATGAGCCCACCTCTTGACATGTATTTTAGGTTGTTTTTGGTCAGAAAGAGCACACCATTTTCCAGGCTTTGGATCTGTCGAATGTCATCACTGCTGTGTACCTGGAAGGAAGAATATCGTTCCAGGGCTGGACCAAAGAAAGAAGTGGCATGACCCTAAAACAGAGAGAGAGACAAGTCAATCAACCTTTTTCAACAATGGGCTAAATGTGCAGATACTGCAATGAGTGAGACTTTTTTTAAAAAAAAAAAACCAAATGTGCCCAATTCACTGTCTTCTCAATCGAAGGACCAGTTTCCTTTTTATTCTCATGAAATCTCCTGTTTCTTTCACCTACTGAAATCTGTAATACTGTCTGCTAAATCGATTAATCTTAGCTTATTCTTCCTTTGACTAACATACATGTCACTGTTTGGTCAAATATAGCAAGATCACAAAGTAACTAAGTTACAAACCATTCATCCATCTGTTTCAGTTTCAAAGACTGTATTCTATCTAATCCTAAAATCATCCATCAAGACCACCAAGTTAATTTGAAGTCCATCCTTCCTCAGTGTATGGTCTAATACAAACATACACCGTACTTTTCGGAGTATAAAACGCACTTCCCCCCTCTAAAACTGGGTGGAAATGTCTGTGCGTCTTATACACCGAATGTAGCCGAAGCCCTGCCCACCTACCGGCCTCCAAGCTTCAGCTGTTTTCAGCCTCCGCACGCTCTATTTTAAACCCATTCCTCGCTGCAGGGATCATCACAGCACATCGCCGCCCATGTGCGTCACGTTTTCAGCCTCCACGCATCATGTTTTCGGCCTCCGCACACCCCATTTTTTGCTTCTGCGCATTGCATTTTTGGCCAGTTCCAGGCGGCGGGGATTACCGCCGCCGATCCCCGCCGCCTGGAACCGGCCAAAAATGCAATGCGCGGAGGCCAAAAACAGGGTGTGCGGAGGCTGAAAACGCAATGCGTGGAGGTGGCGAGCAGCAGCAATGTGCTGTGGCGATCCCGGCAGCCTGGAACAGGTCTAAAATGGAGCATGCTGAGGCCAAAAACACAACATGTGGAGGCCAAAAACGTGACGCGCAGAGGCCGAAAACACAATGCGCAGAGGTGCCGATAGGCTGTGGTGATCCTCGCAGTCTGGAACAGCTGATTGGCGGTATTCCGGGGGGCCGATCCAACCACCAATCAGCTGCTCGTGCTGAATCAGGCTGTCATCATGTGCTGAAGCTGACCAGGCTGTTTGCTGTTTGCTGCAAGGACGCTAGCCAGATAAATACCGATGGATGCTGGTACGCAGAGGCAGAATTTTTTGTTCTTGTTTTCCTCCCCAAAAACTAATGTGCGTCTTATAAACCTGGCACACAAACAAAAAACCTACTTACTCCATGGTTTCCAACCCAGAGCATTTCTTCGTGTAGGTCAAAGTGGGAGAAGGAAACAGGTACACCCACTTCTGAAACAATCGTGTGGAGTTCAGAATACATGCCCTCCATGATGTGCACTGAGTCAGGTACAGCGATGCCTTCCAGAGGAACTCCCTCTGGATCCAGCTCCACATTCTGTAACAGGCTTGGGTTGAGGTGGGGATCTAGGGCAGGATGTAGGGAAGGAACATACTCTGCAAGGGCTGGATCAAGACCTTCAAAATTCATGATGGGTGTTTATCTGTATAGGGGAGGGGAAAATACAATCCTTAATTTCCCATATAGTATAAATACGGTAGAAATATTAACTTAATGAGTACAATAAGCTCTTCTTTTAGTCCTAAATTTGAACCAAAGTGTAAGATAAAATCAATTGAGTTATGTACATGTGTGAAGCAATCTGATTATCCTAATTGTCAATAGAAGTCTTTAGAAAAGCAGGCAGAGAATATCTACAATATTAGTGCATTCCATTTCTAATCAGAGAAGATTGCTCATGTTCAAATGTTACACTCAGAGGTCACAGTCTAAAGAGAGAAAGTGAGGCAAAGGACTGCATACAATAACTCCCGATTAAGGGGATAAATTATGAGTAACATGCAATTTTAATCCAACAGAATATTGGAAAGAAGATATGTTTTTAAAAAAGGCTGATTTTTCAAAAGCAAGATAGTACTCCCTAACTAAACAGAATGTGTGAGGAGGAGAGGAAGGGAAGAAAGAAGCCAGCAAAAGAAAGACTGCTGTAGACAACAAAAAAGGCCTATTCCCCCCCCCCCCCAATGTATCCTTATGGTGGAGGCAGTTGCACAGTGCATTAAAATATTGCTGGCTACTCCATTCTAAGCCCCTCCTCTTGGACATGTGACCTATATCCAAGCTATTATTGAGGGGGTTGAAATAATTCCAGAAGCAGGCATTGGTTTTTCCTTGTCTTGTTTATTCTAATACTTTCTATGGTTATATCGTATACTGCTGTACAATTATTTCCTGAAGAATTGCATGACCATTTTTTAAACTGAACATTCAGATAAATATACTTGGCATATATTCACTACTGAATTCAGAAAGGTTTACTCTCAAAACTATGCGCTACTCATTTAAAAAATGGAATTAAAAAACTGCAGCTGGTATTAATAATTTAATTTCCCTCATCTTGAGAAGGGCGTCTGCTGTAGCTAGACTTGAATAATTCTAATGGTGCTGTTTCCAAAAAAGAGGCATTAAATAGAATGATATTATCCATTAGATTTTTCCCCACATTACTTTATAAATAACTCAAGGTGTCAAACAAACCTAATACTTCTTCCTCTTCCTATTTTCCCCACAACAACAACCCTATAAGGTAGGTCGGCCTGAGAGAGAGTGACTGGTTTTCATGCCTAAGATAGAACTAGAACTCAGTCTCTTTGTTCTAGGCCAGCACCTTAATCAGTACACCGAAGTGGCTCTCTTAATAATAAATGATTTATGATCCAAAACTTAACTTTTAGATGCATAATAGTGGATTATGCGTCTAACTTTAACTTGGGGAAAAATAATATTCAGCTATGAGATATATCACAAATGCTGCCCTAAAGTCTGATTTATCTTAGCACCACAGTATGAAACAAAATTGGATCAAATATGTTGTCTGTTTTTCAACTAGAAACTAAATCAGAAGTAAAGCCTAGGAAAAAACATAATAAAATTTCTGTAATACTAAAATGTGTAGCCTAAATGTATTAAGCGTGCATTAATTGCCACTCAAGAAACAGAGATATACTGGAAACAAAAATAAAGCAGCCACCAATTTTGGGAGTACCTCTAGTAGTTGTACTCTGTGAAATTTACTTCTAATTAAACATGCATGTCTCACAATTAAGCAAAACCAAGTTCTTCCTTAAGGAAGTGTTCTATGCCAACCTACCTTCAGCTCTCCGACACAGAATCAAAATTCCCAAATTCATAGCTTAAGTTATAAATTGCTATACTAACTGGAATTGGGGAATTGTAGTCTTAAACACATCTTCCCCTATTTTTGGGAAAAACCACACTTAAAAATGCTCAGTCACTCAAGCCCTGATCCTTTCATGCCTGGACTACTGCAATGCAGTCTACACGGGGTTACCTTTGAAGAGTATTCAGAAATTACAACTAGTGCAGAATGAGGCAGGCAGGTTTTTTGGGGGGTGGGGGTGGGGGATAGGTTGGCCCATGTTACAGTGGATGCTAGCTTGAATCCAGGTACAATTCAAGGTGATGGTTATCACCTTTACAGCCCTTCATGACATGGGTCCAGGTTCTCTGAGGAATCACCCATGCCAGCAGAAAAGGCATGCTGTGGACCCCATTGGCCAAAGATTTTCAGCTGACAGGGCCCAGAAGTGTCTTTTCTGCCGTAGTGCTTGCACTTTAGAATGATGTACACACATGCCTCCCTGAGATGCGATCCATGTCCTCCCTTCTGGCTTCCCAAAAGGGCCTGAAGATCTGGCTCTGCCAGTTGACCCCCAATGGGGATGCACCACTTGGAGGTGGCCATCGGATTAAGAGGTCCCACCTCTCCCCATGTAATAATAACAACAACAACAACAACAACAGAGTTGGAAGGGACCTTGGAGGTCTTCTAGTCCAACCCCCTGCTTAGGCAGGAAACCCTATACCACTTCAGACAAATGGTTATCCAACATCTTCTTAAAAACTTCCAGTGTTGGAGCATTCACGACCTCTGGAGGCAAGCTGTTCCACTGATTAATTGTTCTGACTGTCAGGAAATTTCTCCTTAGTTCTAAGTTGCTTCTCTCCTTGATTAGTTTCCACCCACTGCTTCTTGTTCTACCCTCAGGTGCATTGGAGAATAATTTGACTCCCTCTTCTTTGTGGCAACCCCTGAGATATTGGAACATTGCTATCATGTCTCCCCTAGTCCTTCTTTTCATCAAACTAGATATACCCAGTTCCTGCAACCGTTCTTCATGTTTTAGCCTTCAGTCCCCTAATCATCTTTGTTGCTCTTCTCTGCACTCTTTCTAGTCTCTCAACATCCTTTTTACATCGTGACGACCAAAATTGAATGCAGTATTCCAAGTGTGGCCTTACCAAGGCATTATAAAGTGGTATTAACACTTCACGTGATCTTGATTCTATCCCTCTGTTTATGCAGCCTAGAACTGTGTTGGCTTTTTTGGCAACTGCTGCACACTGCTGGCTCATATTTAAGTGGTTGTCCATTAGGACTCCAAGATCCCTCTCACAATTACTACTGTTGAGCAAGGTACCACATATACTGTACCTGTGCATTTTGTTTTTCTTGCCTAAATGTAGAACCTTACTTTTTTCATTTGAATTTCATTGAATTTCATTTTGTTAAGATAGCGCCCAGTGTTCAAGATCCTTCTGTATCTTGAGCCTATCTTCTGAAGAGTTGGCTATTCCTGCCAGTTTGGTGTCATCTGCAAATTTGATGAGTTCCCCATCTATCCCCTCGTCCAAGTCATTGATGAAGATGTTGAAGAGTACTGGGCCTAAAACAGAGCCTTGGGGTACTCCACTGCATACTTCCCTCCATGTAGATGCAGTTCCATTGAGCACTACATGTTGAGTGCTGTTGGTCAGCCAGTTTTGAATCCATCTGGTGGTGTTGCTGTCTAACCCACATTTTTCTACTTTATCTAGTTGTAGGTTATGGTCTACTTTATCAAATGCCTTACTGAAGTCCAAGTAAATTATATCAACAGCATTCCTCTGGTCCACTAATTTTGTCACTTTGAAAAGAATGCAATAAGATTAATCTGGCATGATCTGTTTTTGACAAACTCATGCTGGCTTTTGGTTATTACTTTTGTTTGCTTCTAGGTGTTCATTGAGTCGTTGCTTGATGATCTTTTCCAGAATCTTCCCTGGTATTGAGGTCAGGCTGATAGGTCTGTAGTTACCTGGATCTATTTTTTTCCTTTTTTTTGAAGATGGGAACTACATCAGCTCTTTTCCAGTCCTCTGGCAGTTCCCCAGTGCTCCAGGATCTTTGAAAGATATAGTTCAGTGGTTCCAAGATCTCGTCTGCCAGTTCCTTCAGAACCTTGGGGTGTAATCCATCCGGTCCTGGTGATTTGAACTCGTCTACGGTAGACAGGTGTTCCCTTACCATTTTCTTCCCTATTTTAACTTGTGTTCCTAATATGTTTTTTGTGATGCTGTTTTTGATAGGTTGGACTGTTTTTTCCCTTTTTCCCTCTGTGTAAAGACAGATGCAAAAAACAAGTTAAGTAGCTCTGCTTTCTCCTTGTTACTTGTCACCTTCTTGCCACTTTCTCCCTGCAATGGACCAATTGTTTCCTTGACTTTTTTATTGTTTTTAATATGTTGGAAGAAATTTTTTTTGGGTTACTTTTTACTTTTGTCGCAAGCCTTTGTTCATTGTGAGCCTTAGCTTTCCTCATATCATCTTTACAGTCTCGGGCTATTTGCTGGTATTCTGCCTTAGTTATTTTCCCTTCTTTCCACTTTTTATACTTGTCCTTTTTGTCTTTCAATTTGTCAGAGAGTTCTTTATGCAGCCATGCTGGTTTCTTTTGAGACCTATTATTTTTCTTCTTCATTGGTATTGTGCTAAACTGGGCTTTTATAATCTCACTTTTCAAAATTTCCCAAGCTTCTTGAGTTGTTTTCCCCTTGAGGATTCTCATCCATGGAATCCTTCCCAAGTTCTCTCTAAGTTTATTGAAATTAGCTCTCTTAAAGTCCAAGATTCTAGTTTGACTTTGTTCTACTGCTTGTGTTTGCATAATGTTGAATTCCAATATTGCATGATCACTTGCCCCCAAGGTTCCTGTAGCTTCAACACTTTCTATCATTTCATCTCTGTTAGTGAGAATTAAGTCCAATATGGCTGATCCCCTTGTTCCCTTCTCTACTTTTTGGGTAACAAAGTTGTCTGTTAGGTCTCCCAGTTGATGTCAGGGTAATTAAAATCCCCCATTACTATTGTGGTGTGCTTCCTACATACCTTAGTTAGCTGACTAGCAAAAAGTTCATCTACTTCCTCTGTTTGGTTGGGTGGCCTATAGTATAGACCTATGGCAATGTCATTCTCCCCCCCCCCTTTAATATTAACCCAAATGCATTCAAGATAATTTTCAATATTGTTGTGCTCTATTTCTGTAGAGATGTAGTTATTTCTTATATATAATGCAATTCCACCTCCTCTTTTATTTGGTCTATTTCTTTTAAATAATTTAAATCCCTCTAGCTGTATATTCTATTTGTTGGTTTCATCCCACAAAGTTTCCGTAATGGCAACAATATCATATGTTCCCTCATTTACTTGAATTTCTAATTCACCCTGTTTTTTCCTCATACTCTGTGCATTGGTGTATAGACATTTAAGTCCATTTTGATTGACCCTGTGTTTACTGTCTACATAACCTGTGTTGTGCCTGACTGCCCCTACTTTCCTGCCACCTGTTTGATTAGTGCACATGGTATGGCACTCACTATTAAATGCTTGGCTTTGCTTGACAGCAGGGCTGATAAACTTACACGCACACACATCTATGTTGCGTGCACTGTTAACCCTATTAATTTTAGATTGCTGGGGACAGAAATGTTCTGTATCAATTAATTCTCCGTCCCCACTGTTCAGTTTAAATGTTTATCCAGAAAATCTGTGAATTTAATACCAAGTAGCTCAGTCCCTTTCTTTGATGGATGCAAACCATCTCTTTTGTAGTTTTTCATTGGATGGAAAGCACCTCCTCACCTTTCAATTGTAAATTTCATCATCAATAGTTATGATGATGATGATGATCAAAATAGTTTTAATGTTCACTGGTTTTTAATGCTTGTAAGCCTCCCTGAGTCACTTCTAGTAAACATGGCGGTACACACAAATCTAATAAACAAAACATTTTGTTACCAATAAAGTAGCTCAGGGTTGAAATGATGGGGGTCCTTGGTACTCTCTTGAGCTTGCTTGTTTTCTTGCAGACGTTTCCTTACCCTAACTAGGTAACCTCATTGGTGCTAGTAAGGAGTGCTGTTTGCTGTCAGTTGTACACAATTTTGTTGTAGTTAGCGTCTACAAAACACATTATCACCATTTTAGTGTTATTTATTTCCAGGAAGAACAGAAAGACAGGGGAGAACAGACCCAAAGGAATAACGCCCCTCCCCTTCTTTTATTAGGTATGCAAAGCATGGCACTGTGTCAGCTGTATGTTGTGACAGATTGATGGATATTCCCTTCCAAAAGACCATCCGCGCTAAAAAGGCCGCGGCTCTTTCTCTCTGCTGAACTACAATTCCCAGCATCCCTCATCACTGGCTGCGCTGCTCGAGCTGTAGAGTTGTAGTTCAATCACATCTGGAGGATTGATGCGCTTTGGCGACCTCAAAGAAAAGCTGAGAAGAAGTTGCTGAGAGGAGTAGAACCACCCCTCGCCATTTCCCCGTTCGGATCAGGGACACTCTACAAGACTGGCCTCCGCAGTCTATGTCGGCCCAAATCAGAAACTAACCCACAACGCCCATAACCCACCGCGAAAAGTGAGGCTACGGGAAGTTGTTCACATAACTTCCTGCTCCTATAACCCTGATTACTCGGGGCCGTAATATTCACACGTCCAGCGCTTTTTATACAACGCGGCCTTTCCCATCCTTTCGGGAAACGATGCACAAACTCCGTTCGCCAAAAGGAGGGGGGGGGAGAAGGAAGCATTACCCACAATGCTTTGCTGTCCGGGTTCGCTTCGGTCGTTTCCGCTTCCTCACCTCCTCGGCCTCTTCGCCGCAGCTATAGCAACCCGAACCGTCCTCATTTCTTGTCCCGCGTCCACCTCTTCGAGCTCGCTGGGGAACGAAAGCAGTCGCGCGCCTCGACCAATCACCAGAGGGCCTCGTGGGAGATAATCCAATCAGCGAAGACGTCGTGTTAGCCGTACAACGTGTAAGGACGCTCTTCCCTCGCGGTGTTAAAAGGAGGAAGGACGGAAATTCGAAAGGGACAAAACAAAAGCGGTTGTCATGAATGTGACTCAGACAATTAAAGAGAAATTCCTTCCCTTTCCCCCTCACCCCGGGCCAGGAGTGAGGTCGTTTTATCGGACTTCCTCCTTTTTACGTCTTTGAGGCATGTAGGAGGAATCAAGGGAGCCTCGCCCATACACAATAGTGACACAGTGTCAGAAAAGTTTTTCCACCCGGCGGGAACCATTATCGGTTTTTTAAAAGTGTATTTTTAATCTCATGCACAATCGAATAGCTCTTCTGTACTTTCCTGTCTCACTGAATCAGTGCAATACCCGCATTCAGAGGTTGCCTCTTTTTTTTCCTATAATGATGCAAGGAAGAGTGGAAAATTTCCAAGGTCTGGTTGGAAAAAGGGTGGCTTGGTTACACAAAATGCACGTGTCTTCAATAGAAATACCTGGAACAAGTTGGGGAAAATGCTAAGAACGCTCTTCTTTGATTCTGCCAAAACACCATCAAAAACAATTTTCCTCTGTAATGCTCAATCTATAAAGCTCTATAAATGCTCCCTCTTTAGAGCATTTCTGCACTGCAGCCTTAAACTAGCTGGAAATAAAGCTGGCTTAAATCTCTTTTCAGATTTCAACCGTTCCTGTATTTTGATCACAGGCATGGAGCTGGTGTTCTGTCTGGATCACACTTATTCCCTTGCTTCTTCACCCTTGCTACCTGTGCAGAGGAAGCGAGCGCCAGTCACTTTTGCTTTAGGTTTGTTGGATTCACTTGACAGATCAGGAGTGCTCAGGGAGATATTAAAAAGGAAGGCTAGAATATTTCCACTAAAGGAGAAATGGGGGGGGGGGGGAATTAAGGGAGGCAGAAACCAGCCCCAGTTTCTCTACCCCAAGCAGAAACTGAGGAGGCCAGCTTTTAGAAATGCAGATTTGGTAATCCATTCAGAAAGACTGGGTCAGACAGAAACTTAGTTAAGCAACAAAGGTTGACAAATTAGCTCAGACAAACACCTAGGATTTTCATTTCCCCTTTTGCCTATATTTATTTACATATTTATTTACATATTTTATTTATTTACATAAATGAATAAATATGTGATATGTAAATGAATGTAAATATGTGATCATATTATAATTATGCGTCCTCTTCGCTGATGATGTAAAACTATTTAACACCACAGACAATACTTCCCTACAAAGCGATCTTGGCTATGTGTCAGAATGGTCGAACAATTGGCAACTCTAAATCTCAACTAACAAATGCTCTGTCTTACACATTGACAACAAAAATCAGAACACCAAATACAAACTGGGCAGATACGACCTCATAGATGACCCTCACTCTGTCAAGGACTTAGGAGTACTCATCTCAAACAATCTAAGCCCTAGAGCTCACTGTAACAGCATTGCCAAAAAGGCATAAAGAGTTGTTAACCTAATTTTGCGAAGCCTTTTCTCCGGTAACGTTGTACTGCAAACTAGGGCATACGGAACCTTTGCCAGACAATCCTCGAATACAGATCATCTGCCTGGAATCCACACTGTATATCGGACATTAATACAATCGAGCGGGACCAGAGGTATTTCACGAGAAGAGTACTCCACTCCTCTGCTCACAATAGAATACCTTATGCCACCAGGCTTGGAATTTTGGGCTTTGACAACCTTGAACTTCGCCGCCTATGGTCTGACCTAAGCATAGTACACAAAATTGTTTGCTACAACGTCCTACCTGTCGTCGACGACTACTTCAGCTTCAACCACAATAATATACGGGCAAACAATAGATACAAACTCAATGTAAACCGCTCCAAACTCGATTGCAGAAAATGCGACTTCAGCAACAGTGGTCAATGCCTGGAATGCTCTACCTGACTCCGTTGTTACTTCCTCAAACTCCCATAGCTTTAACCTTAAACTGTCTACCGTGGACCTCATACCATTCCTAAAAGGTCTGTAAAGGGATGTGCATAAGCGCACCAGTGTGCCTACCATCCCTGTCCTACTGTCTCCATTTATTTGTACTCATTTCATGTGCTCATGTCCATGTTTATACTTGCACCTGTTATCTCGTACATGTTTGACAAACTAAATAAAATAAATAAATAAATAAATAAATAAATTTATAAACACATAAATAAAGCCAGCCATGACCCCTACATAATCCCATAGGAATTCAGAAGGTATAAAAACCCACCCACTCTAAACTCCATTTTGTCAGCTGTCCCAGAATCACATGTGGTTGGTAGGTTTGCTAAATCAATAAATGGAACCTTTCTTTCCAATCAGCCTTCAGCCTCCATTTTATTTCCAGTGCCTTTCTCCCGGCTTGGAACTGGACCAGGATATTTCTTCCAACAATCCAATATGGGATTTTTCACCTTGCAACGTTTTAGGGACTCTTAAGTATTAGCAACTACCCATTAAATCTTGTGGCAGGGAATGCTACAAGTCAGTTGTACATTGCATAAAGTATACCTATCATTATTTTCCTAAATCAGTTTCTGAATCAGTTTCATTGGGTTACTTCACGTTCTGTTAAGGAGATAGGCAATATAGAGTCCTTTGAGCTCCAATATGCAGATAAACAATTCTTTTGTGCTCCGTGACTGCCTACCTGCCCCTTCTGCCTTTGATTATTTTATTGTTTTTAAAGAAATACATAGGAACTGATAGGCTGTGAATTAAAATCCAATCTCCAGGACGATCTTAATTTCCAAGAAATGACACTGGGCTTTATATAGACCTGATAACCTGATTGAGTAAATGCTGGAACATCAGTACTAATTCTTAGTAACCACATAGATAGCCCTTCTCAGGAAATTCTATCCCCAGCCTGGCCCTTTATAGTTCCTACAGTGCACCCATCACATATACCGTGTTTCCCCGAAAATAAGACGGGCTTATATTTTTTGACCCCCCAAAAATGCCCCTGGCTTTATTTTTGTGGGGTGGCTTATAATTTTCAGGGTGCAGGCGGGGCGGGGCACGAGACACACCACTTACTGGAGTTTGCCAGCTCCATGGTCTCTCGGCTAGTCTCTTTAGGGGAAAAAACTTGCAAACAGACAAGCCGAGAGACCACAGAGCTGCAAAACTCCAGTAAGTGATGCGTCTCTTGGGGTGGGACGTGGTGGGGCGAGGCAGGGCGGGGCAGGCGTCCTACCTGGGACTTGTCCCGGGACCTCCGTCGCGTTCTTATGTCTTCTCTCCACGGCAGCCTGTTCTAAAAGAACGCCGCGCGAGTTCGAGAACTTTGAACTCGCGAGACGTTCTTTTGGAACGGGCTGCTGTGGAGAGAAGACCGTAAGAATGCGACTGAGGTAGGAGGGGCGTCTCGCGCTGGGGTTTGGCAGGGCGGGCGGGAGGGCATGGCATGGTGGGCGTCCCTTCAAAATGCTTCAAAGTCCTTCGAAGCATTTTAAAGGGATGCGTTTTGCCTCCCATGAAGAGAACTGATGCTTGCCTCCTGTTCTTCGGGGAACATCAGTTCCCTTCATGGGAGGCAAAACGCATCCCTTTAAAATGCATCAAATGACTTTGAGCGGATGGGGGGTGGCGCGATGGAGTGAGGAAGGCAGCAGCGACTGGGATGTTCCGCCCAAAGCGCTCAAAGTCATTCGATGCATTTTAAAGGGATGCGTTTTGCCTCCCATGAAGGGAGCCAGTGTTCCCCGAAGAACAGGAGGTAAGCATCAGTTCCCTTCATGGCAGGCAAAACGCATCCCTTTAAAATGCATCGAATGACTTTGAGCTCTTTGGGCGGGGGATGGGGAGGGGCGCGACACGAGTGAGGAAGGCGGCGACAGGGAAGCGGCGAACTGCCAGACGCTGGTAAGATGAGCGCCTCGCAGCCCGGCCCTCCCCTGCATTCCCCGCCACCCCCAAATTGTGCCTGATGATCTTACCAGCGTCTGGAAGTTCGCGGCTTCTCTTTTCAGCAGGTCTTTGAGGGAAACTCCTTCAATGTAAAGGAGAAGTTATCGCGAGTGCGAAAAGTTGTTAATTGGTCGCACTCGCGATAACTTCTCCTTTACATTGAAGGAGTTTCCCTGCAAAGACCTGCTGAAAAGAGAAGCCACGAACTTCCAGATGCTGGTAAGATCATCAGGCACAATTTGGGGGTGGCTGGGAATGCAGGGGAGGGCTGGGCTGCGAGGCGCTCATCTTACCAGCGTCTGGAAGTTCGCGGTTTCTCTTTTCAGCAGGTCTTTGCAGGGAAACTTCTTGAGGGATCTCTCTCTCTCTTTCTGGGCCAAAAGAGTGCCGACGCAAAAAGAGCGGCTCCTGGCATGTCCCCCCCCTTTCCCCCGGAAGTAGTTGGGTGGGCTTATTTTCGGGGTGTGGCTTATTTCAAGGTATGTCCCAAAAAAGCCCTGTGGGGCTTATTTTCGGGACGTGTCTTATTTTCGGGGAAACATGGTACATCCATCCATGTTATTGCTGATTGATTTCTTCCATCATTCTCATTGTTCTT
Organism: Diadophis punctatus similis; assembly: GCA_023053685.1. Classification (NCBI taxonomy): domain Eukaryota; kingdom Metazoa; phylum Chordata; class Lepidosauria; order Squamata; family Dipsadidae; genus Diadophis; species Diadophis punctatus. The sequence continues at coordinate 5,808,045 of JALIGW010000025.1, forward strand.
TGGACTTCTCAAAAGAGATGTGTCATATAACGTGTCCAAAATATGATAGCTTGAGCCTGATCATTTGTGTCTCAAGTGAGAACTCTAGATTGATTTGTTATACAAGCCAATATTTTTTTTTGTTTTCTTTGCTGTCCATGGTATTCTCAAGAGTCTTCTCAAATATTAAAGCTCAAAAACATCAATGCTCTTTCTATCCTGCTCCTTCAAAGTCCAATTTCCAATTCCACAGAGTGTCAGAGGGAAAACTACTGCCTGCTTGATTCTGATCTTTGTAGGTATGGACACATCATGGCATATGAATATCTTTTCCAATGACTTTATTGCTACCCTAACAAATGCGTATCTGCAACATATTTCTGATACCTGGTTCCTTTATTGTTGAAAAGTATGTTAAAAAGTATATGCGACCTACCAATAACTTCTTTATTGGCTAGAAGGCTAACTGCGGTACCTGAGGTTTTAGATTTTTTAAAATTTTTCGTTCCATTTCTTCACTTGTTCCTTGACTCCCATTACTAGAGCTTCCAGATGATTTGTAATTTTAGCTATCAGAATTTTGTTGCTGTTCAGTTGCTAAGTTGTGTCTTTTTGCAACCCCATGGACCATAGCACCCCAGTCCCCCCTGTCCTCTGTTGTCTCTCTGAAGTTGCCCAAACTCATGCTCACTGCATTGGTGACACTATCTAACCATCTCATCTTTTGCCATCTCCTCCTTTTGCCTTCAATCTTTCCCAACATCAAAGTCTTTTCCAATGATCCTCTTCTCATTCGGTGGCCAAAGTATTTGAGCTTCCACTTTAGTATCTGTCCTTCCAAAGGACAGTCAGATTAATTGTCTTTAGGATAGATTGATTTGATCTCCTTGCAGTCCAAGAGACTCTCAAGAGTCTTCTCCAACACAATTTGAAACAGAATAGAATAGAATAGAATAGAATAGAATAGAATAGAATAGAATAGAATAGAATAGAATAGAATAGAATAGAATAGAATAAAATAGAATAGAATAGAATTCTTTATTGGCCAAGTGTGATTGGACACACAAGGAATTGTCTTTGGTGCATATGCTCTCAGTGTACATAAAAGAAAAGATACATTTGTCAATAATAGTTGTCATAGGGTTCAAGTAAGCAATCAGGAAACAATATTAATATAAATCGTAAGGACTTCCGGTTCCGGTTTGCTGCATCGCGGACGCTCCCCGTTGAGCGCCTTTCCATTTCCCCGTTAAAGCCACCAGAACAGCGGTCTGGCGGCTTGAAAGTCTCTGCCCCGGGCAAAGGGGAGAGATGAGAGCCGGACAGGTGGGGTAGAGCCCCCCCTAGTGCCCCAGGTGTCAGCCAGGGGCGCGAAAGGTGAGGGCTCCCCAGCCAGCCTGTCTCTTGCTCCGGGGATTTGGAAACCTCCGCCCTTGCGGAGCAAGATGCCGTGACCACCGCTGCTTCGTGAATGGGATTACAATTACTTAATGGATCAAAGAAGCAGACAGAGAGAGACAGGATTTTAAAAGGGCAAGTACAGAATTTTTTTCTTTCAACTCCACTGCTGACTTTCACTTCGGAAGAAACTAAGTAACAGTTAATAGGCTACAATATGGCGATCGGAGAAAGTGGGAGGAGAAGTAAAAGTAACTTTCGTTTCCCTAGCGGCTTTTTTTCTTATGGAAATTTTTGACTTTGAAAGTTGGCTTCACTCTCTCTGTCTCCCGATTCTGGATTAAATAATAACTGACAATTTTTTTAAAAAAATAAAAGTCTATCTGGCTTTGGAAATTAAGAGAATTTTAAAAGAAACTTAAAAGAATTTTAACTAGAGGCTTGGCTTTTTCTTTGTTCTCCACTGGAAATACTAAAATGGCTTCAAAATTTGGAAAGACTGTTTTGAATAAAAGAATGGACTACTCATCTGGTTATATTTCTAAAATGCAACTTACCACTGAGTTAACACCCCCTAAGTCTTTAACACCTGAAAACTTAATAAGTACTTTAAAGATCATGAAAGATGAACTGACTGCTGAATTTAATCAAAAAATTAATGAAATAGATGATAAAATGCAGGCTGCTTTAAAGAATATTGACCAACAAATTAGGAATGATGTGTTGGAGGTATGCAAAGATCTAGCAACAAATATCGAAGTCTTGGCAAACCGCATTGAAGAAAATAAACAATTTCTGACAACTTCGGTAGAATACATAGATAAAATACAAAATGACATTGCAAATTTTGAAACAGAGGTGTTAATGATGCAATTCAGATCCATAAGGGTCAGGGGGTTGAAAGAGGGATTATATGAAGATCTGAAAGGAAGTATGGTGGAAGCTCTGGAGCAGGTGTCTGGACTGTCTAAAGAAGAACTAGCTAGACAAATTGATAAAATGTGGTGGTCTCCCATGAGAAATGAGACACGCAGGCAGGTGTCTTGGGATGGGAGCCCAGAATCTCTTCTGTAACCCCCTTTTATTACAATTCAGTTCATATCCAGTTACATTCTCATGACAATGTTAGTAAGGGGTGGGTATATACCATATATGGTCATATTGTTAGTCTACTCCTGAATACACATCCTTTAGGTATCTTGTGGATAATGTCACGTAAGCTTTCAGGTCACGTAAGCACTGGGGTCAGCAGATTTCAGATGAGGTGAGTCACATCATGCTTTCCTGTCCTGCTTAGTGCCATTGTCCTAATAGTTAATGAAGTAACCATTATACAGACTGAAGTAAAGTACTTTGTTCCCAAATTAATCCCACATCTCCTCCTTTTTTGTTTTATGAAACGATCCATCCTCCAATTCCAGAAGGGCTTTGGTTTCGTTGATTAGGATGTCCTTCCTGTTGGAGAAAAGCAAGTTTTTGCACATCTGCAGGAGAGAGGGGAGACATTGAATACAACAACACAACAATATTAATAATAACACAATAAGTATAACTATTGGTATGAGTGACCTCAGCCAACTCCCATCAGGTAGCCAGGACCATAGGGCATCCCAGATGTCAATGATGCCACTTCCGTCTCCGGCCAGGGGGTTGACCTTGTTCTCCATATGCTCAATTGTGTGTGTGATGTTATATTTATAGTCAGATATATGAACATAACAATGTGAATGAATTAAAACACAAACACATCCTTTAGCAGCCAATACAATATCTAAAGCATATCTGTTCTGTAAGACCACTTCTCGAATTTCTCCTAATTCTTTGTTAATGAATTTCATAGCTTTAATAGTGTCATTAAACATAACCACAGTCCAGTGATTGAGTAAATGTAAGTCTCTATAGTTCATCGCAACCCCAAGATTAGAGAGAATTCCCCGAGATATTTGAGTAGTCAGGGAACCCCCCAAGGTTAAGGGTTGATCTTCAATGCCAGCTCTTTTGTTCCGCAAACGACCTGTTGGTAATGTTGAAACAGGGTAAGTAGCAGGCACCAAGAGACCCAGGGTGCAAATACCTTCCAATCCCTTGGGACCAGCCGATAGGCTCACCGGACACAAAGAAGCCAAAATTGTGTTAGCTCATAATGTCCTGAATCAGAAGAATTAGCAAACATAATCATAGTCTCCATGTCTGAACATGCTACATACGTGGAAACGTTTGTCCACTGATTAGACGTGCTGATACCATTTACAGTTGTAAGATTGCTTTTATATGTGTGCACACCGTTTTGCTGAATCCCATACAATGGTTTGTTGGCAAGTAGTGTAATTGCCCATTTCCAAGGCATTTGCTAACAAGCCTGTGCTTTGAAAACAAAAGCGAGCAGGTTCTAAAATTCTGGTAGAAACTGCATATGTAAAGTCCATCATGACTGGAGTGGGGTTCCATTTCTGCTTCCATTAAAAGGTACAGCATGAAGTGCCAGTCCTGACTTGCTGTCTGATGGAATGTGCATACAAATCCAACAATCTGTTTTATTCAACAGCTGAGCTGCCTTATTCAGGTCTCTTACGAACGCATTGGTTTCCCAGGCTCCTGGATCGCTGGTCTTAACGTGTTGATGGGGTGACAAAATAAGGGCGAACGCAGCGAGCAGGAGTCCAGATGATATCACCATTGTCATTGACGACAGCGTAGCCTCGACCCCAAGTGACAAGGGAGGCCGGGCCTTTCCACGTAGGATCAGGAAGATGGCGATAATAGACTTGCGGTCACGGGGAATCTATAGGAGAAGCAGAAAATTTGCCAACTTGCGGCGGTTGAATCAGGGGTTCCAGAAACATTGAGAAAATTGAGGGTAAACGGGACAAGGTTCAAGGTATTTTGTATCCCAGGCAAGCCAGGGTGGTTTTCCCCTTTCTGTTTTTATTGTTTGGGATTGCCTAGAATACAGAAAGTCCGAATACAATGATTAATAACATGGTTAGTGGCTTCACCCCTCTATGGGGAAGCCATAATTGACAACTCTCCATACCCCGGGGATTAACCCCAAGGGGGACAGAGTGAGCTTGCAAACTGCAAGTAAGACATTGCTGAATAATAGCAGAAGCCTCTGCTGCAGAAAGAGAAAATTGTTTCAGCAAGGCCTTTCGATTTTGATGAAAATAAGAGTGGCTAGCCCACGGAGTAATGGGTGACAAGGAAAAGAATAGAAAGATCAGGGGGGGGCAGCAGCAGCATCTGCCCGAGAATCCCCCTCCTGGATAATACCAGAAAATGGTTGATGACTTCTGATATGGGCCGGGGGAAAAAGAGTAAAGTCCTAGCATGAAGGAGAGATTGTAAGGTTAAAAAATAAGCTGAGAAGATTATCATCAAGAGATGGGGAAACTTGAGTCCAAAAGGAATGGAAGAGCCTAGTAAACATCTATAAGATTAGCAGTAATCCCAGATGCTAAATAAACTTCCAGGGAGAATCATGAACTAAGTTAAAGACACTATGAAAATCAGAAATAATTGCAAAGGTGCAGAAACAGTTAAAGTAAGACAAAAATCTTTAGGAAGATTAAAAGTAAATTTCCCTACAAAATCTGAAGCTTTTTAATCAAAATAAAATTCAATAGTGAAAAAAAGTAAAGTTGTATATTTAGGCAAGAAAAAAAATGCACAGGTACAGTATATGTGATATCTTGCTCAACAATAGTAACTGTGAGATGGATCTTGAAATTCTAGTGGACAATCATTTAAATATGAGCCAGCCGTGTGCAGCAGCTGCCAAAAAATTAACACAGTTCTAGGCTGCATTAACAGAGGGAGAGAATCAAGATCACTTGAAATATCAATACCACTTTACAATGCCTTAATAAGCCACACCTGAAACTGCATTCAGTTTCAGTTGCTACGATGCAAAAAAAAAATGTTGAGAGACTAGAAAGAATGCAGAGAAAGCAACAAAGATAATTAGTGAACTGGAAGCTAAAACATATATAGAATGGTTGCAGGAACTGGGCATATCCAGTTCAATGAAAAGAAGGACTAGGGGACACATGATAGCAGTTTTCCAATATCTCTGGAGTTGCTATAAAAAAAAAGAGAAGGAGACAAACTATTCTCCAAAGCATCTGAGGGCAAAACAAAAGCAATGGGTGGAAACTAATCAAGGAGATAAGCAACTTAAAACTAAAAAAAATTTCCTCACAGTTAAAACAATCAATCAGTGAAAAAGTTTGTCTTCAAAAGGTGTGAATGCTCCAACACTGAAAATTTTTAAGAAGACAACAATTTGTCTGAATGGATTTCCATTTGCCTGAAGTGATCCAGGCTTGCCTGTCTAGGCAGGAGGTTGGACTAGAAGACCTTTAAGGTTCCTTCCAACTCTGATTCCATTCCACTCTATGGCTATTTGAAAAACAAAAACTCTCTGAAATTCAAATTTAAATTTAGAAATAGGAAAAATGATTTTAAAAATATCCTGGCAAACTCTAGCAAGTGCTCATGCACAGAGCTCAGCTAAAGTCTAAGGATAAAAAACATGGAATAAATATAGCCATCTTACAAAATAAATTTGTTGCAAGGACAACACAGCCAATACTTCCAGTAGATGCAGGCGAACACAGCACCTACAACACCACACAATGTTGTGTAAAACCTTGCATTTTGGAAAATATCCATGAAAATATTTATGAGGAAAAAATAAAGGAACATAATTTCATGGGGAAAAAATCACAAAAATTTAAAATCTGCAAACAGAAGTAAACTTACTGTTGCAAAAGGAAACAAAGTTAATAGGTAATTTGAAATGTAATCCCATCAGCTGCAGTAGCATCTTGATCTTTGACTAGCTTTCTGAGGGATGAGATTAGATCATAGAATGTTTAACTTTAGTTAATAATGTAAATAATGAACTTAACAAAAAAGTGGATAATTTTAAAAAAAAGGACTAGCCAATTAATAGTTCCCAGCAATTGTAACTGAATTAAAATAATAATTGTGGAATAACTGATGCAGCATAAGATCAAGACATCTTATGTCCTAGATTCAAAAATTTTCTTGTAGCTAAATTTTTCTCTCTCTGGCACAACATTTAAACCATAGGAGAGAAGACTAAACCAGATAAAACATCCAATTTAAGTTACTCCAAGTACGAAAGGTCTATGAGAATCAACACCTCTGCCAGGCGCTCTGCACTTTTCCTTAAAACATTTCTGGTTACCACAATTGCAACAATTTCCTTGGGCTTTGTTATTTTGTCTCATGGCTGCAATTAACAAATTATTTTGATGGCTAGATGAACGTATATCTTGCCAAATTTTAACAATTTCAGCCATTTCAGGATTTTTTCCTAATGCTAAGATTTTCCAGCATTCAGAAGCAGCTTTTTTGTTAACGCAATCAGTATATTCTTGATTAGGTTTCTGCTGAATGTTTGAAAAGGTGTGTGCCAGCTTATCAGTTTTCTGAAAATCCTCAAAGGCACATTCAGAAGAAGCTTGCAAATTTGGTGTAGGAAGGTCAATTTTAACATCTACAGCAAGCATTTGAACAATTTCATGATTCTTTTCTAATCTTTCTTCTTGCATTTTTTTAATCAGACCAGTATTTTTTACTACTGGAAAAGACTCATGAGATAAAACTTGGAGACTCTTTGCAAGTTTAATTCCTTTTTCCTGTTCTTCTTTAAATTCTGCCCTGTCTACGCTGAATGCCTCCTGTGGAGGAACAATAGATAAGGAAGCAGAAGCATCCAAAGTGCCGGATTTTAAAGCCTTTTGGTATGCCCCGCGAATAAGGCCAGATTGCAAAACAGGAGCAGGGTTTGAAGCAGAAAAAACAGGGGTTTCGGGAGCCGTGGGTGAAAAAGAACGCACGACTGAAGGTAATGGGGTAGTCAACATGACCGAGGGAATCTGATAAGGTGGAGGATCTAATAAAAGCTGGCGAGGCGGATCAGCATGAGTCTGAATCATAGTATAAGCCTCACTTTTAGAAAAGGATGGGGTAAAGTTTTGTTCTTGAGGGGAAAGGTATTTTTTCCTGCCCAATTGTCTCAGCTCTTCCACGTTTTGAGCTGTAGACGTTCCACCCCCCATACTTACGAGAAGAGTCAGTCGCCAGCGACGTCGTCGGGTGCACCGTGCCTATTCCAGGCGATAAGTAGAGGGTCGGCAGGGACGTATTCCCATGAGGAATCACGCCTGGGGGTCACCAAATGTGGTGGTCTCCCATGAGAAATGAGACACGCAGGCAGGTGTCTTGGGATGGGAGCCCAGAATCTCTTCTGTAACCCCCTTTTATTACAATTCAGTTCATATCCAGTTACATTCTCATGACAATGTTAGTAAGGGGTGGGTATATACCATATATGGTCATATTGTTAGTCTACTCCTGAATACACATCCTTTAGGTATCTTGTGGATAATGTCACGTAAGCTTTCAGGTCACGTAAGCACTGGGGTCAGCAGATTTCAGATGAGGTGAGTCACATCATGCTTTCCTGTCCTGCTTAGTGCCATTGTCCTAATAGTTAATGAAGTAACCATTATACAGACTGAAGTAAAGTACTTTGTTCCCAAATTAATCCCACATAAAATATATAGAATCAACTCCTGGTATGCAAAACAAAAACACCTACCAAGGGACATTGTAATATATTTTACTACAAGAGCCTTACGGAATAGAATTACACAGGCGACGTTTAAGAATAACCTTCAGGTGAATGGCCAGGAACTAATGATATGGAAAGAAATTCCCTCCAAAATGCTCAAAGCCAGAAAAAATTATACCTTTCTGATTGATGAATTTAAAAGGCTAAACTTACAATATAAATGGGAAGCACCAACAGGAGTCGCAGTGAAATTTCTGGGAAAAAGATATTGGCTTAATACGATAAAGAAAGCTACTGAATTTTATGCCAACGTCTTAAAGGCTGATATATCCAAGATTCCAGAGGAAAGAATGAAAATAAAAGAGGAGGAGGAGGGAAAGCCACCCCTTCCTGTTCAAATTGAAACAGATTTACAGAATTCAAGTGATTGGCAGAGCCAGACAGATGTCTACAGTGTGGAAAAGGAGATGGAAGATCGGGGTCAGATGGGAGGCGAGCTGACAAATACAAAATTATCAAGTTACAAAAAGATGCAACCATCAAGATATAACAAGATGCAGTGTTGAAGTTTATTGGACAGATGGTTGCTAATATGACTGTAATTTTCTTTTTCCCTTCTTTCCTTAATTTTCTTTCTTTACTTCTTGTATTCTTTTTTTCTTTTCTTTTCTTTTTCTATCCTATTATTATTACTAATACCTTTTAAAGATTTAGAATCTTTTTTGAAGTTAATAATCTGATATATAGCAATATTATGCTATTAATATAGTGGTTGATTTTATGATGAAGTCTAAGATTTTTGTATTTTATATTTAGTTATTATTGGTGTAATACTTATTTAAGTTTTATTTAATTTTGAGAAAGAGTTGGAAATTTTTATTTAAAATTATTAAGTTATAAAATATCATAATTTGCTTGAAAAGAAGGCTTATTCAAAATTTATATACTGATTGATTTTATGATGAAGTTTAAGGTTTTATCTAATACTTAGTCATCATTTATATAATAATCACTTAATTCTTAGTTAACAGTGAAGAAATGTTGTGAAGGGTAGATGATTGAAAGGAGGAGGAAGGAATTTTTATTAGTGTACAATTTGGAGTTGAAGTTTAAAAAAAAATAAGGTGGAAGTCAAAAATTTTAAATTTAATTTAAATTTATTTTATTGATATTATGCCCTGTACTCTCTCTGGGAAGTCCGGGGGGGGAGGGGGGAGGGAAGGGGGTGGGTTAGGGGGGAGAAAAATTAAAAAAATGTTTGTACTTTCTATTTAATGTTTAGCTATTATCTATGTAATTTTGTACTAATAAAACTTTTTTGAAAAAAAAATATAAATCGTAAGGATACAAGCAACAAGTTACAGTCGTACAGTCATAAGTGGGAGAAGATGGGTGACAGGAATGATGAGAAAAACTAATAGTAATAGTAATGCAGCCTAGTGAATAGTTTGGGGAATTATTTGTTTAGCAGAGTGATGGCATTCGAGAAAAAACTGTTCTTGTGTCTAGTTGTCTTGGTGTGCAGTGCTTTATAGCGACGTTTTGAGGGTAGGAGTTGAAGCAATTTATGTCCAGGATGTGAGGGGTCAGTAAATATTTTCATGGCCCTCTTTTTGACTCGAGCAATATACAAGTCCTCAATTTGAAACATCAATTCTTCCATGCTCAGCCTTCCTTATGGTCCAACTCTCACAGCCATATGTTATTACTGGGAGCTATCAATATAGTGTTAATATATTTATTAAATTTATATGCCACCCATGATCTTCTTTTTCACCCTCTTCTTCCCATATTCTATCTCATATCTATACACAAATGTTTAAAGCCTCATCATTGAAACTCAATTAAGAAAAATTCCATTAAGAAGTACAGTGATCCCTCGCTATATTGTGGTTCACCTTTCATGGACTCGCTGCTTCACGGATTTGCATCGTGCATTGTGTTCTGCATTCTGATTGGCTGATTGGTAAAACAGCTTGCCAAGAGCAGTGAAATACACGTGAAAACTTCCCTCTTGCTCCAGCGCAAGCTGTCATGGAGCTTAACTTCGATACCTGACTGCCTGGAGCCGTGCAAAGCGCCTGGGGCAATGGGAACGCCCACCATGACGAGTCAGAGCACCTGCTGCTAGCGAGGTTAACCGCTGCTCAGCGAATGCTTTCCGTTGTCTCCTGGATTGCCGGGGAAGGGAGGCGCGTTAGCGAGTCCTGCTTCATGCGCTGTGCGACTCAGCAGCTGGCCTTGTAGCCTCTCTGTTTCCCGCAAGCCACCCGAGAATCGGGAGTGATATGAGGCCAGCGTGTGCGCGCGCCTATGCCTCCCCGAATGCCGACTGCCAGCTGATCGAGTGGCGGGGAATAGGGAGGGATATGAAGCCAGCGCGTGCACGCGCCAAGCCGCTCCGAATGCTGACTGCCAGCTGATCGAATGGCGGCAGTCAGGCAAGCCACAGAAAACCCCCCTCAAGCGGGTGTAGCGCGAATTAGGTTACTACTTCACGGATTTCGCCTATCACGGGTTCTTTTTGGAACGTAACCCCTGCGAAAAACGAGGGATCACTGTACCACAAATAACGTATTGAAAATCTTGGTCTTAAATACTTTCAAATAATGTCCTGCAAATTAATTTATCATTTTCTCTTTGTCTCCTCTCAGAAACTCCTTCATAAGTTTAACACTTTCCTTCAGTTCTAACACCATAGCTAATCACTTTCTCTAAACATACAACAAAATAATCTCTTCTTCCCTTATCTATACATTCTCATAGTCATGACCTTTAACTGGGCAAAACACTGCATTATACGGCAACAATTTTTGAACCAAGATACCTCAAATGGGCTAATTTACAGAATGTGTCCAAAATCTGGGACTTATGATTCCTGGGGGAATGAAATTTGGGGAAGTGGTGACTGCTTCAAAGCTACTTATTGTTGTTGCACTGATAGACTGCTGCTGCAGTCACATGACCTTCTTTTTCAATGTGACAAATTCCCAGCCAATTTCACAATCTCTTGCTCCCTCTTGCTCCCCACCACCAGGCAGCATCCACTTACCTGCCTACTAGGAAGGGAAGGAGGAAGAAAGGAACATCATGACAGAACCGACAGATAAGGAGGAAGGCGAGAGGGAAGGAGGCAGAGAAGGAGGAAGGAATGATGACAACAGAATGACAAGGAGGGAGAAAGAGAGAGAAGGAAGCAGGGAAGAAGGAAGGAAAGATAATGACAGAATGAGAGGGAGGGAAGGAGGAAGGAAGGAAGGATTTCTGGTTCTCCCTGCCAGCTTCCCTCAAGGGAAAACTAATGGGGAAGCCAGAAGAAAGTCGGAAGTCGAGTCTCCATATTTGTCCCTTTTAGCTATTAAACTATCAACCAGTTTCCCATGGAAAAAAATATTCTTAAAAAAGTTCTTAAACTTGTAGTTAAGACTTTTTTCACTAAGGATTCAAGGAAATTCACCTGGTGATGTAACAAAATGTTTTACATCACCAGGTGAATTTCTAAACATGTGTTGCTAATTCTTCATACATATCAAGGTGTGTGTGTGTGTGTGATTATTTTTCCTTCAGCTTGGCAAATAATAACAAAGAGCTTTGAAATGACATTAACAAAGCTTGAGCACAGGTTTAATGCTCCCAGTCTCTACTTAGAAGGAGGGGAAACAAGAAGAGGTATCATGATATCAGGTGTGATGATTGGCCATAAAATCACCACTCTGCAACATGTTCCTTTTTACTGCTATTAATATAGGCATCTGAGAGTGGCAGTGGTTAATGCATCAGGCTAATAAACCGGGAGACCAGGAATTCTAGTCCCACCTCAGGCTCATAGCCAGCTAAGTGATGTTGGGCCAGTCACTTTCTCTCAGCCCCAGGAAGGAGACAATGGCCTTCCAAAAACCTTGCCAAGTACACTGCAGGTACTTGTCCAGGCAGTCTCTGAGAATCGGACATGATTGAACAGAAGGGGGAAAAGGGCGAAATGGAGAAGAATTAGATTTTTTTTTAAAAAAAAGTCTATAACTGTGGCAAATATATTGGGAAATTCCTGCCTAAATTATTCTAAATTGCAGCCTGGGAAAAGAGTGTAGATTTCCTTATTTGGGGCTTTTTAGGAACCATAAATGTCATGATAAATTGTCAGATATGTGGACAGAAGGGCTAATATTTTTGGTGTTGAATCATAGCACTAGTGTTGCTCCCTGGTTTTATATTCATTGGTAAAAAAATTTATATTTGGTAACTATTGTCAAAATACATACTGTACAACTTTGTACTATAAATCAATGGCTATAGCAGAGGCAGGAATGAGATAGCAATACTTTGTGCTATTTGATTCTTTGTGCTATACGATTATTCATTCCACTTAAACAAAAAACTTTTATCTAATTTTATCTAATTTTATGAAAATTATTCTATTTTTTCATATTGATCTTTCCTCAGTTATGTGATTTATGTTTATGTGTTTGTTTTCTGGGAATCTACATTTTAGACATATAATAAAACCCATACAAAAAGAAAGGTTTCATTTTCCCACTTGGAATACTTATCACAGACTATAAGAATCCAAGTTATCTCCAACACTAGTCATGACATTTCCTAAACTGTAGGTATACTGGAGTAATTTCTAGGTATACAGTTAAGGTGAGCTCCACAAATGTACATAATTAATCTTACCTCATGAACAACTATGAGGACCCAGATTGTTGGGGGCAATATGCTGAACTCTGTAAACCGCTTAGAGAGGGCTGTAAAGCACTATGAAGCGGTATATAAGTCTAAGTGCTATTGCTAACTACATATAAAATACATGGATGTGTCTGTGTATTGGGGTTCTTGTTAGCAAAACCCATCATAAGTATTTTGAAAATCAATTTTAAAATTTCTCAGGATATTAAAAAGAAAAACATTTACTGACTAATGTATTAAGTTCATACCCGACCCCGGGGGACCCGACCCCGGGGGAGAGTATCGGTGAGCATGTGTATGTATGGATAATATGAATAAATGTTTTGTGGTCTGACTGTAAGAATACATGAGTGAGCTGGGTGGTTGGACCTGGCACCCCTCTGCTGAGTGTGGAAACAGAAGCGGAGGGGGGTTTTGGCCCACCCCCAGGCTCAGTATGAATGGTGTGTATGGCCTGCCGGGAGAGTGGGGGACCAGCGGGGTGGGGGAGGGGATCTCTGGGGGGACGGGGAGTAAGAGCATTACGGTCGTAACGGGGAGAGGCAGGTATGGCGGGAGCAGAGGGGTAGGCCGCTCTCGGGGAACGAGAATTTGCTGTTTGCAAGCGATTCCTTGTTCTGGACCCTCTGGTCTGGTTCCATCTAGCTCAACCCGAGTGCCTGGTAACCAGGGATGTCAGGGCCCTGGGCTCAAGCTGCTGCTGTTAAATGCCAGGTCGATCACCAACAAGGCCCCCCTTATTCGGGATTTAATCCTGGAAGAGGGGGCGGACCTGGCATGTATTACCGAGACCTGGCTGGGCCAGGAGGGGGGAGTGCCCCTTTCGGAAATATGCCCGGACGGGTTCTCGGTTCAGCATCAGCCGCGACCCCAGGGAAGGGGTGGAGGAGTGGCTATTATAGCTCGCCAGAATCTGTGTCCTCGAAGGAGCCCTGCCCCGGAGATTGTTGGGTGTGAGTCGCTCCTTCTGAAGTTGGACTTAGGGGTCCAGGTGGGCCTTTTGCTAACGTACCTGCCTCCTAGCTGCGTTGCAAAGGCCCTGCCTGTTCTGCTCGAGGCAGTTGCAGGGCTGGCGGTTAAGTTCCCCAGGTTGATGGTGCTGGGGGACTTCAACCTGCCATCTCCCGGCGAAACCTCGGAGGCAGTCCAGGAGTTCATGGCTTCCATGACAACCATGGACCTGACCCAAGTAGTTCAGGGTCCGACTCATGAGGGTGGTCACACGCTTGACCTTGTGTTTCTCTCGGGGCAGTGGAGAGATGATCTGAGGCTGGAGGTTTAGTCACAGTACCCTTGTCGTGGTCAGATCATTTCCTTCTGAGGTTGGATTTCATGGCACCACTCCTCCACTGCAAGGAGGCGGGACCGACTAAATGGTTCCGCCCCAGGCGCCTAATGGAACCTGACGGATTCCAGAGGGAACTTGGGGAAATACCTGAATCCCTGGTACACAGTTCATCCGAGTCTCTGGTCGCAGCCTGGAATCAGGCAGCAGCGAGGGCTCTGGATTGGATTGCGCCTTTGCGACCTCTCCGTGGAAGTGGATCCAGGAGGGCTCCTTGGTTCACCGAGGAACTCCAGGAGATGAAACGCCACAAGAGACGTCTAGAGCGACAATGGAGATCTAGTAAAGCTGAGTCTGACCGGACACTTTTAAGAACTTTCATTAAGTCTTACTTAGTGGCGATACGGGCGGCAAAATGTTCGCATTTTTCCGCTCTTATTGCGTCCGCTGACTCCCGCCCAGCCGCCCTGTTTAGGGTGACCCGCACCCTTCTGGCTAAGGAGGAAGGCGGAGATCCCTTGCAGGGTAGAGCTGAGGAATTTTCTCGGTTTCTGGCGGATAAAGTCATTCAGATTCGGACAGACCTGGACTCCGATTGGGCAGTACAGGCCGAGATGACTGGGCAGGTCTTAGTCCGGTTATCTGGGATAGGTTTGAACTGGTGACTCCTGAGGATGTAGACAAGGCCATAGGAGCGATGAGCTCCGCCACCTGTTTATTGGACCCGTGCCCCTCCTGGCTGGTTTCGGCCACCAGGGAGGTGTCACGCAGCTGGCTCCAGGTGTTGGTCAACACTTCTTTGAGAGAGGGGTCCGTCCCGCAGCCCTTAAAAGCTGCGGTGGTGAGACCCCTCCTCAAGAAGCCTTCCCTGGACCCGGCGGATTTAAAGAACTTCCGTCCAGTCTCCAACCTTCCCTTCGCGGGGAAGGTTGTTGAGAAAGTGGTGGCGCTCCAGCTCCTACGGCTGTTGGATGACACGGATTTTCTGGATCCCTTTCAATCAGGTTTCAGGCGCGGCTACAGTACGGAAACGGCTTTGGTCACCCTGATGGATGATCTCTGGCGAGCCCGGGATGGAGGTTATTCCTCTATCCTGGTGCTACTTGACCACTCAGCGGCCTTCGATACCATTGACCATGGTATCCTTCTGCGTCGTCTCAGAGAGGTGGGGGTGGGCGGCAATGTTTTGCAGTGGTTCTCCTCCTTCCTCTCTGACAGGACGCAGTCGGTGTTGACAGGGGGGCAGAGGTCGAGCCCTAGGCCCCTACTATGTGGGGTGCCTCAGGGCTCGGTCCTCTCACCCATCCTGTTTAACATCTACATGAAGCCACTGGGTGAGATCATCCGACGACACGGGGCGAGGTATCAGCAATATGCTGATGATACCCAGTTGTACATCTCACCCCGTCTCAATTCGGGGAAGCCGTAGACGTAATGGGCCGCTGCCTGGATGATGTTAGGGTCTGGATGGGGAAGAACCGGCTAAAACTTAACCCTGACAAGACTGAGTGGCTATGGATATTGCCTCCTAAGGACGTGACCAACTGTCCCTCCTTGGTTCTTGGGGGAGAGAAATTAGCTCCCTCAGAACGGGTCCGCAATTTGGGTGTCCTCCTAGATCCACAGCTAAAATTGGAGCAACATCTTTCAGCTGTGGCTAGGGGGACCTTTGCACAAGTACATCTTGTGCACCAATTGCGACCCTACTTGGAGAGGGAGGCACTTCTCACAGTCACTCATGCCCTCATCACCTCACGGCTGGATTACTGCAATGCGCTCTACATGGGGCTACCCTTGAAGAGTGTCCGGCGACTGCAATTGGTGCAAAATGCAGCTGCGCGAGCTGTGGTGGGTGTACCTAGATGCACCCACGTAACACCAATTCTCCGCCAGCTGCATTGGCTGCCCATTAGTCTCCGGATCCAATTCAAGGTGTTGGTCGTTACCTTTAAAGCCCTACATGGCTCAGGGCCAGGTTACCTTCAGGACCGCATCCTGCCGCATATCTCCCTACGACCAGTCAGGGCCCACAGAGTCGGCCTCCTCCAGGTCCCATCGACCAAACAATGTCGGTTGGCGGGGCCGAGGGGGAGGGCCTTCTCTGTGGGAGCTCCCTCCCTGTGGAACCAGCTTCCCCCAGAGATCAGGACTATCCCCACCCTGCTGGCCTTCCGGAAAGCAATAAAAACCTGGCTCTTCCGGCAGGCGGGGTGAAAGCGAGACGATACTCTTTTAATTTTTATATGTTTATATGTTTTTAATTATTGTATTTTATTGTATTTATACTGTTGAAATGGATCTGAATATGTTGTGAGCCGCCCAGAGTCCCTAGGGAGTTGGGCGGCATACAAATCCATTAAATTAAATTAAATTAAATTAAATTAAATAAGTTAGTTTTCCACTTAGTAAGTGATCACAATCTGTTGTGCAAGACAGGCAGAATGATAGAGTGGAAAAATGATACAACAAAGGGAAATTAAAATGTTTACCATAGATAACTTTTGGGCAGCATAAACCCAAAGTAGAAAGTTTTAATATTATTTCAAGGATGGAAACTGAAGCTAGTCCAGAAATCAGTGATGCTCTTTATTAAATCCATAACACTATTGTTGCAGTTGTTACCTGTTGGATTCTAATTGCAATTCAAGATGCTGGTTGTCAGCTTTCAACCTTTTATTCTTGGTTGGGATATCTGCACTCTGCAGGCTGAAACTCCTTTTACGGTAACACCTACAACTCATAAGAATAAACACGCTTCCCTCTGCATTCCCATCGCCAGGACCAGGGAAATATGCCTTCTCTATCCCCCACATTGTGATAAGAGCCATGATGGCGCAGTGGTTAGAATGCAATATTGCAGGCTAATTCTGCCAACTGCCAGGAGTTCATCCTGATCAGCTCAAGGTTGATTCAGTTTTCCATCCTTCTGAGGTGGGTAAAATGAGGACCCAGACTGTTGCGGGCAATATGCTGACTCTGTAAACCGCTTATGGTGGGCTGTAAAGCACTGTGAAGTAGTATACGGTATAAGTCTAAGTGCTGTTGCTAAGTGCTATTCCTCTGGACATTTGAATGGCATTTTGGAGGTTTCTTAAGACCTACCTAGTTAAACATGTCTGTGGTCTGGAAGATTTGTTTTTCTCTCTAGCAACTGAAAATTGTTAAAATGCTTTGCTAGCTGTGGTTTGTTCTCAGGTCTTATGTAGGTAATTTCTTTGGTTATTTTGCATGGTATATATCCATGATGGCGAACCTATGGCACGTGTGCCACAGGTGGCACGCACAGCCCTCTCTGCGGGCACACGAGCTATTGCCCCAGCTCAGCTGCACCATGCATGCGTGCACGCCTCCCGCTGACCAGCTGATTTTTAGGTCTCTGCCGCGCATGTGTGGGGTGGGCGCAAGCGGGAGATGCACGCACATGCACAGGAGCAGGTCATGAGCAGGGGGTCACACACGGGGTTGCGCACATGTGTGGGGGTCGCATGTGGAGGGTTCATATGGGGGTCACGCACACATGCGCAGGGGGTGGGGGGCATGCGCGGGGCAGGGGGAGCATAGGGGCTCACACATGCATGGGGCAGGGCATGGGGAGCACACGTGTATTGTGTTATGGGTGCGTGCAACAACAACAAAAAGGTTAGCCATCACTGGTATACTGTGTAAATACATATGATTCCATTTTCATCTTGACTTACTGAGGGGGAATTGTATGCAAAGCCAGTTTTGATTGGAACAATCTACAATCCAGGATAACAAAAATACAAGTATAATAAATAATACTGTCACAATTTAAAGAACTATTTATAGAAGGAGGATTTTTAATAGGATTATTCCTTACCAATTATCTTTATTAGTGTCTTCCTTGCCTATCTACTACATTGAAACATTAATAAAATATATAGCTCTGCTGTGAACCAGGCTGAAAATGGACACATTATTTCAGTACCAATTGTTCTTATTTGAACAATTGCAAAAGAAAAAAAAACATGTTACAAAAGCGAAGGGGGGCTGGATGGTACTGTTTTTAATGCTCCCATCAGTCAAATAAAAACAGAGAGCCAATTTGGTCTAGTGGTTAAGGCAACAGACTAGAAACGGGGAGAACCTACCTCACAGGGTTGCTGTTGGGAGGAAAATAGGAGGAGGAAGGTTTGTTGAATAGGTTTGCCACCTTGAGTCATTTGCAGAAATAATAAAGGCAAATAAAAAACAAACAAATGAAAACGTTAATTAAAGTGACCAGATTTTTTTTCTTCAAGCGGGACACCATTGATGGGGGTGGGTTTCTCCATTTGAGTTTTGCCCTCTGCGCATGCGCAGAACGCTGCGCATGCGCAGAGGGCAAAACAGCAAATGTCGGCGTCCAGGTGAGGTGGGGGGAGGGGGGGGAGGCGGGAGGGCGCTTGGATGCCTGCAGCTCGCGACAGGTAAGCTGCCGGCGGCCTCCTTTCCCCGTCTCCCGCCTCCTGTTCGTTGCTTGCCAGCCCGGCCGAAGGGAAGGCGGGAGGCGAGGAAAGGCCTCCCGAAAGGAGGGGAGGCTTCGGGAGCCCGCCTCCCTTTCGGCCCGAAAGGGAGGCGGGCTCCCGAAGCCTCCCCTCCTTTCGGGAGGCCTTTCCTCGCCTCCCGCCTTCCCTTCGGCCGGGCTGGCTCGCCTCCCCTCCTTTCGGGAGGCCTTTCCTCGCCTCCCGCCTTCCCTTCGGCCGGGCTGGCTCGCCTCCCCTCCTTTCGGGAGGCCTTTCCTCGCCTCCCGCCTTCCCTTCGGCTGGGCTGGCAAG
Organism: Diadophis punctatus similis; assembly: GCA_023053685.1. Lineage (NCBI taxonomy): Eukaryota > Metazoa > Chordata > Lepidosauria > Squamata > Dipsadidae > Diadophis > Diadophis punctatus. The sequence continues at coordinate 5,826,775 of JALIGW010000025.1, forward strand.
CAACGAACGGGAGGCGGGAGACGGGGAAAGGAGGCCGCCGGCAGCTTACCTGCTCCAAGCATCCAAGCGCCGCGGTCTCCCGGTTGCCCGCCCGGCCCCAGGGCAACGGCGGCAGCGAGGCGACGGGGGGGGAGAAAGGGGAGGGGGACGAGGAAGGGCTGTTTGCGCCGCTCGTAAGCTCAAAGCGGCGACGGCTCCTCGTCCCTCACCCCTCCCAACCGCAGCGGCGCCTCCGAGGGCAGGGCTAGGGATGGGGCGGGGGAAGGAGAGGAGGAGCAGCCTCCCTTCCCCCTCCCCCCAGCTTCCAGCGCCCGCCCGCCGCCAACGCCGGCCCGAGCTGAGAGGCCTGCTGCCTTTCAGGCCGATTTTTTTAAAGAATGCCCTAGTCGGGCATTGTTTTAAAAAATCGGGACTTTTTAAGAGGGCGGACGGGACGTGGGACAAATGGCGAAAAAGCGGGTGTGTCCCGCCAAAATCGGGACGTCTGGTCACCTTAACATTATTACAAAGAGTAAAAAGAGCTACTGTGGAAATGAAGGGGAACTGTATACCAGAGAGTTGATGAAAATGGAATCCAGGGAAATTGCAGAAATAGAAACCAAATTATTGAGGGAAGAGGGGGGAAAAAAGTGGGGACAAATCAACTTTTAAGTATCATTCTTCAGAACTAAGGAAAACAGAAGACCTCACTTCCTGATTGATCTGAGATAGTTGATGACATGCAAAGGGAACTTGCTACTCTCAGCTCTTGCAGCTTATAGATAACAGCTTTAAAAATGCTGCAAAAAAAAAACCCATTGAGGGCTTAAGCAGTCTTCAATATTATGTCATTCAGATAGATCCAGCCCAATGAGAATGAAATGGAACTGGCACTTCTTGATGTTGGATTGCTGAACAGAAACTGTACTTTTTTTTTAATTAAATGGCCCTACCGATTCAATGAACCTCTGCTCTCCCAAGCTCGTCAACAGCAATTCTAAGCTTAGAAACAACAAATACAAATCACTCAGTGGTCCGTTTGCATGATGTATACTTGAGGAGGATAGGCAGATTATTTGGATTATGGAAATTCTAAAATCAAATAATTGACGCAACCATTTATAATCCCCTGAGGCTAAGGTGACCAGACGTCCCGATTTTGGCGGGACAGACCCGCTTTTTCATGATTTGTCCCGCGTCCCACCCGTCCTCTAAAAAGTCCCGATTTTTTGAAAGAATGCACGACTAGGGCATTCTTTCAAAAAATCGGCCTGAAAGGCAGCAGGCCTCTCAGCTCGGGCCGGCCGTGGGCGGCGTTGGCGGCGGGCGGGCGTCCCGCGTTGTTGACTCCTCCGGCTGCGGCTGGAAGCTGGGGGGAGGGGGAAGGGAGGCTGCTCCTCCTCTCCTTCCCCCGCCCAATCCCTAGCCCCGCCCTCGGAGGCGCCGCTGCTGTTGGGAGGGGTGAGGGACGAGGAGGCGTTGCTGCTTTGAGCTTACGAGCGGCGCAAACAGCCCTTCCTTGTCCCCCTCCCCTTTCCTCCCCCCGTCGCCTCGCTGCCGCCATTGCCCTGGGGCCGGGCGGGCGACCGGGAGACCGCGGCGCTTGGATGCTTGGAGCAGGTAAGCTGCCGTCGGCCTCCTTTCCCCGTCTTCCGCCTCCCGTTCGTTGCTTGCCAGCCCGGCCGAAGGGGAGGCGGGAGGCGAGGAAAGGCCTCCCAAAAGGGAGGCGGGCTCCCGAAGGGCTGCCGGCTCCCGAAGGGGAGGCTTCGGGAGCCGGCAGCCCTTCGGGAGCCCGCCTCCCTTTCGGGAGGCCTTTCCTCGCCTCCCGCCTCCCCTTCGGCCGGGCTGGCAAGCAACGAACGGGAGGCGGGAGACGGGGAAAGGAGGCAGCCAGCAGCTTACCTGTCGCGAGCTCCAGGCATCCAAGCGCCCTCCCGCCTCCCCCCCTCCCCCCCCCCACCTCACCTGGACGCCAACATTTGCTGTTTTGCCCTCTGCGCATGCGCAGCGTTCTGCGCATGCGCAGAGGGTAAAACAAATGGCGGCGCCCAGGCGGCCCCCCCCGTCCCGCTTAAAAATAAAAAAATCTGGTCACTTTGCCTGAGGCGTTATCTTAGCCGTCTAAAAACCCAAAGTGCTTTAGGATTAAACTAACTTCCTCACTGCACTCAACTATTCTGTCATGTCATGTGACTTCCTGGGGGGGGTGTCAAGTGTCCAACACACAAATACCAATTAAGTATTTCCTTATCTCTTCACTCACTCAAGTTGGCCGAAATCCCAGAAATAAGCATTCCAGAAGCTGCTATTTCCAAACACAGGACTCAAAGCAGGAACTCCGATACAAAAGGACTCTGAAGTGCTCGCAAAACACAGATGTTGCTTCCAGCAATAATTCAGGCGTGCTTCAGAACTTAAATAGCCTGAGGGCGTGGCCCATTAACCCTCAGCTTTACCTGCGAGGAGATCTCCGGCTGTAAAGCAGATCCCTTCTGCTGGCTGCTCTGCGAACCCTCACATCCAGCAGAGGCTCCTCCTCCTCTGAGGACTCACTCTGCACCAGCTGAGAAGGTGCAGAAGGCCCTGGCTGGTCTTGCTACTCTGGCACTGAGTCCTCATCACTGTCAGACTCAGGTGCCAGGTACACAGGGTGATAATGCCGCGCCACGAGCAGCTCTAGGTCCTCCGGATCCTCGACCAGCTGCACGGGACGCGGGCAAGCCACAACAGAAGGGGCAGAAAACAGGACGGATAGGTGTGTCTTTGGCTCTGCCCACAGTGGCTACACCATGATTACAGTGCAATTTTCCTTCCTGCTCCTGTTCAGCTGATGGAATCATCCATGATTATGTGCGTTGCTTGGAAGTCAACTGGATCATTGTGTCAGCTTCGTTCTGTACTCAGAACCAGAACAAAGGTTATCAACTAGCTATTCTTTAAGAAGGGTGAGGCTGTTTCAGGAGATCTGCCTATCTCGGACAATTGTGAGTGATTCTCTAATTTCATGGGCAATAGAGAATGCACACCATTAATACATGACTGCTCTGCAGTTTATGGTATTCTTGCCTTTCTCGGGAATAAAAGGTTTTTTTTTTACATAGGGCTATAGTATTACATCTGTATTGGAAAACCCTTGACAACTATTAGAGGACAATAAGGAAATGTAGAAAACCATTATCTGGATTTTAGGAGCCTTAGAAGAGGTAGCCTTATCTTATGCCAAGGAGTCAGGCAAATGTCAATAAAACAATAAGCAAAACTAAACTCACTTCTTCCTAACAGAACTCACCTGAAGCTCGGGACAAAACGGAGATCACTCATTATGTGCAGCACTTTCCAGTCTTAAAAAAAGCAGGCTTAACCATTCATCCTATTAAATGCAATCTAGGTTATTCTGAACTGCTTTATTTGGGTTTCGTTATTGATCAACAAGAAGTTAAGCCGGAAGAGAAGATATAAGCTACTCAACACAGGCAGTCTCCAGCTATCAGGAAGATCAAAGCAATCCTAGGAATTGTATCAGGGGTGAAATTCAACAGGTTCTGGAGAACCGGTAACAGAAATTTTGAGTAGTTCAGAGAACCGGCAAATACCACCTCTGGCTGGCCCCAGAGTGGGGTGGGAATGAAGATTTTGCAATATCCTTCCCCCAGTAGTGAGGAGGGAATGGGAATTTTGCAGTATCCTTCCCCTGGAGTGGAGTAAGAATGGAGATTTTGCAATAACCTTCCCCCAGGAGTGAGGTGGGAATGGAGATGTTGCAGTATCCTTCCCCTGCCATGCCCACCAATCCACACCCACAGAACTGGTAGGGAAAATTTTTGAATTTCACCCCTGAATTGTATGGTACCATACATAGTTTATATTTCATTTCTCCCCAAAGGGAAAAGCTCTTACAGACTTAACAAAAAAGAATTATCAAGAATTCCTGCATGCCAAAAAGCCTTTCAAGAATCAACAACTGTTTTGTGTAGCCAGTCTGCATTAAGAGGACTAGATAACAGTCTTCCATTTGTTTTACATGTTGATAGATCTGATGTGGGATTGGGAATAATCCTAACCCAACAACCTGAAGATGGGGAACATCCAATTCTTTGTCTTCAGAAAAGTTACTATGTAAAAAAGGGTATACGGTATCATACAAAATAAGATATTCTCTGGGAAAAAATGGAAAATTTCAAAGTTATCTATGTAGTTCTGAATTCATGTAGCCAAAAGCCACAAACTACTAGTTTGTTTGAAAAAGAAACAAAGACTAATAGAAGACTCAGCTGTTGATGTCTGACAGTATACAAATTTGTACAGTAGTTTATCACTACTGAGATAAACGCAATCAAGTTGCTGGTTTTCTCGCTAGTTTTGGAACTGACCCAGAGATTGCTATCTGCAAAACTGATATCAGAGAGTCCAGCAGAAATCTTGAGGAACATCCCCCGTTCACTAAAATGGAAGGGAAGGGATATGACAGAATGGAGAAGGTAGACATGGTCATCCTGCCATCCTGTCATGTGACTTCTCAGACTTGTAACCCACTTGCAATTGATAAGCTGTGTCTGGGAAAAAGCTGAGAGAATCATCAGATAAGTTTTTTCACACTCGCCTAGAATCATTTACCAGGGGGAGGAGGAGTTGAAATGAACTAAGGAAACTGGCAAGAAAGGGTTGCAGTTGGAGGGAATGAGAAGGAGGAAAAGGTGAGCAAGCTAAGATGGACTTAACAATCTTGGATTGCCAAAAAGACTCAGCCTCCTAAGTCATTTGAGACACCAAAGATGAATGTGGTGTGGTGTGATGTGGGAAATCTGTAACTGGTACAGATTTCTAGAGGGAGTGTAGAAAGTCAGCACCCATGCACCATCCTAGAGAATGAAATATTTAGGGGAATATTAAAAAAGCAGGAGAGAATATTTCCCCTAAAGGAGAAATGGGAAAAAAATCTTAAGGGAGGCAGAAACCAGCCCCAGTCTCCCTGTCCCCAAGCAGAAACTGACTCAGCCAGCTTTTAGAAATGCAGATTTGGTGATCCATTCAGAAAGACTGGGTCAGACAGAAACTTCAGATAAGCAACAAGCCAAAGGTTGACAAGATTAGCTCAGAGAAACACCTAGAACCGTGATGGCGAACCTATGGCATGTGTGCTACAGGTGGCATGCAGATCCCTCTCTGCAGGTATGCGAGCCATCGCCCCAGCTCAGCTCCATCGCGCATGCACACGCGCCTCCTGCCGGCCAGCTGGTTTTCGGGTATCTGCCACACATGCGCTGGGCAGGGTGCATGCAGGAGATGTGCACGCATGCGCGGGATGAGTCACACATGTGGGGGTCATGCATGCATGCGTGGGGTTGGTCACCAGTGTGGAATTCTTAGGATTCCTGATTGACGGGTCTAGTATTCGCCCCATGGACGAAAAAATTAAAGCTATAAAAGAGGCACCAACCCCCAGAAATAAAATGGAACTGCAGGCATTCCTGGGGTTACTAAATTTCTATGCAATTTTCTTACAACAGAAAGCAATGGTCGTGGAGCCACTCCATAGACTCCTGGGGAAGTTGGCCATGTGGACTTGGGGACAAAGGGAAGCTAACGCTTTTGCAGCAGTAAAGGGACTATTGTCTTCAAACAGCGTACTCATGCAGTACAGCGAGACACTCCCTCCTACTGTTAACATGCGACGCTTCCCCTTTTGGAGTGGGGGTGGTCCTAAGTCACAGACTTCCCAATGGCTCAGAAGCCCCCATCACCTTCTACTCCAAGACCCTGTCTCCAGCAGAGAAGAACTACAGTCAACTAGATAAGGAAGCGCTTGCAGCAGTGGCTGGCATAAAGCTCTTCCATGAGTACCTTTATGGCCGAAAATTTGAACTAATCACTGATCACAAGCCATTATTGGGACTAGTGGCAGGCAATCAGCAAACGCCTCAGTACATGTTGCCCAGACTGACCCGCTGGTCCATTTTCCTCTCCGGGTACAGCTACAAGCTCACCCACAGACCAGGAAAGAACATTGGCCATGGAGACGCACTCAGTTGTTGCCCAGCACCTGAATTCATGGAGGACCCCACACCTGTGGCTGAGATCCTACTCATCGACATAGAGCGAACCAGTTCCGTCACATTGAGGGAAATCGTGGAATACACACTCAAAGACAAGGTGCTCTATAAAGTTTTGAGGGTGTTGGGGGGATGGCCACAGGAGGAGGAAGGGGAAGAATTTAAAGCATTCAAAACTAAACAGACTAAACTCTCAGTGCTTAAGAGCTGTTTGTTGTGGGGGGAGCAAGTTGTTATCCTCCTAAGTCTGCGGAAAAGGGTACTCAGGACTCTCCACATAGGCCACCCAGGGATAGTCTGCATGAAGGCGTTAACAAGGAGCTACCTGTGGTGGCGGAAATTAGATCAGGACATTATGGAAGGATGGCGACTTGCCTTCCATGCCAGGAAACCAGACCTGCTTCACCAAGAACCGCGCTATTAGAATGAGAGACCCCAAAGAGTCCGTGGTCCAGAGTCCATATAGATTTTGCAGGGCCCATGGTGGGAAAAACTTTTCTCATCGTGGTGGACACGTATTCAAAATGGCTGGAGGTCAGCTGCATGACCCTCCACAACAGAAGCCACCATCCGAGCACTAAGAAGGTTATTCACAATGCACGCATTTCTGGACATCCTAGTATCAGACAACGGCCCACAACTGACAGCCAGGAACATGGAGTCGTTCCTGGCCGACCTCGGCATAAGACATGTCCTCGTCTCACCATTCAGTCCGGCTAGCAATGGCCAAGCAGAACGAATGGTGAGGATGACCAAAGTGACATTAGTTAGAATGGGCCCGGGGGACTGGCAGGAAGGGAACGACCAGTTCCTACTGGCACAATATATCACTCCGTGTGCTGCCACCAGAAGCCCCGCCGAAATGCTAATGGGGCGAAAGCTGAGGTCACAGCTGGACAGGCTAAACCCCAACTATAATCCAAAGACACCTCTAGAGTCACACAAATTAATGAGGACGCTAGCGGTGGGGGACTTGATTTTTGCCCAGAATTTTGCGGGGGGGGGAGTGGGTGAAAGGCACCATAATCGGGGTCACCAATCCAAAATCCTAATGAGTCAAGTTGGACAACGGTCGAGAGTGGCGAAGACATATCGACCAACTCAGGAGCCGTATCGGAACTGCGCCAACCAGAACCATCAACGACGACAACAACCGAAAACCAGGAGAGTTCCAGGTCTCTACCCCAGGAGAACTCCAACTTGTCAACCAGACGACCACAATGAAAACTAGGCCCTAGCTGGGAGACACCAAGGATCCCTGAACTCAAGCCCGGAGAGGGAGCGCAAATACCTACCTGCTGCCGCTGGAGCACCGCGGAGTCAGCCCGGGCCGGGAGCCGACGACACACAAAGTTCAGCCGCCACGCCTGGAGGCCGGTTCCAGATATTTCCACAAGTCGGAGGAGGAGGAGCAACAGGCATGTCCGCTCCAGTCAAAGACTCCCTGTGAACTGAATCACACAGGCTCAGTAGGACCATCAGGCATCCTGTGTACTTATAGGACTACATTACTTACGTACATTCCGGATTGGATGTGCCAGAAACTGAGAGGGAAGGGGTGTTACGTACTGACGTATGGTGTAAATTTGCATAGCTGCCACTGATTGGCCAATGTAGCGGCGGCAGAATTGAACGGCTGTCACTGGCGGGGTGGGTTCAGGGAAGCCCTTAAACGCGGCTTCCCTGCAGCTGACAGGCAGTTCTTTCTAGTACTAGCTGAGGCTCAATAAAGGTGCTGAACTGTTCTACGTCTCGATTCTTCATTCCCGCACAAATCTAACACTTTCTCTTTTTCCGAAAACTTCCCTGATGGGTTTTTCATCTTTATTGAACCGAGTTCAACCAAAGTAGTCAGTGGGACTTCCTGGATAAAAAACAGGGTTAAGTTTAAGTAGATCTTTGGCCAAATCATTCATTTCTTTCATTACTATCTGATCTTTCATTCAGGAGCTCAAGGTGGCATAGACAGAGCTCACACCTATTTTATTCCAAAGCAACAATCTTGTGAGGTAGATAGGAGAATGACTGGCCAAAGTCACCAAGCAGCTTCTGAGGCTGAAGATGAACTAGAATCTGAATCTCCCTGCTTTTATCCAACACCTTCACTACTATACCATAGTTGTGTAATTCAGCTCATGCATGCCTCAGACACATTTTTTTAAGACGTTGGACAAGTTCAATCTCTTCTCTGCAAAAGGTCTGTAAGGGGCGTGCATAAGTGCACCATCGTGCCTACTGTCCCTGTCCTAATGTCCCCATTTATTTGTATCCATTTCATGTTTTCATAAACATGTTTATACTAATATCTGTTATCTTATACATGCTTGACAAAAAAATAATTTTTTTTAGTATGGATTCTGGTTGATTCCCTCTCACCCATCCAGTTTATCAGGGGTGCTAGCTTTTAAAAGGAAAAACAAAACTCTTGACTTTGATCTCCTCTACCCCTGGGCTTGCTAGATGATCAGAGCCGTCTTTCTTCCCCAGGCTTTCTTTTTTATATTTAGTTTTTTCTTCACCAATACAATGAGGTGAAGCTCACATGGAGCCAAATCTGGAAAGTGAAGAAGGCGTATATATAGCAGAAAAAACAATTACTGCCAACCTGCCTTCCATTGAGGACCTGTATACTGCACGAGTCAAAAAGAGGGCCGTGAAAATATTTACTGACCCCTCGCATCCTGGACATAAATTGCTTCAACTCCTACCCTCAAAACGTCGCTATAGAGCACTGCACACCAAGACAACTAGACACAAGAACAGTTTTTTCCCAAACACCATCACTCTGCTAAACAAATAATTCCCTCACCACTGTCAAACTATTCACTAGGCTGCATTACTATTACTATTAGTTTTTCTCATCGTTCCTATCACCCATTTCCTCCCACTTATGACTGTATGACTGTAACTTCTTGCTTGTATCCTTACGATTTATATTCATATTGATTGTTTCCTGATTGCTTACTTGAACCCTATGACAACCATTCTTGACAAATGTATCTTTTCTTTTATGTACACTGAGAGCATACGCACCAAAGACAAATTCCTTGTGTGTCCAATCACACTTGGCCAATAAAGAATTCTATTCTATTCTATTCTATTCTATTCTATTCTATTCTATTCTATTCTATTCTATTCTATTCTATTCTATTCTATCCTATTCTATCTATGGAGCTTCCTTCCATAGGAGCTTCCCTCCTGCCCTGCCATATGTTTGAAGAAGGAGAAAGCAAAGGATAAGAAATGCTAATATTATTTTAAGGTCTGCTGCACTGAAGCTTTCCAGACACATTATAAATTTTCATGATTGTCCTAGAACAACACTTTCCTAACTCTTACCCTTGAAGTTTTCCCTTTACTGAAGAATCATTGATGACATTCTCATCCTCCAGTCCCATGGAAATGAGTGTATCATCAAATTCATTCATGACTTCAACAAATTCCATCCATCCCACCATAAACCTCAGCTTGAACCTATCTACAGAACAGGTCTTATTTCCTTGATGTCACTGTAAACTTACAGAATGGAAATTATTATTCTTGTTGTTATTGGACATACACTCAGCCAGAAGTTTATTGTTATATAAAATGTGAAATTACAGCTACCAGTTTTTTGATTGGTATGAGGCTTCATACACATCAAGTTCTTCCCAAGAATCCAGGATGTTATAAGGTATCGTCATAATTTTATTTATTTATTCATTTATTCTTGCTTCAAAGTGACTATATATGCGGATCCAAGCAGTGTGGCCTTTTGCAATTGACTGATAGAAATTTTGTCAATATTGTCAATGTGCAGATTTTCTAAATGCTGTCCAAGATTTTTGGGTATGGCACTCAGTGGGACCATCATTACTGGTTTATGGCATAATCTTTCAACTTTGATTTTCAGATCTTCTCCAGTTCTTTGTCTTCTGTGTATGAACAGGTTACCGTATTTTTTGGAGTATAAGACGCACCTTAGTTTTGGGAAAGGAAAATAGGGGGGGGGGAATCTACCTACTAGGTATTCATCTGGCTAGTGTCCTTAGTCTGTTCAGCTTCAGCACATTATTTTATCCCCTGGTTAGGGCTGAAAAAAATATTCTTTGAAGGGAGTAGGAATGAAAACAAGCCTGCAAAGACTTAGGGCTGGAAAAAACTACTTCGGAGGGAGTAGGAATAAAAAAATGCTGCAAGCTGGGAAGATCGTTAGCACCTAGTTAGGGCTGAAAAGACCTTTTTCAGAGGGAGTAGGAATGAAAACAAGCCTCCAATGGAGTAGGAAGCTGGGAAGATCGTTAGCACCTTGTTAGGGCTGGAAAAAAAAGCTTCGAAAAAGCTATGTTCGGAGTATAAGAGGCACCCAAATTTTCAGCCTCTTTTAGGGAGGAAAAAGGTGCGTCTTATACTCCGAAAAATACTGTACATTTTGAGAAGCTGTTTGTAAGTCTGTTTTGTTTGCAAGTCCACTTTAGTGTAAAAAAACATGTGCAGTAGACTTCTGACCTTACATAAGTGGCTTAGTGGCAGCAGTGCCACAATACCTGACAGCAATGGCATTGGTTAATCCTCTGGAGTTGATATGGCACCTTCCTGAAGAAGCGAAACATTGAACTTTGGGTGATAGCCCTTCCTCTTATCTATGACGAAAATGGATTGCATCACGGACAGCTGCAACCCTTTGGTGAGGTCCTCTGTCGTGAACATTGACAATGCTCTCTCAGTCAAGCTGAACTCCTACAGACATATCTAAACCCATTCAAGTTCACAGGGATAACCAGGTTGTATTGATGCAAAGACAGCCTTGTAGATGTTGTAGGACTTCCATACATAGCACAAGGTTATCTGTGAGTCTGCTCCAGTTGCCAGAACTAAATGTATGATACGGATAATATTTTTTCAAGGTTGCTATTGCCCCGTTGTCCATAGGATTTATTTATTTATTTATTTTATTTGTTTGTCAAACATGTACAGGATAGTAGGTGTTTGTATAAACATAACATAAGCAAAGAAGTACAGATAAATGAGGACAATAGGACAGTAAGACAGTAAGACAGGGACAGTAGGCACGGTGGTGCGCTTATGCACGCCCCTTACAGACCTCTTAGGAATGGGGTGAGGTCGACTGTAGACAGTCTAAGGTTAAAGTTTTGGGGGTTAGGGGAAAAAACCACAGAGTCAGGTAGTGCATTCCAGGCACTGATCACTCTGTTGCTGAAGTCGTATTTTCTGTAGTTGAGTTTGGAGCGCTTTACATTAAGTTTGTATGTATTGCGTGCTCATGTATTGTTGCGGTTGAAGCTGAAGTAATCATTGACAGGAAGGACATTTTGGTGTATGATTTTATGAACTACATTTAGATCATATCGAAGGCGATGTAGTTCTAAATTATCTAATCCCAATATTTCAAGTCTGGTGGAATAAGGTATTATGTTGCGAGCAGAGGAGTGGATGACTCTTCTTGTGAAATATTTCTGGACTCTCTCGATTGTATTAATGTCTGATGTGCAGTGCGGGTTCCAGACAGGTATTCAAGAATTGGTCTAACAAAAGTTTTGTATGCTCTGGTTAGCAGTGTAATATTGCCAGAGAAGAAGCTACGCAAGATTAGATTAACAACTCTTAGTGCCTTTTTGGCAATGTTTTTACAGTGGGCTCTGGCATTTAGGTAATTAGATATGAGTACTCCAAGGTCTTTGACAGAGTGAGGGTCATCTACAAGGTCGTGTCCTGCAAGTTTGTATTTTGTATTCTGATTCTTTTTGCCAATGTGTAAGACAGAGCATTTGTTGGTTGAGATTTGAAGTTGCCAGTTGTTTGATCATTCTGATACATGGTCAAGGTCTTTTTGAAGGGTAGCAGCATTGTCGATGGTGTTAAATAGTTTAACATCATCAGCAAAGAGAATGCAGTTGCTTATAATATGATCACAAAGATTGTTTATGTAAAGTATGAAGAGTGTTGGTCCTAGAACGCTGCCTTGACGGACACCACTGTTGACAGGTGCAGGATTTGATGCAGGAGGGAGGTGGTGTTTGGAAACAGATACATGACCTTCACATTTGGATTGAAATTGTTGTGGCAAGGTGGATGACCCAGGACATTATCCAAAATTGGCAAAATCTTTTTTTTATTAAAAAGTTTTATTAGTACAAAGTACAAACATTTTTCTCTTTTCTCCCCCCCTTCCCCCCCATCCTTCTTACCCTCCCCTCCAATCCCCCTCCTACCCCCACCCCCGACTTCCCAGAAAAAGCACAAGGTATAATTTTCAGAAAACATAAAACTAAAATATGCTAAGAAATTATTAATTCAAATTTTTTTTGAAAAAATTCTTTAACTCCTTATTACTCAAAACCTTTAAAACATAATCTAAAAATTAAGCATTTATCCTTAATAAACTATTTGGGTCTTCTTAATCTGATACTTTTTAAAAATATAATCAATCCATCTGTTCCATTCCAATATATATCTTTCATTTGAATGATCCTTAAGATATGATGAAATCTTAGCCATTTCAGCCAAATGTCCATTCTTCAATAGTAGGTGTATCTTCCTTCTTCCAATACTGTGCCACCAGTAACCTGGCAGCTGTTATTAGATTCAGAACCAAGTTAGTCTCTATAACAGAACAATCCGTAATTATTCCCAACAAAAAGAACTGTGGTGTGAACTTGATCTTTTTCTTTAAAATATTTTGTATAATCCACCATATTTTTATCCAAAAAGCCTTAATTTTTTTACAAGTCCACCATATATGAAAATATGTAGCATCATCGCATTCACATCTCCAATATTTAGGTTGTAAAGTTGGGTACATACAAGCTAGTTTTTTTTGATCTAGATGCCATCTGTAAAGCATTTTATAAAAATTTCTCTTAAATTTTGATCTTGTGTAAATTTAACATTTCTAACCCATATCTTTTCCCATGTTTCCATCATTATAGGTTCTCCAATATTTTGAGCCCATTTTATCATACAATCCTTAACTAGCTCTGTTTCCGAGTCTAGTTCCACTAAGACATTATATAATCTCTTTATGTGCATTGGATCTTTATTTTTTATTTGAATTATTAAATTATCATCTTGCTGCAAGATACCAGTTTTTAAGTCCTCTTTCCATCTAGCCTGCAATTGCCCATATTGAAACCAAGTATTAATTATTCCTTCTTCTCTTAATTGCTCCATTGATTTTAATTGTAATTTAGTTCCTTCTTCATGAAGAAGGTCTTTATATGTAGTCTTATCTAATTTTTGCTCCAAATTTATGTTTTCTATCGCGTGTCTGGGTACTGTCCATAAAGGTAACTTGTCATTTAATAATAAATGATAAGTTACCATTTTATCATTTACATTGATACTTTTTCCGATAAGCCAAATAAGGCATTTCTTAATATACGACTCTTAAAAGCTTTATCTATTTTTTATCATACACTAAATAGGCATGCCACCCATAAATCAAACCATATCCTTCAATATTTAACACCCTGTCTTCTGTCATATTAATCCAATCAGTAATTGCTGAGAGAACTGCTGCTTCATAGTACAATCTTAAATTAGGCATTTTAAGACCACCTCTTTCCCGTGTATCCTGCATTATCTTCTGATTTACTCTCAGCTTCTTCCCTGCCCAAATAAATTTATTTATTCCCTTTTGCCATTCCTTCAGATTTTCATCTTTTTAAAGTATTGGTATCATTTGAAAGAGAAATAAAAATCTAGGTAAAACATTCATTTCGACTGCAGCAATCCTACCCAGCGAAGACAATTGCAGTTTTTTCCAGTTTTCCTTGTCTTTCTGTATTTTTGACCATAATGGTTCATAATTATGTTGGTATAATTTCGCATTTGTGGGCATAATATAAACCCCTAAGTATTTAATCTTTTTGACTATCTCAAAACCTGTTGCCCTTTCTATTTCTTCTTTTTGGCTTCTTGTCATGTTTTTAGCTATTATTTTTGCTTTAGCTATATTTATTTTAAAACCAGATACTTGTCCATATGAATTAATTATGTCCATCAGAGCTCTAGTAGATTGTAATGGTTGGGTTAAAGTAACAACCACGTCTTCCGCGAACGCTCGTAACTTATATTCTTCCTGTCTAATTTTTATTCCCTTTATTGTATCAAGCTCTCTTATTTTACTAAGTAAAATTTCCAAAGACAAAATAAACAATAAAGGAGACCTTTTCTATATTAAAAGTATGTGTTAATCCACCATTAATTATTATTTGCGCTGTTTATTTTTGATATATCGCCCTGATGGATTGTGCAAAGTAATCTCCAAGTTGTAACTTTTCTATTAATTTTAATAAAAACTGCCAATTCAATCTATCAAAAGCTTTCTCAGCATCCAAAAATACTAATACTGCGGGTATCTGGTTGCAAAATTGGCAAAAGCTTGAACTTGATATTTTTGTCCCAGCAACACCTCTAGACTTCTGGGATGAAATGATGGAATAATCTTTCTTCAACATTGAGAAGGTGACCAAAGCTTTCTTATTAGCTTTCCACACAACAGGAAGTGATCTTTTTGAGATGTTCTTAAGAGCTCACGAGTCTTGGAGTGATAGACTAATACCTGTTTTAGGTCAAATCACCAGAAGAGTTGCCACCTAGTATCCTTCACAGCTTTGAAACTTAGCATCATCTTCTCTTCCTTGCTTATGTAGGTTCTCTCTGGGATTTTCTTCCAATAAAGTCTCTTGTCATCCACACTGAATATGTGCTGGGGCGAATAACCATCTTCCTCAAAAAATCTCCTTGAGGGTTTCCAGGAACTCCTCGGCTGCATCCTCATCCACGCTCACTGCCTCTCCACTCACTTTCACATTGTGCTGGTTCCCATGAGCCTTCAAATGCAGGAATCACCCATGTCATGCAACAAACGTGTCTTCAGCAGCTCTTTCACCAGCCTTCTGTTACAAATGATAAAATAAGCTCCTGGATCAGCATTAAGCTAAACGGCACATATCGCTGATGCTGAACAGCATCTCAATTTTTTTCCCACGTCCTCTTGCTTATTTTCATGGCTTGCATAGGCATTGAACTTTTCACCTGTTCCATGAGTGTGTCTTTGTTCTTAATTATTGTTCCAATTGTGGAACGATTCATGCCAAAGGAATGTAATACTTTCATCTTCTCTCTCTCTCTCTCTCTCTCTCTCTCTCTCTCTCTCTCTCTCTCTCTCTCTCTCTCTCTCTCTCTCTCTCTCTCTCTCTCTCTCTCTCTCTCTCTCTCTCTCTCCTTCTCCCTCCCTCCCTCCCTCCCTCCCTCCAAAATATTCATCTTTGTCTACTCAGGGGTGGGGAACTACCGTATTTTTCGGACTATAAGACACATCTTAATTTTGGGGGAGGAAAATAAGAAAAAAAATTCTGCCTACCAGCATCCATCTGGCTAGTGTCCTTAGCAAACAGCCTGGACCAGGTATATTAACCTTGCAAAGCTCCGTTTGAAAGGCTGCTTTTTCAGCCATGCAAAGCTCAGTTTGAGAGGTTGTTTTAGCCTTGCAAAGGTCCATTTGAAAGGCTGCTTTTTCAGCCTTGCAAAGCTTGGTTTGAGAGGCTGGGCAGGGCTACATTTGGTATATAAGACGTACCCAGATTTTCACCCTCTTTTAGGGGGGGAAAGGTGCGTCTTATACTCCGAAAAATATGGTATTTCTCTTTTATGACCTGCGGACTTCAACTCCCAGAATTCTTGAGCCAGCATGGTTGGCTCAGGAATTCTGGGAGCTGAAGTCCACAAGCTATAAAGGGGCCTTAACTCCCCACTTCTGCTCTAGAGCGTGATGGATTGATGCTTCTTTGCACTGCCTTCTCCTCATTATCACTCTGGTGCTTTACTGCAGACATTTCAGGAGAAGACAAGAGAAGGCACCAGAAGATGGGAAACATTTAATTTCTGGTGTACTACTTATGTATGCAGCGTTCCAGAAACTAAACCTTTCCCACTTTTTCCTGATTTCCAGGACTTTCTAGGAAGGACCTGTGGACCAGTTTGTTTGTATTTGTGAACATTTGCAACTCAAAGTTTTGTAAGTAGAGTAACCTCTGTATTCTATTATCCCCTGGTATTGCCACATTAATTATACACATTTTCTTCTTTTCAACCAACCACTTTCTTGTTATGTGCTTAGACTTTATCTTAGTATTTGGAAATCCCACAATATTTTAACCTGCTCGTTTTCGACTACTTTTTCAACGATATATTCCCAGCAATTTTTCATTATTGGCACATTAAAATTTTTACAGATGTTCCAGTTAATCATTTTGGGAACTGTGTTATGTCATTTTTTTAAATAATCAGTTTATATGATCTTGCATGAGCTTGAGTACTGTATATAATCTGTTGTTCCTTCTGCGTCTTTGCACAATCTACACTTTGAATCATTTAATGATTTTTCAACTTTGGCCTGATTAATACAATCAGCTGTCAAATAGCTTGCTCTTGAGCAGCCAAAAATAGACCTTTGGTTTCCTTTTTAATGTCCCAGTTGTAAGCCATTGCCAAGTTTTATCTTTACCTGGTTTCCCCTCAGTCTTTTGCAGAAATTGACTGTGACATGCTTTTCCTTGCCAGCATTCTATTAATGTTTTTATTACATCATTTGATATTAATGTTTTGTTTTCTGTAAATTCAGTAAGTTCCAGTTTTTAACTTGCATCAGTGCTTGTTTTGGGCTGTCTTATTTATTTATTTGTTTATTTGTTTGTTTGTTTGTTTATTTTGTCAAGCGTGTATAAGATTATAGACAAAGTATAAACATTAATATGAATATATAAGAGGTATAAGCATGGTTTTGAATACATGATATTTTACGAATACATGGGGACTTTCGGACAGGGACGGTAGGCACAGTGGTGCGCTTATGCACGCCCCTTACAGACCTCTTAGGAATGGGGTGAGGTCAACGGTAGACAGTTTAAGGTTGAAGTTACGGGGGTTTGGGGAAGAAACTACAGAGTCATGTAATGTATTCCAGGCATCGACCACTCTGTTGCTGAAGTCTATTTTTTTTGCAATCAAATTTGGAGCGGTTTACATTAAGTTTGTATCTATTGCAAGCTCGTGTAGTTTTGCGGTTGAAGCTGAAGTAGTCATTGACAGGTAATTTGTAGCAGATAATTTTGTGTGTTACACTTAGGTCAGATCGAAGGCGGCGGAGTTCTAAATTTTCTAGGCCCAAAATTTCAACAATTTGTTTGATTTGAACTAAACCTCTGCCTGCATTTCTGCAGGGGAGGTATAATCTATCACTATCATTACAGGAATGGAATGGAATGGAATGGAATGCATAGATAGATATGAAGTGTATGTGAGTGAATGTAAATATGAATGTGAGTAAATGTGTATTTAGCTGGGCACCCTCCTACTCAGGAAAGAGTTGTGAAGAGGAGAGAAATGAGTTTGCCCATAGCTTGTTGGCTAGTGAGATGAGCTGGTTAAGGTGATGCCGTTGGATGAGATGGCGTTAGTGGCTTCAGGCTCCCAATGGTGTTCAAGGCAGGGCTAAGCACCATGGGGGCTCATCACTATCTCCAGGCTGTTAGTAAGACATCCGCAATACCAAAGTGGATGGAGGGACCCTAGCTAGGGGAACCAGGAGGCAAGAGTTAATGGAGAACAATGATTCTGAGGTCTTTGGGGTGGGTCAATCTATTAAAGTGGTGATGGGCATAGGATAGTTTGACAGGAGACAGAGGGTGGACCGCTCCCAAGAATAGATCTGGAAGGGACCTTGGGGATCTTCTGGTTGAACCCTCTGCTCAAGCAGGAGACCCTATACCAGTGATGGTTAACGTTTTTGGTGCCCAGTGGCCAAAGCACGCGTGCATGAAACTCCAAACTGCAATGCGAGCGCTCCCGTGCATGCGCCCCTGTGCATGCACACGCATCCCCTGTGCATGCGCCCCTGCCCCCCCTCACCCATTTTTGGCTTTCAGGTTGGTGCAGGAGGCCTTCCAGGCACAAAACAGGGCGTGGGGGGCCTTGAGCGGTGTCCCCGCACCCCATTTTGGCTTCCAGGTTGGTGCAGAAGGCCTTCCAGGCCCAAAATGGGGTGGGGGGGACATGCGCAGCAGAGACCCAAAGACCAGCTGGCCGGCGGGAGGCATGCACGCATGTGTGGTGGAGCTGGGTTGGGGCGACAGCTGGTGTGCCTACAGAGAGGTTCACCATCATGGCCCTATACCATTTCAGATAGGTGGCTGTCCAGTCTCTTCTTAAAAACCTTCAGTGATGAAGCACTCACAACTTCTGAAGGCAAGCTGTTCAATTGGTTAATTGTTCTCACTGACAGAAAATTTCTCCTTAATTCCAGATTGCTTCTCTCCTTGATTAATTTCCATTCATTGTTTCTTGTCTTGTCTTCTGGTGCTTTGGAAAATACCCGTATTTTTCAGAGTATAAGACACACCTTTTACCTCCCTAAAAGAGGCTGAAAATTTGGGTGCGTCTTATACTCAGAATGTAGCTTTTCGAAGCTTTTTTCCCCAGCCCTAACGAGGTGCTAACGATGTTCCCGGCTTGCAGGATTTTTTCATTGCTACTCCCTCGGAAGAAGTTTTTTTCCAGCCCTAAGTCTTTGCAGGCTTGTTTTCATTGCTACTCCCTCCGAAAAAGGTTTTTTCAGCCCTAACCAGGGGATAAAATAATGTGCTGAAGCTGACCAGACTAAGGACGCTAGCCAGATGAATACCTGGTAGGTAGATTTTTTCCCCTATTTTCCTCCCACAAAACTAAAGTGCGTCTTATACTCCGGTGCGTCTTATACTCCGAAAAATATGGTAAATTGACCCCCTCTTCTTTGTGGCAGCCCCTCAAATATTGCTATCATGTCACCCCTAATCCTTCTTTTCTCTAGACTGGACATACCCAATTCCTAAAACCGTTCTTCATATGTTTCTATACTCATGCCCAGGTCCTGGTTAACAGATTGACAGAGGCCCAGGCTTTTGGCTGTTATTTCTTAATACCAGGTTGGTTAATTTAAAAAAAAACCTCCTCTTATCTGTAATCTCATCAGTGAGGAACAGGCCAGCCTGGCATGCATTACTGAGCCATGGCTATGCCTGAAGTGGAGTGGGGGGAGTTGTCCCTCTTAGAAATGTGCCTGACCAGGTTTAGGGTTAGGGTTAGCATCGACCAAGACCCAGAGCAGGGGATGGGGAGTAGCAGTTGTCATCTGGGAGTCTTTGTTGGCTTTCAAAAGTGCTGTTCACAAGTTGCCAGTTGTGAGACCCTGTTTTTGAAGGTAGACTCATGAAATCAGTTGGAACTGTTACTACTGTACCAGTCTCCTTGTAACAACCTCCCTTTCTGAGCTGTTGGAGGTTCTCTTGGTTTTGGCTGTGGAGTTCCTCAGGCCTTTGGGGTCTTCAGTCTGATATCTTTGGGGCATCCCCTGTCTCGGAAGCAACTTGGAAGTTCATGGCCACCATGGCGGTCATGGGCTTATCCCAGATCATTTCTGGCCCAACTTGAAACAGTGGTCACACACTGTATATGGGTGTTTTTTTTGTCAGGGCAGTGGCAATATAATCTCAGGGTTAGGGTTTGTCCTGTCTGTCATGGTCAGTGATTCTGGGATTCTCTTATGCTACCCTTTTCCACAGGAAGATACAACCTAATCAATCGGTCTATCTCCAGCAACTGATTTCAAAGGCTTCCAAGGAGAAGTTTTGTGCATGATGCATGATCCTGCTGAGGCCCTGGCCACTGCCTTGTGTAGGGAGGTGACTGAGGCCTTGAAGAAAATTGTGCCTATGAGACTTCTCTTGGCCTATCACTTCCAATATTCCTCATGCCTGACAGAGGAGTTGAGGGAGTTGAAAAGGGTCAAAACATGTCTAGAGCAACGCTGGAAGAAGAGGAAGGATGAATCCAATCAAGCATGAATTAAAGACACTATTAAGATACTAACTTGTGGTAATATTTCTGCACTTTTGTTGCATCTGCAGAGAACCACCTGGCAGCCCTACTTAGAATTACCTGCACCTACTGGATAAGAGGAATTCAGAGGTTCACCTTCAGGGGAATTTTTGGTGCACCTGGTGGATAAAATTGCTTGAATCCATTCTCAGTTGGAGACCAAACATGGTGCAGGTCCTTTGTAGATGCCCAGGGAACGCACTTACCCAGTTATTTGGGAACATTTTGATCCCCTTGGACCTGAGGAACTGGGCAGGGTCCTTGGGACTTTAAGCGCGGCCATCTGTAAAATAGACCCATGCCCCTCCTGGTTGGTCAACGTTACCCAGGAGGTGACATGTGGATGGGTCCTAGCAATGGTTAATTCAGCCTTGAGGGAGGGAATATTCCTGGTACCATGTAAAGAGGCACTGGTATGTCTTCTTTCCAAGATGTTGTCCCCGGACTTTAACGCTCTGGACAATTTTGTACTTTTTAAAAATTTTATACTGTGATATTTTACTTGATTCTGCTTTTTATGGTTATTTATTGCTGTTGTGTATAAGCTAAAGAAACAAAAAAAAGCATAAATAGTATTTTATAATATAATAGTATTTATAAATAGTATGCTGTGGCCTAGAGGTAGAGCGCTTGCCTCACAATCAGGAGGTTGTGAGTTCAATCCTAGGTAGAGGCAGATGTAGGGTCTCCTGCTTGGGCAGTGGGTTGGACTAGATGACCTGTAAGGTCCCTTCCAACTCTGTTAATCTGTAATCTGTATGCAAAAGGACAGCATAAATGACAGACAGAGAATAAAGCAGATAGAACAGTCAAAATGGGTATCTATTGTGGACACACAGGATCAAGTCAATTTTTATTCTGATTATTTCCATCCTGCCTTTAATGTTCTCCAGAAATCTCATCAATACAAACAGTAAAGACAGGAACTAAAACATATTTTTCAGGGAAAAGAAGGAGGTAGTTAAGCCACAACAGGATAATTTAAAAATAATTATCCTGCTGTGTTATGCAACTGACATGCAATAATCACACATTAGTTCCTTTTTTCTTTTGAAATCGGGAGTGAAGCAATAGAAACAGAAGCCAAGTCCCGAATGTGCCTCGGGTTACTCATTACATGATTTTTCTTCCCTTCCCACCTTACCCCTCCCAAACACACGTTTTCAAGCAAAGAGGCATGGAAAAGAAGGATGTTGTAATGAGTTCCGGCGGGCCAAATGTGTCATGTGAATTTCATAGCTGCGTGCAGTATCTTTCTATGTAATTTTGGATCATTAGGAAAACAGGAAAGGGATATTTCCTAATGGGTTTAGGTTTCACTTGACAACATTTGGAATCTCCGCCAAACTAGCCATGTGCCTTCCTAGCCAGAAGTTGCCGTGACATCCACTGACAGGATGGCTGGGTTCAGCCCTGGGTCAGGAGGGGAATCCAAGAACATGAAAGATTCTTCCTGGCTGTAATGGGAAGAGAAACAGGAGGCAGAGCTGCAACCAAGCCAATGGCCAGATAAAAGAAATCT
This sequence comes from Diadophis punctatus similis, assembly GCA_023053685.1. NCBI lineage: Eukaryota > Metazoa > Chordata > Lepidosauria > Squamata > Dipsadidae > Diadophis > Diadophis punctatus. The sequence goes on from JALIGW010000025.1 coordinate 5,848,243, forward strand.
GAGTCCGGGCCAGAACTGTACTTCAAGAAAGTGGCTCATATGGGACCCTCCCTAATTCTCATAAAGATAAAGGGAGGGAGCGAGGATAAGCACATCAAATTTGCAAGCTTCTGTTATAGCATGGGTGTGAAACCTGTGATGTCACATTGCTGTCACCGTGATGTTTCGCGACGTTTCCCCCCTGGGGTGGACATGGCCTGCGTGTGACACATCTAGCCCGCGGGCCACCAGTTTGACAACCCTGTGTTACAGTAACCTTATTTTAAAATTAGTATTCCTTTGTGTGTCTTTGGTTTCCAAGTTTGGTTTGGAAAGTCTTGGAGGACTGGTAGTGGCTAATTCTACATAGGCAATTTGCCATGAATCAAAATAAATATGAAAATGACACCCCCATTTTCCCATTTGTGTGAATTACAAGTTTGTTTTCCTGGCTGCTCCCTCTCCTTCCTTCCTTTCCTGCACAATTTGCTTGCTTATTTTAAAATTCCATCCTGCTTTTCTTCTGCTTGGTTAAGACAACTGGGTATGACAACTCAGTGCTGATATAATGGGGCAGCATCAAGCTGACCTTAAATGACCTTAGAAAAAAGCTAAGCAGGGTTGGAGCTGATTAGTTCTTGGACAGCATCCGGAACAGCTGTGCATTCAAACAGCCCTGCCTGCTAGTTTCCCCTTTTAAATTTTTTTTTAAGAGAAGTATAAATGCATTGTATTTATACTTTTTTATGCTCTTTAAACTGACTTTACAAATATATAAGGGGAGCAACAGAAATGGACGGTGAAGTGAGGTGTGTGGGGTCTCTAACAATACTTTGAGCTCTAAGCACATAGCGCTTATAAGTGGTATCCTGAATAACAGGAAGCGAGCTTCCTATAACCTTCTCTGCTGTCCTTACCACTCTCTGTATGGACCTTCTATCTGAGGCACTGCTACCACCAAACCAAACAGTGATGCTGTTTGCTAAAACACTCTCAATTGGGCCTCTGTAAAAAGTGGTCAGGACAGAAGGAGAAAGATGTGCTTTCCTCATCCGATGCAGGAAATGCAAACGCTGGTTTGCATGCTTCCCTAAAGATAACGTATGAAGAGGCCAAGTCAGATTGTTAGTCATCTGCATCCCCAGAAACGTAATACTGTTGGAACACCTCCAGTGGGAGGGCTGATGTTAAGCGCACCCTTGACATCAATTGTGTGACAGACAACATGTTCTCAGACTGCATAGATAGTAAAACACTGTTTATGTGGGGTCTATCATTTGAGTTGTCCCAAGTTCAGGAAAGAAAATAAATTAAAGCCAACTGAGAAGTGGAGAAAATACACTTAACAAACATCATCATATATTCCATAAAATTAGAGTTGAACACAGTTCTATCAAGTGGGAAGAATGTTTGTTTGTTTTTTGCTGCTTGATTTTCCTCCAGTATAGTCAAGCTTTCTTTTAAAGCACAATCCAGGTCTATCTGCTCAACGATCTTCTATCTAATATTTTCTGTTGGTATTTCCATACATTTCAAGGAGATATATAAAGGTATTTAATTATAGGACAATATAAAAATAATTAATTTCGTACTTTTATAATGGATTGGTATCATAGTACTTAGCGAACAAAGACTGAACATGAAAAAGCTAAGTAGGGTTGAACCTGGTTAATACTTGGATGGGAGATCACCAGGCAATTCCAGGGCCATAGGTAAAAAAAAATTCTTAAAGAAGGCAATGGGGATCTATTTCTATATTGCTGTTGTCAAAAATATGTCCATGAAGTGACAAAGAGTTGAGGTTCCTCCTTAATGTAGATATAACATGTGATCATTTTGATGGCAGTCCTAATTGATGCAATTTCATGAAACAGTTTAGTTGATTCTTTTCTCAATTACACTAATACCAGAGATGGCATTCAGCTGGTTTGGACTGGTTTGGACGAACCGGTAGTAGCGACCTGCGGGCGCTATGCCGTCCTATTTAACCACGTTTTCAAGCCGCGTGCATTTTCGGTGCTGGGCGAACCAGTAGGCACATTATGTGAATCCCACCTCTGACTAATACTGTTATGCCAGCAAATCATAGGTCACCTGTGTTTTGCCATTGGATTTCCCAGAATTTGTATTCTGAGATCTGAAAAAACTGTAACACAAAAGTGGTAATCAGTAAGGGTTGTGATTAAATTGAGCCCCCCCTCCCAAGGAAATTAATCTATGTGATTAGTATTTGTGGGATTTGGCAGCCTCAAAGTAGAAAAATAGAATATACATGTACGTATAGATATACATGTACACACACATACAGTATACATATACAGGTGTGGGGGGAGAGGGGGAGGAGAGAGAGAAGTAGACATGTTTCTCAATCTTGGCAACTTTAAGATATCCGTGTTTCCCCGAAAATAAGACTGGGTCTTATTTTCTTTTGGGCCCCAAAGTAAGCACTAGGGCTTATTTTGGGGGGGCATCTTATTTTTTCCCATGTATGGGAGGCCCGTTTCTTCTGCTTTCTCACGGCGGGGCAGGAGGCCTTGTGGCATGGCAGTGCCGCCACTCCAAGGTGGGGGGGTGGAGCTGCAGCCTGCACTGGCTTACCTCAGAGCCCCCACAGCCAGGCCACACATGTCCCAACACCTGCCTCACCTTGCGGCGGCAGTGGCTCCAGCAGCCCCGTCCAGCAGGACCTCATGTGGCCGCTGGCCCACTTCTTCTGTTTGGGTGCAGCTGCAACGGAGCAGGAGGCTGAGCAATGCACCAGTGCTGCGGCCACGAGGTGAGGTGGGGAGGTGGAGCTGCCCCATGTGCCCCGCACCAGCTTACCTCAGGGCGACAGCAGCCAGGCTATCCATGCCCTGACAACTGCCTCGCTTCACGGCCGCAGCACCATTACACCACTTGGCCTCCTGTTCCATTGTGGCTGTGAGCAAGCAGAAGAAGTGGCCAGTGCCACGTGGGCTCCTGCTGCACATGGCTGTTGGTGCAGCTGCCACGAGGCAGGTGTCGGGGTGTGGATGGCCTGGCTGCAGGGGCCCTGAGGTAAACTGGTGTGGGGCATGTTGGGCAACTCCACCCCCACCTCGCCTCGTCGTCACGGCACCACAAGCAACCAGATGGAATGGGCAGCCAGCTGATTGCACAGGCTCTTAAGTAGGGCTTATTTTGGAGGTAGGGCTTATATCAGGTGCACACGTAAAAACATGCTAGGGCTTATTTTTGGGATAGGTCTTATTTTCAGGGAAACAGGGTATATAGACTTCAACTCCCAGAATTCCCCAGCCAGGTTGAGAATCACTGAGAGAGAGGAGGTGAGTGGGTATGGGAATCAACACAAAACACCTAATATGCAAGACTGACAATCAAAGTGCCTGGATTCCCTCTCATGTGTGGAGTGTTAAGCCAGTTATTCCCAAGCTGGCAAAATACATTGATGCATTGCAAAAGAATGGCTACTCTGCCGTGATAATAATTAAATGTTGCATACTGTGAAAGTGAAGCATCTGTTGACGGTACCATTGCCTGCTGTTTCTCTGCATGACGTCTTTTTCTATCCTTGCCTTCTTCCAACCAGCTGTGTGGTAGTAAAGAATTATCTGCATTGAGTTAGACTGCCTTGCCGCACAGATCAGGAGAGGAAGCTGCTGTTTTTCCACAGGTCTTACATTACTTGTTGTGAATTAGGAAGTTCAGAACAAGGACTCATGCAGAGTCACAGGGAGCTGGACTCATAATAAGGGGGTCAAGTTGTACTAAGCCATTTATTAGGCCTTCATTGTATCAGAAGTTTTAAATCGGACAACTCAGCACTCTGATCTTTCTTGTCTGCCGCCATTCTAATCATGCTCTATCTCTATGGTCTGCCGCCTTCCTCTAGCAGAGCAGATAAAACAAAACTAAAAGAAATGAAAACCTCAGAGAAATCCTGCAATAATCATATAATGGGGGCAACAAAATAAGAAGAACGCCATTCATCAGCTAGTCAGAACAAAAACCCCAGAGGCTGGACAGGAACTGACAGTGGGACATCAAATGTCACACCAATATGGTTTTGTCGTGACTCAATGGGAAAGATCCTACGATGGGGAAAAGTGGAATAAATGAATGGTTTGGAGGCCGAAGAAGTTTGGTCCTCAGTGATCAGAGACTCCATTCTCAGAAGAGGTTTCCTTTACGAGACTTTAGGAGGCTTGGATGAGGCTAATCCAAGCACAACCAAATACCAGTAATCAATACAGGCAGTCCTCAATTTATAACAGTTCATTTAGTAACTGTTGAAAGT